>JARHVA010003167.1:1087500-1172500 GCA_037957365.1 Torreya grandis
CTTTTCATATATATATATCTATATATATATATATATATATATATATATATATATATATATATATATATATATATATATATATATATATATATATATATGAACTATGCTCAAAATTATATAATTCGTGTTTGTATATCATATTCACATTTTAAATAATTGATATAAGTTGATGTTTTTATTTTTTCAAAAATATAATGTCCACAAGTAGGCCCTTTTTGTCACCTAAATTTGTTCACTTACCCTCTATAAGTTTGTATTTTGGCATGAATATGAACAATATATGGATAAATATATTAAATTTATAAGGTGTACATAAATTGAATGTTAGATACATAAATGACATATAAAGACAACACAGAAGCATTCAAATACATCGAAACTTAATACATCTAAAAGAGGATGATACTTGCATGAAATATTCCAAAGTATTTTTGATTATTATATAATTGTAACGAACATACACTAGTTTGTTTGTGTGATGTGACACATAAAACTTTGTTGAAATTTTTTATTATTTGATTATATTTTGATGAAGTCATCTTATCTATCACTCTTTACCTAAGCAACCCACATGTCTTTCTAGTTAATTTCAATAAATTTTTATCAATTTACATTATTGCATTTAAACAAACCCTTGCTTGGGTTCTGAAGTGGAAGGTGTAAAAATTGATCACACCTTTTAACCATCTGATCCAGCCTACAATATTAAGTATTGCAATGTATGAAAAGTAATGGTTTAATAACACTTAAAACATTTATGGACACCAAATCTATTTCAACAAAGAAATTTTAAATATATAAATAGCATATAAATTTGAAATAATTGATAGTTAGTAGTGTGAGTCAAATTAGAAATGGCTATGGAATCAAAATATCATTACAACAGGTTTATATTTAGGGAAGATGTAAAGAGGTACGATACACAATGCCATCTATGAATAAGGAAAACATAATAAATATATTACAATGTACCATTATTATATTAGGCTAAAAAAGACTCATTGTTCCATAATTACCAACAAAAAATTATTTAAAAAACATATTACATATTTCTCATGGTAGTGTCTATGTCACTAAATCATCATTTTTAACCTCACCAAAGAAAATGGAGATTATGACAATAATAATAAACAAAAAATTTATAATGTATATAAGAGATAAGGGTTTCACAATAGTGACATTATTATGCACTTCAAAATCAAACATCATATTGAAATACTTTGATTCTTCTAAACACTTTTCATGTGTGTCTGCTAAATCAAAGATGCAAAAATCATCCAAACTTGTTTGGCCTATTTGATTTGATTCTTCATGTGTTGATCCTTTTTTGGATTCTTAATTTCCACAACTAATCTTAATATCATGAACAAAACCATATAAAATAACTATATCCTCATTTATTTCACTCAATATTCACTTTGGAGCATCCCTCTCCCCTTTCATTTTATAAACTAGTATTTTTTAATTAATTTCCAAAAAAAATCCTTTTGTATGCAAGTAAAAATATAAAATAAAAATATTTATCAATACAATGAAATGGACACAATGTAAAACCATCATCAAGTAAAAATTTACTATCTTTCAATATGAGGTTTTTATATGTACTTTAAAACATGTTCTTGAATTGAAATCCTTTTCATTTGGATGTAATTAATAGATGCACTTTTTTACTAGGTATATTGAACAAACTAACTATGCACTATAATAACATCAAACATGAGATTTTAATTTACTTCAATTTTACACATGCAATTACTAGCTATTCATATAAAAAACATCAAACATCATAGTCACCATGTTTCTTAATTTTTACTCTGTATTATTCATTTAGTTTCTTTGCATTTATTGTTCCCTTTGAGCTCATTTACATATCACATACAACTTGATTCATGGGTATGTGCAAGCATAGGTCCTTTCATAGTTCACTAGTATCATTGCACATTCAATTTCACAAACATGAACTCACCCATTATGCTTTCAGGGTTATTTGATATTCTTTATTCATTAATAAGAAGATTTTCTTTGTCTGAAGTTTACTACACTCTTTATTTTTATTTTATGTGTGTTTTTTCCCATGAAACCAATTCAATTTTCATGTTATTTCCAAATCTTACATGCAATACATAAATATGTTAATAATTTGGTAGACATTTGTGAGTAAATGTCGTTTCAAACATTTTTTTATATGAAAATATAATGAAAAACTCCTCTTAGTAGAATGTGTTAGGTGTAATACACCAGAGGTGGGTAAAGATGAGAATTTAAATTTTAATGCCTATTTGGAAACAATCATCTTCTTCAATTACTGAATCCATTGATTTCAATGGATTGGAATAATTTTTCTCTTATTGGGTTCACACTATTTTTTATATGGTTTATTTTCAACTATAAACTAGCCACAATTTATTTTGCCAATGAAATATTGTGTGGGGAATGAGTCGATAATATTTCACTTGTGACATCATTTATTTAGAAAATTTACTCTTTGATGGTTCATTTCTATTATTTATTGACTGATGTTGGTTCACATATATGATTAACATTCAATTTGAAGATATTTATGATTTGGTGTATATTCTATATCATGTAATTTCTTATCAAACTAACTTTGTTAAATCTTTTATATTTAATGGATTTCTAAAGATCATATTATGGTTTTAAATCTAAAATAGTACAAGAAAAAGGAAAACATATATTGTTCTAGGAAGTTTAAACATTGTTTTGGTTATCTCTAAATGGTCTAGAATAAGGGTTTGAACCAAAACAAGGTATTATAAATGTTGGTTATCTATGAACATCATGATCTAAAACATGGTTTCTCGGGCTATTTTATCCAATTCTATGTCTTACAATTTTTTTTCTAAGTTCTACATTATTTTTAGTAAGCTCAGCAATGATAGTGTATTTCTCATGCATTTCATCACAAATATATAATAAGTGATTTAAAACTCAACACTCAACCTATAGATATGTAATCCAACTTGAGAGTTTTTTGTATTGACACTTGGGGGTTAAAACCTTTAGAAGATGATGGTTTTTCTTATACTGATGGGTCTCTATCTTTTAGTAAAATATGTCAAGAGATTTAGAATCCTACATCTAATAAGAAAAAGTTAGATCACAAAATTAGAAAGGGATCAATACCCACAACTCCCTTCTAATTTTCTACATATCTTGGAAACAAACACCTTTTACAAGAGTAAAAATTTGAAGGTGGATATCATGTGTAGAGCAATGGAGATAGATTGGGTTACAACAATGAAAACTAGATATAAAAAACAATCCACTTAAACAACATAGAGGATGTATAGCATGAATTACATTTTTCAAACTTAAAAATTACTTGCAAGCATGTATAACATTGGAAAGGAGCCTTGTGACATGGAATTATTTTCAAAACATTAAATTTAATTTATCCTTTTGAAATGGAAATGGGCTTGGTGAAAACAAAGGATGATTGATGTTAAAATTTTATAGTGAATGAAGTCAACATATAAGTTTCAAAATGACTAGTGACACTAGCATGAACTGTGTTTGTGTGCCTAGTTAAGCTCACCCAAATATTGAGGTCACAAACTCTATGTTTTAGTTTTAATTCATAATTGTTTCTAATATATTGACCCCTAAAAAATTTACATCAGGGTTAAGAACATACGTGAATGTTATACTTTGACCTTTGGAAGAAAAGATAGCCAAAATTGTAGTCTCCCCCAACAATATAAAATCGTTATTGGTTAACCCTTCATACACAAAAGATAAGATAGGGTTTGAACTATAATAATTTACACTCCACTTTAAAAAACTATACTTTATGAAAACAAAATATTACATCCCCTCTACCATAACTTTCACCTTTAGGGAAATTGCTACTATGCATATCTTTTAATGGCAAGTAACAATCAAACTCTGAGGAGTTATAGTAGTGCCATGGCTCATTCTTATCATTTATATTCTATACCATGTTAGTTATCAAAGCAATGGGGAATTACATCAGTTTCATGACCCATTCTTATCATTTCTTTTCCATACCATCTCAGCTATTAAAGCAAAACATAAGGGAAGCTTTTGGTTGTCCTTGTCTAGCTTTAAAGAAATATGTGTTGAGATGGCAGATGGATCCAGTTATGAGTGGGGTAGGGAACATATGGGATGTCATGCCCTATTAGAATGTAGTGAAACACTGGTATGTTGTAAATTCCAATTAGATATACGTTTTTGGGTATGCTTAGGGTTGGAAGATAATGAGGTAGGGAGAAGAAAGTCATTATCTATGAAATAAAAACAATGCAAATAATAATAATAATAATAATAATAATAATAATAATAATAATAATAATAAAGTGCATTGATTGTATTAGTAGTCATATGACTCTTCTACCATGTTTGGTACACCTCAAATTACTTTTATCTCATAAGTTTTCCACTTCTATGTGTGAAAAAATTAACTATTTTTAGATCCTCTAATTCGTAGTGTTTAGCTAATGAAGCATTTCATGGAAAATGTTCTATATACATTATTTCGAGTCACTTCAGTTTCAAAATATGACACACTTAGAAATGAGATAAAGTAAATATTATCAAAAAAAATAAGTTGATTATTAATTATCACATGTTATTTAAAATAGAAGGTTATTAAAAATAATAAGTTACTTGTTCCTAGGCTTTGCCTAGTTTGATGTGGCATGCTCTCATACCACCTATATTTTTTTGTGAATTATTTGTATATTTATGTTAAGTTAATATATAGATATATTTCATAAAAAAAAAAAGTTACTAAAAATAGAATTTTATTAGAAATAACATATTACTAAAAATACTAAGTTTCGAAAATCATTAAAAATAGAATGTTTCAAAAATTATTAAAAATAACATGGTGTGTTAATTTTAGGATTAATTTTACTATTGGAATGTTTTAAATTATATTAAAATATATATATAATTACATAAAGTTACTAAGTAATGTATCCAAACAAATAATGGATCAAACTCCATGTCAGAGGACAAAACTGACTCAAAACATTAAAAAAAAATTGGTCAAATTATAGTAAAAGTAACTACAAATAACCAACCATCAGAATATTATGTATAAACCACTACCCCAGGAGGTGGAGGTAGAGAGTCATATTTTGGAAGCATTGACCAAGCAAGGTGTTCCACATCAGGTATATTTAGATCATTCCAGCCTTCAAGAGGGTAATCATGAATAATGATAAACCAACCATTAGTGGACTACAAATGAACAATAATGCTCACTGAAGGCCATTGTGAAGGATCAATATCTGAATTTGAATAAGAATTCTAACCACCCTCAGGGGAGGGTGAGGTGAAAAGTGGATGTTGCTTTGGAACTAGCTTATGCTTCTATGCCTCCTAAGGGGAGGTGGTAGTGGACCATGGGGAAGGTTGTATGACATAACTCTATTCATAGTGCAAGGGGCACTACTTGTGTGGTCGAGGAGCTCTTTTAGGTGGCTAAGGTCCAACACTATCTTCTTAACTTCTGTTTGAATCTAAAAGTAAACCAATGAAATAACATCACTTTTAATAACATAAAATGACATTCTATAGGACTCATTATTAAAAAAACATTATTTCTATCTTTTCAAATCTAAAAAAGGACGTTAAGATAAAATGAAATAAATTCTATATAAAGGAAATAGAGATTGGCAAATTAGAAAAATCCCCCAAATCACTTGATGGCAAGAGAAAAGCTTGGGATGATAAGGCTAGAAGAGCAAATGAATCCATTAACAGATAAAATGAGCTTTAGGACAAAACCAAAATAAATGTTTAAAATATTTTAGCTTCTTGCCAGCAAGACAAAAGGGTTGAATAATGTAGAGGTGGAACAACCTCTCACCGAGGGGGAGTCCTAAGTAAATTAAATTTTTAGAATATGTATTTCTCATTATTTATAGGTTATAACTAGGTAATTCATCTTTTTTTTAGTTTACCTTATTTGAGGATTTATCCCACATTGCTTAATTAGGCTAGAGTTTCTAGTTTTGCCTTGTCTACTTATGCAATGACTTTCTATTTTACTAATATCATTATTTGAATAATATATGATTTGTTTTCTTATTTGCATCTCATATCTACAACTTATTTGTGTGATGTTCTTGTTGTTAACTCTTTAGATTGTTGGGTTATAAAAATAGTTTTCCCATTCCTAACATGGTACCAGATCCTTGAAGGGTTTCAACCATTAATTTATCGGATGTAATTTTTCAAATAATTATTCTATTATCCTTTGGCACATTGATCTAACGATCAGCATCTACATTTACTATTAATTATATCTATAAATCTAGCTCTTACCTAGTCAGCCATACTAGCACTAATTCTCATAACATCATTTACATAGGTGTTCAGGGTTTTAAGGAGATCTATATTTTTTCTATTAAAGAAGAATACATTTTTTTCCTTTGTTTATATTTTTCAAGGAGAGAGGTGTGTGATAGGCATTTGAACACTACATTTTTTCTTCTTCTATCCTTTTTTATTGTGTAGGGTTATGTGTATGATGGAGATTAGAAGTCTGTCTTCATCAAGAAGTTTTGAATATATTTATGGTGTCCTTTTTGGATCTTGATGTCCTAGATTAATGAACTATTGAGAGTTGCATTGGAGTTTTTTTTTACTATGAAGTGGTTCTACATCACCAATAGTGCTAGGATAGGCTATGCAGTATGCCATAAGAGGATCTAGTTATGGAGACTAGAGGGGACTCTATGGACTGCATAACATACATTATGGAGGGAAATATGTATTGAAAGTGATACATCAAACTGGGCATGTGGCTAAAATTGATGCATTTAGTTCACCTAAGAGCATGGGAATATTTCATGTAAATATTTGTTCTTTCATTTAGGTCGGCATAGGAGAGTTGGCAGATTTTTCTTAAGATTAGGTTTAGACAACCTTGGTACTATTATTCTAGGTCTTATACTTGTCCTTAATCTATAGCTATTGGTTTCTTCTAGATAGAGGAGTGTGATGTGGTGATTTTATTTCTATCATACCTTCCATTGACCGCTCTTCCTTTCATATAAACTTAGACCTACAACCTATCTAATAGTGGTATCCCATCTCTTAGTTCAAACTAGACTCCTTGGTAGCCAACTGACATAAACAATAGTAATTTATTCTTTTTCATCATAAAAATAGCTATTTTTATCTATTATTTATTTACTAAGCTGTATTTTTCTTAAGGAATCCAATTCACTTATAGACACTACAAATTTACACCATTTTATTATGAATAAATTTGTCTTATCACTTCCTCATCCTTTTTAACCTTAGTTAATATAGTTTTACCATTTACCATCTTACGTCACATAATTAGTATTACTAATTACTTTTACCTAAGTAACTAATTAACCATCCCTAAATTTAGTAAAAATATCCCTAAGTTTATTAGAGGTAAGGTATTTTAACTTCTTCACAACTTATCCCTATCCAAACCTCTTTAACAATAACCTAGACTAATTTTAATCACATAAATTATAATTATTGGAACAAATAGGGTAAACTTAGACTAGATCGACACTAATCCTCATGATCATCATTGATCTTATTAGGATTGAGGTCAATTTATATGTAGAACATACTCGAGCTAAAGTATCCTAAATTTTCACATTAGAATGTTGGAGAAATTACCCTCGAGTACCTGTAGAAGAATGCCACACCTATTTCAGCCCATCCTCACCTAGTTAAAGGTTAAACATATCCCTACCAACAAGATAATTCTTGGTAACATAGGCAAAAAATTTCAAAGGTAAGTATGCTATTTTTTTAGCCTATTTTTATTTATATATGGCCTATTTATAATATATTTATTATCTTTAATCTATTTAGATAACTAGTAAATAGTCCCTTAACCATTTAAAATCTCTTAAATCCCACCTTTAGGTCCCATTTCAAGCTCTTTTTATCCACTATCAAGATCGATGATGATTACACTTGATACCAACATGGATTGCATAATCGATACCAATTCTAAGAAACATTGATCCCCATGTTTTTAGTTTTTTCTGCAATCCAAAGCTAGTTTAACAATCTTAAGTAATTCTAATTTTGTATTTCTGTGTCTTAAAATCAAGTATTTATGTGTGTAGAAGACATTAGTAGGCATTATACATGATGTGGTTTCAATTTATGACTTACCCATAGTTCCTCACTCATTATTCACTTATCAGAGTGGCATCTACTTCGAGCTTAGACTTTGTAAAATTGTATTTTCCCCTATTTTAGAAGTAATCATTGAACAACTAGAAGTAATAAAAGAATAATAAGATTTAGCTATAGCTTATTGTAATGAACGCTTTGATAAGATCTATGTAGTAGATTAATATATTTCATTTCAATATCATATCTTATCATATGTGTTTTTGTAATTTATATCATTACATTATCCATTAATTACATAAAATAGTTAACTAACATCCCTATAAGGAAGTGTACGACTTCTAATAAATGATCTAGTATCAAGCGATCCACTTAACTATTTTATTAATACAATCTTGTCTAAGTTGTCTCCTATGTGTAGGTAATCCTTCCTAGCCAAAAAGGAGTTCCCACCTCATTACATCAATGGTTTGAAACCTCTATCATAATAATTCCTTAAAAAATCCCATATCATTTCTATTTTTGGTAAGCCAATTTATTAAATAAAAATGAACTGAAAATACTTAAAATTTCTAGAATGCCTAGTGGGATACCTAAGGTCTCATTGTTCTTGTTGTTTTCATTTTCAAATCATTCCTTATTTACATTTTATTGATTGTTGGTTTGCATTCAAAAAAGAGAAAATGAAAAAATATTGCTTTCCTTTTAATGTTTAAAAAAATTGCATTCATCCCTCTACTTGTTTAGATAATCCACATAAATGAAATCTAGGTGGATTAATACATCATGATAGTCACACATCCTCATACATGACCAAACCACATTAATATTAAAATAAGCATCAAGACATTTCCTACCTAGGGTGGACCCTCTTGGATTTTATCACCAAGGGTAAAATTGAGTTGGTGTACCATATGAGTTTAAATATTATGGTAAAGAAGAATAAAGGGTAAGGACATGACACCCTTATCATTGTGGTGTGTGAAATGAGGGGGTAGGATCCAACACCAAGCCACATACTTCCTTCTAACATGGAATCAGGCCTCAATGTACCATTTCATATATAAAGGTTCCCATCCTTAAACAAAACTTGAAAAATTCTTTAGATTACCATTTCTTAGTACCTTTGTTAACCCTTCTTCCCATCACATTCTAAATTTAGTTTTTTAAATGATAAAAATCTTTTAAGTATGTTTACTAGTGTGTGTGTTTAATTTCAATGAAATGACATAATAAAAAATAATATTGTGTGCCTTTGCATTTCATTTTTTATTTATTTTTTAGTGCTACATGGTTTTAATGTGAAAATAGTAGCTAAAACAAATTGAATCTCTTACCTCATCCTCATCCATGGAGAACACACCAAGTCCTCCTACCTCTCATAAATCTATGTGCAATGGAATTCCCTAATTTTATACATATGGAGACCTATAATTTATATTATATTGGATTTTAATCTAATTGAACTTAATCATTATCTAAATTCTCAAGCCATATGTATTCTAGTTTCCCCTCAAACTAGTCTTTTAGGTTTTTTTTTTCATACCCCTGGAGTGACCTAAAGTGCTTGTTATTACCATGGTTTCCTCTTTCAATAATCCTCTACCAATGGATTCTGATACCAACATATCATAACCCCTAGTTAATCCACCACCATTAGTGTCTAGTAGACCTTATCTAACCATTACCCAAGCCCAAAATGATAATACTCCTCAATGTATGCTTACACCACCACCCATTGCTTCACATCAAAATTTAGCGATTTCAATTCCTGTAACTCTCCTACCTATCCAAACAAGCATAGATTTGAATCCTCAAACCTAACCTTTATAATAGGTTCCTCTAGGTTAGCCTCTTCCACAATACATCCCTTTGACTACTCAATATATAGCTCCCTCATAAACCCTTCGTTCTACTTACCTTCACTCATCCCCAAAATAAAAAATACCATTTCAAGTCCCACAGTATGTGAATGCATCCCAACCTATCATGACCACTTATGTTGGTTATCCCTTTTCATAAACATTTATTACTTCAATCCACATCTAGCAACACCTACAATAAAATGTATTAGGTGTTATTCCTTAATATAATACCCAACCTGACCTTATGAACATCCTTATGAATAGGATGGTAAATCTAGAAGAATCTACATTCAGGAAAAAAATATGCTCATGTATGAGAAAATTTTCAATGAACCTATGACTCTAGTGATCTTGATTAGATCATATCCTTGTTAGTGGGAACTTCCAAAATTTATGTAATTTCAAAACAAGGTAGATCCTTAGCAACATGTTATGGGTTTAGAGATGCGTATTATCTCATAGATTACAATGACACTCTCATTTTAAGGACATTTCCCATGTAGTTGGTTAAACCATACATATATTGGTACAACTCTATCCCTCAGTACCCCTGGTTCTATTTTGGGTAATTGCCCCAAATTTTCATAAAACACTTTTCCATTAATATCGCAAGGAAAGTAACCACAACTGACCTATATACCATCAGGTAATTTAATGATGAATCAATTATAAATTATGTAGCTAGGTGGAGAAGTCTTATAAATAAACTTATATTCTCACTTCCTTAGCTATAATTAATCAAGTTATTTACAATATCATGTGCTAAGCATATCTTGTCAACACTATAACTACAATCATTTAAGACTTTTGATGAAACCTTCACCATGGTTTGTAAGCTACATATCTAAGCCTTAAAGGAGGTAAATGTTAAGTAATAAGAAACTCAAACTTGGTCCCTCCAAAGGGAATTACATTGCCAAAACTAAAGGCATAACAAATAAATATGTCTTAAAATTAGCATCTCTGCAAACAAATAACTAATCAAAACCTTCTACCTCAAAAATGTAACCACAAAAATCTTTGACACGATTTCTTCATTGACAATACACACCCTTAGTGGACTCATATGCTTCTATTTTAGATAAAATATTAAAATATTTCATTACTAATCTTCCTTCAGTCATTACCCTCAATGATTCTCACCCTAAGCCTAGTTGCTTAAAGGAAAGTGACTTCTATGATTATCATCATGTACTTAGTTACAATTTAAATAGGTGCTAATATTTCAAAGGTTAAGTTAAAAACCTTACCAACTAATGGGAATTATAGTTAGATAATCCTAATGCTCCTCTTAATCAATTAATTGATATCTTTATTTAACCATTCCCTAAACATCCTTCTACATATATTTTTTTACAAGTAAACTTGAGAAGAACTTTAGATCATGAGATCCATATGATAAGCACAATACATAATCAACTTTTTCCTAAAAAAGTTGGTAATGCTTTTGAATCAATTTTTTAAATAACTATGATCATAGATCTCCTTGTAGGATATGTTTTCAAACCATCTAAACTATTTATATTTTTTCCCAATATTGACTCAAGTTTTCTAGATCTCATTATTTGGGATCATCTTGAGGAAATGATAACTAATCCTATCCAAAAAAACCAACCAAAAATAAAGGATGAGAAAACTATCAAGGAGGATACTTGTTTGGATATCCCATAAGCTACATGTGCTACTCCTTTAATCACTGTAACACCTTTATATAGCATTACCATTACCTCTAGCTTACTCCTTCCTAATATTTATACTATATTACCTCAACTAGCTCCAAAACTAGCTTCCCTTATAGCTTAGGCCGACCCAAATATTGTAAAAAAGGAAATTAGATGAAATGTTTTAGGAAGTGGAAACAAATGCCTTAATACATCATGAGGAAAATCCTTACAACATCCATCAATAATAATTGAGCTCCCTAAAGAGGATAATCCTACTATATCTGACCAAGCTTGAAAGGTAAAATGGTTTTGCCACAAATTTGAACTAAAGAATCCATACTAAGACCTTATCCTTATATAAGACCAAAATACATCATTATGGAATCCTATTCTAAGAGGAATACACCAATACAAAAATATTTTCACACAATAATAATGATAATACACAATCCTTTAAATCCTTATTATCCTTAGAATATCAATGTAAAGTCTTATTCTAAGCATAGATTACCCTCTGTGGGAAAAATTCAAACAATAAATGCAATAAATCAAGATACGAAAGTGAATGTAGCCCACATGACAATACCTTAAAATTTAAAAAAATAGCCAAGATCCATTATGGGGGTCTTATTCAAATATACTTGATCAACTCCTTCAAACCTCCCTTATCACACTACCAATTATAAATCTTGTTAACATTCATACTCAAAAACTGTCATGGTATTGGGAAAATAATAAATGCAGTCACCATCAAATAGTAAGGCACAATATAAAAAGTTATAACGTGATAAAATTTGGAGTCCAAAATTTATTGGAAGAGGATGATATTTTACTAGAACAATTTGGTCATAATTATTCTCATAGTCAAACTATTAGAGTCACGACCACCTTGGGAACTAGTACATTAATGAGAGGTTTAGAACAAGTTTCAAAGGAGGATAGAACCTTTGATGAAACTTGGTATAAACCCCTATTAAACCCAATAGACACAGATGATTATGTAAGCATATGAAATCCACCATTATTTCAAATAGATGCAATACACATAGCTACTCAATCCTAGATGCAAGACATACAACCCAAAATCCCAATAAACCCAAGGTGACTATTGTAAAATCTCATGTTTTTGCTACAAAATATCATACAATACCTCTCCCAAATCCCAAAGTTTATACTCAAGGGAAAGCATAGAATAATAATTCCTTAGAGTTGATACAAATATCATCAATAAAATAAATCCATCAAGTCCCCATCAAGATGTATTTACACAAAATTATCCAAAATTATCCACAACATCATCAAGTTATGATATATGCCGTACAAGCCACCCATATATAATCTAATGAACCATAACCTTTGTTATCTTCCATTAAATCCATACAAAATTCATCATCTATCACCTTTCATGAATCGTAACTATCCCCATTACAACCTGATGATGTGGACCCACCATTATTTATCACTACCCAAGTTAGTCAAACATGGATACAAAATTTTATGATTGATAATGGAGTTAATATAAACATTATCTCCTCACATGATTTTAGGAAGCTACAATTACCATAAATTATTATGGCTCAATATCTAGTTATATTATGAGGCTTTGGTGACACTATTGCCCCCACATTAGGTACAGTTATCCTCCTCATTCAAGTGGGTATACATACCCTCCTAGAGCTATATTAGGTGATGGATGGGGAATTTTAAGACAAAATTATACTAGGACATCCTTGGATATGTGTAACGTATTGTCTCCCCTCTACATTGCATTGATGCCTAAAATTTTAACATGAAGGTAGGTTCCATGTTGTCCTAGCAGACCCACATCCGTTCAAGTCATGTAACTTGACTTATCATCCTAATGATGTCTTGGTCCCCTTAAATCACTCAATTCCATTATTTTTGTGGGAAAATTTAGGTAGCTCTACTATACCTTCATCTCATATCCCTGATGCAAACTCCTTTGACTTGACATTCTAGTATCTCTCTATAGGGGAGTATTAGTTGTTAGCACTTCACACCTTATCATCCCCTTAGAAATTTGAATGCCCTAACCAACAATGTTCTTATCAACCTAACCTAGGACATATTAACCCATTTGAACCTCCTTACCTCCAAACCCACTTAATCTATGGAAGATAAGCCCATCCCTTTTATATGGGGAAAGTAAAACACATAGCAAATAATTCATGTCTAACGTTTCCTTTGTTGACAAACCATACTTCACACAAACCTATTTGTAATGATGTGTCCAGAAATACTTTAGCCTATGATGTTATGAACAAGGATCTCCTGAGGTTTCAATGAGTGAGCTTATAAAATGACATGAAAATCATGGCCTTAGTCTCAATAAAACTCCTAAAACTAACAATGATATCAATTTCATGTCCCATATCCATATAGATATGGATTCAAAAACTCCCTCATCCCTATTTGGTTCTCCTAAAATAATTGATGATGCCATTTCTATACTTCCTAACATTTTTTTTATTAGTACCGTTCACTTGCAACTTCTAACTTATCAAAGCAATGAAAAAACCTTACACCTTCCATTAGTTTTTTCCTAACCTAATATATAAAGATTAATCCTTGGTCTATGTAATGGAGTGTCGAGATGATGACTCTATTTTAATGTATTTAGAGGCCAAATATTCGTGTATAAATCATATCATATCATCTGAGTCTCCTAGTCTTTTAAATGAGGTTATAACTTATATTAACATAGGGATGCTCAATGTCCTATGAAATATCAAACTTACTCAATACATAGATTCTTAGGAACACTAAGATTTCAAAAAATTCTTTGCTAATCACTATCAAGCCTTTGCTTGCCCTTATAGTGATATGCCTTGAATAGATCCTTTTATAGCCATCCATAACGTTATTACCTTTCCTAAAACTAAACCAGTGAAGTAAAAACATTGTAAAATACATCCTCACATAACACTTCTTGTCAAATAAGAATTAAAATGATTTTTATTTGTTAACTTTATCCAATTCATTGATTATCCTCAATGGGTGTCTAACATAGTACATATCATAAATCACGAAGGGGGACTACATGTTTGTATTGACTTCCATGATCTTAATAGTAATCGACTCATAAATCTCATTGCAAGACACACAATTTTTTCACTCATGGATGGAATTTATTGTTATAAAAAAATCATTATTACCCTAGAAGATTATCATAAAACCTCTTGGTCATGCCTTTTGGTTTAAAGAATGTAGGACCAACTTACCAGTGTGCCATGATCTATATTTTCCATGATTTAATTAAAAAAATCATTGAAGATTATGTAGGTGATCTCCTAGGTAAATCTAGGTATCATAAAGATCACTTATCCATTCTTTAAAAAATCTTTTCCCATTTAATCAAATATCATGTTTATCTTAACCTCAAAAATTATGTTTTTTTGGGTTTTATCAAGAAAACATTTGGTTTTTATCATTTAACCTTTAGGGAATTGAGTTTGACCTTGCTAAAATTAAAACCATTATTAATATGATTCCTCCTTATAGCCTTAACAAGCTTTGTACTTTAAATGGGAAGCTGTAGTCTATTTTTCACTTTATTTCACAATTCAAAAACCGATGTCAACCCTTCCATTACCTTCTTAAGAAAGACACATGGTTTATATGGGATTCAAATTTTTAGGTAGCCTTTGATATACTTAAGAAATATATCTTATCTCCCCCTATCCTTATTCTACCATGATAAGATAAACCTTTTTACTTGTGTATCCTAGCTACAGACCATGATTTAGATTCCATGCTTACCCACCAAGATAAGCCACATAGATAACAAGTAGTTTATTATATAAGTCACACTTTGGTTGATTACGAGACTTATTACATGCATATTAAAAGACTATATTTGGCCTTAGTATTTGTGGATTTTAAGATTCACCACTATTTGCTTAATCACAAGACCTATGTGATTACCAATACCAATCCTATTATGTTCATGTGTTTGAAACCTTATGAGAATCAATGAATGATAAGATGGATTATGCTTTTCTTTGAGTTTGACTTCACTTTCCTTAACCAAAATTTGACTAAGGGGTAAATCATTACCAATCAATTAGATGAAGTACCCCTTGCTAATAATTTCCCTTCTAGTTATGAATTTCTTAATGAATATATAGCCTTCACTTCCAAAGGGGATCTCAAATATCAGATGATGTTATTCTTTGACATATCTAAGTGTGGACATAGAATGGGAGTAGGAATTATTCTAATACCACCTGAAGGCATTCCTATAGACCTATCTTTCAAGATTGATTTCAAATATACTAATAATATGGTAGAGTATGTACCCCTAATTATAGGTCTCCAAATAGCTTTATCTCTAGGTGTTAAGTCACTTCATATTTTTGGGGAATCCTAGTTGGTATTAAATCAAATAACTAGCATATATCAGTGTAATCTTACAGAGGTATAAGATGTTAGTAGAGTAATTATTGGCCACCTTTAGCTTCTATGTTATCCAGACCACTCCTTGGTCAACCAACAATTTTGTTGATACCATGTCTTTATTAGACTCCTTTATCCCATCTTCCTCCTAAGAATCCAAATTATTTTGTCCTTATTCACAAGGTCAATCAACCTTTTTATACCAAAATTTATCTTCCATCTATCCATATTATAGATTAAAATAACGTGGATATGTGGTACACATAGATATTCGATTATTGGTCTAAAGGTGTTATTCTTTTAGATTTATCCAAAAATGCTAAGCATGATTTTTAGAAGTAGAATACCTAGTATGTAATACTAGGGGGTGTGATTTATAAATGGGGGTTCAATGGTATTATCCTCCATTGTCTCTAGAGTTATAAATAAAATATCACAACCAAATAAACACATGATGGAATATGTGGCATCCATTTTAGTAGTTTAATTATTACTACGAAGATTATGTGATTAGGTTATTATTGGCCCAATGTAAATTAGGACTATTGTCAATATATCAATAAATGCATGAAGTAACAACAACATGCCAACTTATCCCATGCCATTATTCATTTGTTATATGTAACCAGGGACTTTTATCCTTTCTCCTAATAGGGTTTAGATCATATAGGGAATATTAATCCTAAATCTTCCCAGTGACAGCATTATCATTACTGCTACTAAATATTTCCCTAAATGGGTGGAATCCATTTCCCTTATTTTGACCAAGGTTGATAAAATCATTGGTTTTATTAATCATCACATCATATCTCATTTTGGTGTCCCACATCAAATCATTGTAGATAATGGGAAATATTTTAAACATAAGCAAGTCCAAAATTTTTGTGATTGCTTTGGCATTAATCTAATTTTTTGTCTCCTTATTATTTTCAATCCAATGGGAAAGTCAAGACATAAAAAACCTTGTCAAGATGTTAAGTAAAATGGTCAATGAGATTGGAAGGGATTAACATCTTTACATACCTTTTATTTTGTGGGCTTATTGAACTAGTATTTGAACACCTGCAGGGGCTACCCATTTTTATTTGGTCTATGGTAATGAAGTGGTTATCCAAATAGAGGTCAAAATTCCTTCCCTTCAAATATCTCTTAAGGAAATCATTTCTAAAGAGGATTATCATCAATAATGATTAGCACAATAGAAATGTTTAGATGAGTATTCAGCTATAGCCCTTGATCACCTACATGTATATCAAGAATGGATAAAACATGCATATAATCAACAATTAAAGGAAGGATAATTTAATATCAATGACCTAATCATTAAATAAAATCAACATGTCACAAATATGGAAAGAAGTAAATGAGGAAAGTTTTCTCCAAATTGGTTGTGATTTTATATTATCACTCATAAATATGGATCTAGGGCATATCATTTAGACTTTCTTGATATGAAACCATAACGTGAACATCTTAATGCTTTGAAAATGCATCCTTTATATTTTTAATGATATTATTACAATCTCTAGTTAGTGTGAGTTATCTTAAAAACTTATCCTCTATCTCTAAACATACCCAATAGTCATGGAGAAGCATGTGAATTTTTCGTAGTATATCCTTTTTTATCCTTAAATATGGAAACCCTAACTCTATTCATAGCATGTCCTCATGGATTATCTTTGTTTAAAATAAAGTTAAGTTCCAAATCATTATTTCATAAATTATTTCACCTTAAAAGCTTGTTTGAAAGGATAATGCATGCACCTATTCTGTGGCTTATGAAAACACCATAGGTTGCCTTAAATCTATACCAATGCAAAAATTTAATTTGGAATAAAAAATAAAGAAAATATAAAAATGGTAGAGTGATCCTTAGAATGACAACTATTATTAAAATTTATAAAAAAGCAAACTTGTAGACTAATCCCTCAAAGGACAACTACTAAAATATATAATTGAACATGTAGACCACTCCCTTGAAGGATGGATATGTACTTATGTTTTAGAAAACTTTTGACAATGATAATTTTCATATTAGAATCAAAAACATTTAAAAATTTATAAAATCAAATGTTTATCCCAATAAATCTTCCTGTATTGATTAGCTTTCATAAATTTATAGACTTCTCATATTGATCAATCTACACATATCCTTGGCTTAGCTTAAGGTTAACCTAAAAAAACCTTGGAAACATAAAACAAGATGTGTATTCTTGTAGAATAAAAAATTTCCCCCATTCTTTGAAAATCATTAAAATCTCATTTTCAAACCAAAGATTCATGAATTTAGGTGAAATGAGATTGTTAAGGATTTTCATTAACATTGGATAAAAGGGCATACATGCAAAACCAATAGTAATCCTAACATTGGTTAAGGGTCTAAGACAATTATGAGTCATTCATCCTTGATAAATTAATATAGAAGCAATTTTATCATATATTATAAACATATAAATGCATGTAAATCATAGCATAAGTTAAAAACCCAAATCCATGATATCCCAAATAATCTAATTAGTATAATAATAAATAAATAACCATGTAAATACCATCCATCTAATATAAAATAGATATCCATAGATATCGTAAATTCATAATCTCATAAATTAGGACATGCTTTAAAAATCCATTTTAAATCCATTAAAACACCTCAATATACATCCATAATCAAGATAACCATTTAAATCTACATCACATGATCTAAATTCCATAATCAATGTAAACACCATATATATCACATAAAATAGACTTAAATGCCATCTAAACATAATCTAAATAATCTAGACTGATAATCAAATAAGCATGACATAATGTAAAAAATGTGTGGTACATGAAACTCCTAAACATATAAACATAAAATCAAGTGCACAACGTAAAATTATCATGATATAAAATATATGTATAAAGCCAATCCATATAATTAGCCATAGATATGGCTACTCTATGAAATAGATCTAGCATAGGTGGATCTCCACTCCACATCATCCACTTCCTCCATCCATGGCCCCATATCCTCCCCCATCCCTCCTATCTCTCACTCATGGTACTCTCCCCATGCTTGTTGTGGTAGTTTGTGTCTGCCATAGAGTTTGACCCTATATGGCTATGTGACTAATATATCAAGAAAACATTGGAAACTACTCTATAATAATCTACTCATAATATTAGAGCTCTACCACCATGTCATAATACATGTCTATGCTCATAGTAGTTGAAGGCCCTATCCTCCTAACCTTTACCCCTCTACCTATGGTGGATCTAGATACCACTCAACCTATATCCCCTGCTATTACTCAAAGTCTCTCATATAGTTCATGATAACTATCCCATAGTTGGCATGCCTAATCATAGATCTGCTTTAATGTGTTTTAATGCCCCAATAGTTCAATCAAGTTAGCCTATAGGTAAACCTACTCAAACACAACTCTAGAATACTATGTTCATACCACATCCATCTCTTTAATCACTACCTCTATGTCTAGCTTTCCCTCCCCATCTCCACTTATCTCCTCCACATACACCATCTCTACATCTCCCATATCCCATCATGGTCACACCAGTCTCTCCTATCTTTCTCCATGCTAGTCCATCCACCTTAATAAATATGCCTTTGTAACCCTATCATCATCTACATCTACTCCTTCTATCTCATCCTCCACCAAAATATCTAGCTCTATAACATGTGGCTTAGGTAGTTCCCATATGATTAATCCCTATGATATACCTATGATTACTCAAGAATATCCAAATGTAACCCAAGCTATCACCTCATGTTCCTAAATTAGAATGCTCCTCATGATCTACGCATCACCCCAACAACCACCTCACCTAATGCCCCACCATCAAGTCCATCTTCATCCCTAGACATGATATAAATATCACATATGGCTTTCATACACCTCATCCTCTTCTAATTTCTCCAAAACTTATATATTTTAATCCTAGTCATAAACTCCCTTATCTCCATGTGGATGGGTAAATTCATCCCTTCATCATAGAAAACCAACACTAAATTCAAACCAATGACATCCCATCCATGGTAGCCATGGTGGTTTTACTACTTAGATGTGATCATAAGCCTAACACTATAGAACAAAGGTAACATCCAACCTAAATCAATATTGTTTTATCCATCCACACATCTCTATGTATATCTATGTTACTAGTGTAGGATACCATGTAAACACTATCTTATGCTTCCACGTGTATTTTAGTACACCTTTTAATCTTCATGTGAATCTCCCTCCACCTAAGTTAGGTAATTCATAATAGGAGATAGCCACCATCATCATCATGATCAACCATCTTCCATGTTGATCTTAGTCATATATACCTCAAGGCTAAAACCTCTTTTGATAAATACAATATCTAAAACATCATCCCCATACAATTGTGTTAGTGTTTTTTCCCATCCCTTCTGATCCATAGGAGTAATCTTTGCTCCCTACATCAACAATAATATTATTCTATAGATGTCCTCTAAAGTCAAGGTCATCTCTTTAGTGGATAGTCAGAAGGTCCCTATAAATGGATCCCATCACTCCACTAAGGACATAATTAGACTCCATTCTTTGTGTAATCAATGATAATTATGTAATCATCTTAATCCTACCACCTAGAGATGCTTTAAATTTGCATCTCTGATCACCTCTCATAGCCTCTCCAACATTAGTGGCACTTGATCTTGTATGGTCAATAGTATGCATGTTTGGAATCCCAGGGTTCTTTAGTTTGTTAGCCACTAATCCCATCCTCTATGTTTTTTACCCCTAAATAACTAGCATTAACCCTTAAGGGAACGATATCAATTGGTCCTTGATTGGCCAATTGACATCAATCCATAACTGATTAATGGCTAGTCATTTGGGAATCATTATCAAGCCATATTGGATCAATGTTAACCCCTTTTAAACCTAGGAAATGTAAAAAAATCTAAAAACTAGCTAAAAATATTTAAAAACATCAAAAAAATCAAATAAACATAAAATTAGTTAATCCTACCTCATTATGTGATTATCATCACCATTGACCACTCCCATTAGCCTCCATAATATATAATCTACTCAAATGTGTAGATAAGTGTTAATTTCTTGGCTCTAGCTCATACGTTATCTAATGAAATATGAGATCCTACATAATTTGGTGTCCTATTTATAACCTTATATGATCAATGTTGATTATTGTGTAATCAATGTTGATTATCCTAAAATTAGTGTTGATCCCTTCTATTGATGTCGATTGTGTCTATTTTGGCTTCCCTGTACTACTTGTAATTTTTTACATCCTTATAGTCCTATTCTAAGGCCACTTAAGTTATCATTTACTATATCTATCTTATCCTTTGTTACCCAACATTATTATCTTGTGAGTTCAGACCCCCTGATGGTTTTAAAACCTTTGAGAGGTATACATTTTTTTTAGTGTCTATCCCTTATGGATCATGAAAATGTACCTCATCTTGAGAGCAAGTGTCCCTACGTAGTTCACAAATACCAAACATAGTGGATGATTTGGTCATCCCACCCTAGACTTTATCCTCTTAATTTCCTTCGATCAACCTCACAACTTTATAGAAAAGACAATCCATTACTTGTTTGCCTTAGGGCATACCTATTTAGATATCCTATATCTTGTTAGTGTAACATTGTACTTTATGCCTATATTTATGTCCTAGATGCTTATTTTTCATCTACCTTATCCAGTACCACCTCATTTTCAAACTCACCTCTACCTTGTTATCCTTATCTAACTCTTGATTTGAGGGGAGATATCTCCTCACATAAACCTAGGGTATTAGACCCATCCTAGTTTTCATCTTGTGGCAAGTTATCACAAACCACTCAACAAAAAAGGGAAAATGTAAACACTATGAATTTACACCATTTTATTATTAATAAATGTATCATAACCCTTCTCCATCCCTTTTTACCTTAGTTAATATAGTTTTACCATTTACTATCTTATGTCCCAAAATTAGTTTCACTAATTACTTTTACTTAGGTAACTAATTAGCCATCCCTAAATATAATAAAATATCCCTAAATTTATTAAGGTTAAGCTATTTTAACCTCTAACCAACTTCTCCATAATTTAACCTCATTAAAAACAAACTAGACTAAGTTTAATCCCATGAATTGGAGTTGTTGGAATAAATAAGGTAAATTTGGATTGGATTGATATAAATCCCTAGAATCATCATTGATCATGTTAGGATCGATCTTGATTTACACTCAGACCATCCTCGAGTTGAAGGGTCCTGAATTTACACACTAGAATGCTAGAGAAATTGCCCTAGTGTACCTATGGAGGAACACGATACCTGTCTCAGCCCATCCTTACTCAGTCAAAGGTTAAACATATCCCTACCAATGAACTAATTCTTTATACAATAGGAAGCACTTTTCAAAGGTAAGTATGTAGTCTATTTGAATGTATTATAATTTATGTCTATTTTATTTACAATCTAATTATTATCTTTAATCTATTTCTATAATCAATAAATAGTCCCTAAGCCATTTAAAATACCTTAAGGCCCACCTTTAGGCCCCATTCTAATCTTTTTGTATCCACTGTCAGGATTGATGATGATTACTCTTATGATCAACATAGATTACATAATCGATACTAATTATGAGACAATTAACATCAATCTTTGTGTTTTTATTTCTTTCTACAATTCAAATGTATTTTAATAGTCTTAAGTAATTCCAATTTTCTATTTCTAAGTCTTAAACTCATGAATTTCTATCTATACATGACATTATCAGGGATTATACATGATATGGTCTCAATTCATAACTTACCCATAGTTCCTCACTAATTATTGTCCAATCAAAGTGACATTTCTTTTGAGTTAGGAATTTATGTGATTGTCTTTGCTCCTACTTTAGAAGCAGTCATTGAACAACTAGAAGTAATACAATAACAATAAGATTTAGCTATAACTTATTGGAATAAACACTTTGATAACATCTATGCCTTAGATTAATCTATTTCATTTTAATACTATATCTTATCATATGTGTTTTTTTAATTTATATCATTATATTATCCTCTTTCTTACATAAAACAATAGACTAGCATCCCTTTAAGGAAGTCTACCACTTCCTATAATTGATCTAGAATCAGACAGTCTACTTAACTATCTTATTAATCCAATCTTATCAAAGTTGTCTCTTGTGTGAAGGTAATCCTTCATAGATAAAATAGAGTTCCCATCTCAATAGATCACTAGTGCACAACCTCTATCAATGGTATTCATTATTAAACCCTGTATCATTGCTTTTTATTAATTTAGTTTATTAAATAAAAATGAACTAGAAATTACTAAAACATCACTATAACACTCATAGGGGTCACAAATAATGTTATTTTTTAACTTTACTTTATTTGAGAATGTTCTAGTTTAATTCTAGTATTAAATAGTCATTGGAAGCCTATCTTCATTTCTAGTTTGGTCACTGAACTAAACTTGTAGTGTAATTGTTAGTTTTTTAACCCATTTATGGGAATTCGTAAAGCCTATAAATTTTTAATTGTAACTCAAAATTGAGTTCCATTTTTCTAAAAGTATATGGTTTTCAATTATGTATCCATTGGTGTCATCAATTTGTTAAAATGATCTAGTTTTATAAAGTGTCAAAATTAGGGGAGGATCCTTAATAGAATTTTTTGGGGGGTTGTCTTGATGCCAATTTGTGCACCCTTTAGCATTGTTTCTACTTTTTTTGATTCAATATCATGTCTTATACTTCTGGTATAGATCATTTTGAGCCTTTGACTACTCACAATTGCCATACATGGATACCTATAATGGGAAAAATCAATAAATGTAAAGGATTCTGGTCCATAATACTCGAAAATCGGCCACTATTCATAAGAGAAAATAAAAAATTTCATCACCAATATATTTATGATGAGTGTATGGGTTTAATAGGGACTTATGTGAGTGACAATTTGTTATTACATTTGGATGTGTATGATATTCCATTCAAATTGTGGGATAAACTAAAGGGTTTATTTATGAAAGTAGATCACATTAGAGTAATGCATCTCAAAGTGGAGGTTAATTCACTCAATCTCAATAATTTTCCCTCTATTGTATACTACCTGACTATGTTTATGAATTTGTTGACACAATTAAAGTGAAGTGGATGTGATAAGCAATATGAAGAGTGTGTGTACTTGATTGTATCCAAGTTGAGAGGTCCATTCAAAATATTTGATTCTACCATTTTCTCTAGCATGGATGCCTTAGGTGACACATTTAAAATGGCTAATTTATATTTGTTTTATGAGAGACTTACTATGGAGGAATCCAAATTACCTTACCTTGAGTCTTACACCTCTCAAAAAGTATTAGTAACATCACATCCTAAGAGCAAGGAAAGAAAAATAATCAAAAGAATAAAAATCCTCATCCATATTAAAGTACACCTAAGACCAACACCAACACATCTAAAACCAATTCAACATACAAATCCAAGAATAAATCTAGCTTATCATGCTCCTATTGTGGGGGAAATGATCATGAAGAGTATAGGTGTTTTAAGAGAATGTAATCCCTAGTGTATGTTGTTAGGAAACACAAGATTTATTTCTCCACTCCATCTCCATCTCATGAGCATGGAAAAACACTTAATGTTGTTGGGAGATCACAATCACTTATTTTAGATAACTGAGTTCAAGATTTTGGTGCTTCTCACCATATGACTTCTTTTAAGGAGTCCTTTGTATCTCTTGGTTTGATTTATAATTCCAACATTGAGGTTGTAATTTCATCCTTTATTTATGCTAAGATAAAGGTAAACATACATATAGATGGTGGAAACATTAATGATGCACTATATGTTCTACACATCACTATCAATCTAATTTTAGTTTATCATATTTGTTATTCTAGTTAGGGTAAGACATTGACTTTTACATCACAAGGTGATAAATTTTGAGCTTTGTTAGAGCCTAACAAACTTAATTCAAATGGTGGCGTTGATCATATTTATCGACTCTATTAGTTTAAGGGTTTTTATGATATTATTCCTCTAGGTATGTGTTAAGTTTCTCATGGAAATTCTAAGAGTAAGATTTGGCATGAGAGACTTGGACATCTCAATCACAAATAATTGAAGAAGTTGAGTACTCATGGTATGGTATATGGTCTCCTTATAATTTCATGTCTTCATGGAGTTTCCCCTAGTTGTGTATTATGGAAACAACACCAAGATCCATTTCCTAAGGGTATGTCCATGAGAGCTTCTTCACCACTTGAGCTTTTCTGTAGTGATTTGATGGTCTTTCCTACTAATTTAGATAGAGATATATATATACACTTAGTTTTATTGATAATTTTTAGGGGCATACTTGGGTTTATTTTATCAAGTACAAGAGTGATGTATTTTATCACTTCAAATTATTTAAGGCTTTATTCAAGAAACAATCATATAATTACATCATGAACATTCATATAGATAATTGGGGGAGTAATTTAGTCAAGGTTTTTTTGATTTTTTGGTAGCTCATGGTATTTTCCACCAACACTTTATTTCACATGCTCCATAAAATAATGTCTTAGTATAATGGAATAATCAAACTTCAAATAATATGGATAATTTCATGATACATTAACAAGATTCACATCCTATCTACTCGACAAGGGTAGTTACTTGTGTGAATTACATTTAGAATCACTTACCACATAGAAAACTTGTGCATTTGACTCTAGACAAGGCTTGGCTTAGTAATAATACAGATGTCCCAATTTTTTAAATCTTTGGGAGACATGATTGGGCATTTGTACCAAATAAGAAAAGGAAATAAATGGATAGGAAGAAAAAACCTTTGATTTTAGTAGGGTATTATGAGGACATGAGAGCTTATAATGTTTTGGATCCTAATACTCATGTTATTAATTTCTAAAGACATGTACAATTTTAGGATCACGTCACATCTGATCTTTCTTCATCTTCTTCATTTCTTTATTTTTATTCTTTTGATGTTTCATCACCTAATCTTGATGATTCATTCTTTTAGGATCCATTTAATGAGGGCCCTAAAGAGGTTATAGATGTTGAGGATCCTATTTCCATTCAGGTTTCAACTATACTGTTATGGGCTCATACTATAGTTTCTAAGGTAGCATCTTTCATACAAGATCTTCCACCTACTCAACATCATCATATATATTTTATAGGTACTAGACTCTTATGTCAGGCATCCAATTAGGATTCATAGTCTTTTTCACAAGCTCATAAGATATAGGAGTGGGATGATGTGATGATAAATGAGTATTCTTCTTTAATGAAGAATTATACTTGGGATCTGGTCACTCTTCCTAAGGAAAGAAAGTTGGTTAGGTGTAAGTGGGTATACTACACCAAATATGCAATTGATGGGTCCATTGATAATTATACGTCATGGTGTAAAGGGGTAGTAGCATGTTGAAGGCATTTATTATTATGAGACTTTTTCACCTATTACCAATATGTATTTTGTTCACCTTATAATTTCTCGTGTTGCATCACATGGTTAGCTCATGTATCATATAGATGTTAAGAGCACCTTTTTAGATTAATATTTGTATGAGGTAATGTATATAGAGTATACTATTGGGTCTATTCATGATTCTTCTCTTATTTATCAACTTTTGAGGTCTCTTAACAATCTTATATAGGCTTGTCAGGCTTAGTATGAGAATGTGGATTCTTTTATTCTCTCTGTTAGCGTTATTCACTACCATTTTAGTCCTACAATATAATTCCAACATATTGGGGAGGCCATTTTTATACTAATATTATATGTTGAGTATTTTTTTTCTCACTAGTAGCTCCTCTTCTTAGATTTAAGCTATTCAAAAAGCATGTTCACCATCGTTTGATATGATAAATCTCAATATTTTGCACTTCTTCCTTGGTTTATATATTTCACAATCAAATTTAGGGATTCACTTGAGTCAATAAAAGTATACCCTTAATTATCTTCATCATTTTATCATGGATGATTTCAAACCAAGTCCTCCTTTTCAGTGTGGAGTCATTCTCACTATACCTTAACTAATTCACTTTATGATCTTGTATTGTACAAACATATGGTTAGGATTTTTATATATTTGACCCATACTCACCTCGAAATTTTATTTTAAATTGGGATTATATTTAGGTTTACACTTTCTCATCTTGACATTCATTAGTACGATGACAAGATGATTTATTATATTTTTAAGGCACTACCCATTTTAGATTACACTCCACTAAGTGTTTTACTAAGATAGTTGGGCACACTAATTTAGATTGGGTAGGTTCTCTTGATGATATGCTTTCCACTTCTAGATACATCTTTTGTCTTGGTTCTTCACCTATTGATTGGGAGTGCAAGAATCAACATGATATTGCACTGTCAAATATAGAGGATGAGTATAGTACAACATTTATAGTGATTTAATATGTTCTTTGGCATTTTTTGTTATTTATAGAGTTTAAATTAACATAAGATTCACCCACTTTAATTTGGTGTGACAACTAGAGTGCAATTCATATATCTCATAACCTAGTGGAGCACCAATATACCAAGCACATTGAGGTACATATACACTTCATTGTTCGACACATTTAGGCTAGAATTATTAGCTTGAAGTACATTTTGACTCACTTGTATGTTTTAGACATCTTAATGAAGAATTTTTCATCACCTCATTTCATTGAGTTGCATGGCATAATTGGGGTTTTAGAATTTGTCCTTGGGGGGTGTTCATGAGGTCATCCTTCTTCTTCTTCATGGATATATATTTTACATGAGTACCTTATCAGGCCTAGTGATTAGGACTCATACTATGGATATGTCACTTTATCATTTTTGGCTATTGTTAGCCGCTATATTCATTTGAGGGGGGTGTTAAAATATGTATTTATCATTTTAGCTAGGCAATAATTAGGTATTTTGTCTTTTTCCTAGTTTGTCTTATGTGAGGATTTATTCTACATAGCTTAGTTAGGTTAGTTTATAGTTTTGACTTGATTACTTATGTAAGGGCTTTCTATTATAATTATAGCATTATATAAATGATATATTATTTGCCTTTTTAATTTCATCTCATATCTATAGCTTCTTTGTGTGATTTTCTTATTGTTAACTCTTTCTAATCTAGGGTTATTAGAATTTTTTCCCTATTCCTAACATAAACACCACAATAAACAATCTATCTTGGGCTCTAGGAAAAGGTGCCACACATGATCAAAACATGTGAGCCAAGTCATAGGAGAGGACTAAAGGCCCTAATACCTATTAATCTTGTTATGAATCAGAGATAATAAAATCATCACCTGATAAACAATCCTGGGATTGAAAATTTTAAATTGTGTATCATAGTTCCACTTCCAATCTTTCAACCAAGCCCAAGGAGGCTATAAGCCAAACTCATGTAAAATAGCATCAGTGAGTAATTCCTGAACTTTAAAGAGATAAGGTAAGTCTAAACTAGTTAATTAAAACTTTATTTTTTAAATTAAGCTATGGGATATAGTTTATGGGGCTAACCAAATCATAAATAGTGTGAATCCCTTTATATAATAGTAAAAGATCTTTAATAACATGTAATTCAACTAGGGGAATGGAAGAATTAGTGCGAATAGGATACCAACATAAGCTATGTTCATTAAAATATAAACCTATGTCAAAACCATCCCCTAACCACTTTAATTGGGTTTTGACTACTTTGAAATCCTTTGATATACTTTCGACTATAAAGGATACAATAATCTTAATAGGCACATTAATGATGAGGAGGGATTGAAATCCAATATTCTACCAAATAGTGTTACCATAGGGAATTATCGAAGAGATACAATGCCAAAGAATAATTTTCCAAGATTCATTTCCCTCAATATCCCAAACAAATGAATTAACACATAAGGATATACTTTGTTTATAGGTGTCAATGATTCCCATGCCACCTTTATCATAAAGGAGGTAGAAAATGTTTTAGGCCACCCTATGAAATACTTAAGCACTATTAGAATTACCCTAAAATAAATATATGATAGCTTGGTTAGACCATCATAAGAGGCTATGAAAGGGGCCCAATATGAGGAGTAGTAAACTTATGTTGTAGCCAATATCTTAGTGCAAATATAAAACTAGACTAATAGAGATAGGGATTAGTGAATTAATACTCAATCTTTCTTTCAATCCTATTGAGGACATATTTCCAATGCTCATCCAATAAGCTATCAAAAGTGGCTAGGATTCCCAATAACTTGAATTATTTCCCCCTAAGTAATCTACTACTAATTAAACTTCTTAATCCACACTAGCATAGACATTATGCTCTGATGAAAACACTAGATTTTCCTCTATTGGAGGCTAGAGTTGGAAGCTAGATAAAAGATCTATAGGCATTACATATACTCATTAAAAGTTTCCTTTTTCTATTTAATCATGAAGAAAGTGTCATATTAAAAGTGGATATTGATGAATTTAAAGGTTCAATCAGCCAAAAAAATGCCATGAATAAGCCCTTGAGAAGTCTTAGAATCCATGATATAACCCAGGGCTTCAATGGCTAAAACATAAAGTCCTAGAGCAAACAAACAACCTTGGTGAATAGATCATTGGATCTTGGTCACTGTGGTTTGATGCCCATTGATAGTGGTGAAAGATGAGGCATCATGAAATAAATTATACATTTTATAAATGAAATAGAGGCCAAAGTTGAGAGCCTTGATCATGGTAAGAATAAAATTCCGCTCGATCTTGTTAGAATCCATTTCCAAGTTCAATTTAGGAAAAATAGTTCTCTTAAGAGAGGAATATGGCAAAAACATGCTCTCCTAGACCATAATAAGTTTATTTAAAATATATCAAGCTTTAATAAATAATTTTTACTCTAGTCTAACAATGGCAGGTATGATGAGTCAAATGTGGTTGGTGAGGGATTTGGTAAGAATCTTGTAAGATACATTGAGTAGGGTTATTGGCCTCTAACTTATAAGAAACTCAGTGTATCTAGATTTGGAAAAGAGTCTGATATTTACTTGATTGGTCATGGGTTCAAGATACTATTTTTGAAAGCCTTTTTCTATAGACATTCAACAAATCAAGACTAGTAAACTTCCAAGTGGATTTGTAAAATTCACAAGGAAAGCCATTGATATTGGGGGCTTTATCATTGCTCATATAGTTTAAAGACTATATAAGCTCCTACAAGGTGATAAGGGCATCACAAATACTTTATTCAACTAGATTGAGCTTACAAGGCATCACGTTGAGGTAATTATGAAGATATTGGGATTTCTCGGTCGTGAAAACCTAGGATTGGAAAACTAGCTTGTAATACTCAAGAAAGGTTGAGGTGTTATCAGATTATGAGGTAATCCAATATTGATCCACTTTAGTGAGCTTAATTTTCTTATGAAAATTTTTATATTTAAATAATTTGAAGAACTATTTAGAGGCATTCTCACCAATTTTAATGTAGTGAAGTTGAGTATGGAGCTGGGTGCCTTTAGTGACATGACTATCCACCACCTTGAGGTGGTATTTAAGGTAATGAACCAACCTATACAACTAAATGTTGAAAGGATCAATGTCGACAGATATAAAGAATCTTTTGGACTCAGTGAGTGTGGCTAGCTCTGAGTACTTTTGGATCTATATAATATGTTTACCATTGTGGTGGAGGAAGTAGGTCATGTTGAAAATGGCCTCATTCCACCATTCAATCCAGTTGGAGGCATCTGGGGACCATGAGGCCAAGTTATAAATATGATAGATGATTCAAATTGTATCAACATGACATTACAAATAATTATTGAGAATAAATTGATTATGTGGTACATTTTCCTTCCTAGAGGTCCATTCTACTTTGTGGGAAATGGGTGAATGGTGTAAAAATTAATATCTGAGTAGATGTTGACAAGCTGGACAATAATGCTATAAAAGACAAAATATTTTTATATTAAATCAAAAATTTCTTGAGTTGTTTGAGCATGCAATGATCCTCATATTAGTAGTTGGGCCACATAAACCAAGACGTGGGGTTAAATGTCTATTTATAGAGGAGAGGATCTACCAACCCTCATTTATTTTTGAAATATTAATAATCCCCATGTTCAACAATACACTAATACATACGGAGGGCCCAACCTTGTCTTTGGGGTGTTTAATATTTTTAAAGTCATCACACATAATTTATGTATTAAAAGGTAGCCCAATTACCAAATATCACCAAAGTAGGGAGTGGTCAGGGCCATTATTAGGAGCATATATGTTGAGATTGCCAAATAGATGGCCATCAATGTCAAGAATAATGGAGACTTCCCAATTTGATTGGTCCTCCCGCATGGAAATGATGCCCATGGATACCTTAGGAGTAATGAAAATTCAAGTGACACCATGTCTTGCCTCATGCTAGGTAGTGACTAGGGTGGCATCAAGCCAAATGCTTTGCAAGGATATCTTGAGAAGAAAGCTAGATACTTTAACCTCCAATAGATAGAGAATATCTACAAAACCAATATGTTGTCAATAATATTGCACAAATTATTTATAGTTAGACTCTATAAGACCCCTAACATTCCATGTTAATATATTCATAGTCAAGGGTCACCCATTTGAAGCTCCCCTTGATCATCCTCAAAATTTATCAACATTAGAAAGTTATGTTGGTGAGGGCATGAAATTTTTGTGACCTCAATAAATTAACATTTGGGATCATTCTCATTCTAAATATATTCTGCATCCCCATGATGTGGGATACGAGAATAACAAGATAATTAGACACTAGTTTAAGGAATGTATGTCATGGACAACTTTTGTTTATTGGAGGCTAGATAAATTATCTATGGGTTGGAAGGAACTAGGGTGGTATGGGTGGTAGAGTTGTCCCTAAAGAGGGTACAATAAGTAGAAGATAATCCTCTAGAGGTGGTGGTTGGGATGTGCTTTGTGTCTTAGGGCCCAACTACTATTTAAGGGGAATTATGGTCCAACCATCACCTTGATCTTAGATCTTGCTTTTCAAGATAAACCATCTAATTTTAGAATGTCTTCATACTTGATGGTAATCATAGTAAGCATTTACATTATATTATCTGGGTATAGGTCAACTCATATCAACCTAGATAGAATGAGGGATAGATATAAGTTTACACTTTAGTAAGTATCAGAGTAATGAAGTTGGGTAATTACGTAAAATTATAATTTTTCTCCTTGGTACATTAGATAAGAAAAGCTTATTAGGCTACTATGAAAAAATGTTAATTGTTATGGTTGTTTTATTTTTAGGTTCAGGAAGCTTTACCTGATAACTTGGTTTGATTATGAATTTGGTCCTAGATGTATATTCAATTGGTGTGTTTACTACATAATTGAGATTATCTACTGACATAATCACCATTTCATCATCTCCTACAACATGGAATAATTCATCGAAATATTTGAACTTTTTGAAAACAATAGAATCATGTAAATGAGTAAGTAAATGTTGATTGAATATATATTTCAACTCTTCATATTCCATAATATTGGTCATTTTGGCTAGGATTGTCTTATATATCAAGACATATTGATAGGTTAATTATTTCCTTATTTGATTTTTTCAATTTGGGCATAGGAAACACTTTTATCAATGATAATGGAAAAGTGTACAAAGAAGTAGTTTTAAGATGTTTAAATGCTTTGATAGATTACATAGGTAAATCATAGAACCACTTCAAATCATAGTCCTTGAGGCTTCTTGTGATTACTTTTGTCAAAATTTTATCAGTGGAAGTATATTCAAGGCATGCCACATAAATCTTTTTACATGTTGTTCAAGATCACCCTTGACATCATAAAATGTGAGCTTAGGTGTAATAAATCTAGTTCACAAAGGGTGTAAAGATATTTCAAGTGCAATAGGATTATGTAAGACATCTTGAGAATCTATGGCATGAGGTGATTTTAAATCATTATATTTAATGTTTTTAATCTTGTATTCTAAGGTATTTTTAACTTGAAAGAATGATTGAACTATTTAAATCTAAAATAGTGAATCTAGATTGGTGTTATCCATTTTTATATTGAAAATATAGATTTTTAGTGCTTATGTAGGGGAAATAAAACATAAAAAGATTGGACAGGTAATTTTCAACAATAATTTGTGACACGCAAGGGTATTGATTGAAATAATTATTCATACATTAGTTGCAATTAAATTTTTAATCACACATGGATGTATTAAGTGGGAAAATTAAGACTATTTATTAATTTGAAGTGTGGTCATAGAGGTGTTAATGAAAACACCGATGGGAGAGTGGGGTGATATTTAAAAAGGCATTTTTATTTTATTTATTACTTTCTTATTGGGTGTGGTGATATATGATGGAAAAAATAATGAACGGATATTGATGTAAAATAGTCTAGGCTAATCTGGTTCACTCTTTGTTTTGTCATCTTGAAATGTTTATGTGACTTTCTGTATGGTCAAGATTTAGGTTGAGAAGGTATGTCATCCAAATATTTTAGGTATGGTGTTTATTTTATGGTTTTTTCCTTTGATACAATCGATGTAAAATAAATAAAACAAGCGTGTGAATATTGGTTAATTCTAGATTATGGGATTAGGATTCTTAGGTTTCAAATTTTACAAGAATGTTTGTGAACCTATATTGGTTTCATTAGTGTCCTAGGTTTGTGGTTGTGAATATAAGCTCTTGATTTTTAGTGTTTTGGTTATTTTATTAACTATTTTTTTTTCTTGTCGAATATCTCTATATTTGTTCAGAAGTAAAAGATGGCAATTTTTTTTGCTTCAAATTATATAGGAATATTTATGAGCCTTTGTTGGGTTTTTTAGTCTGTTATGTTTGTACCTATGTTTGCAAGTATTTAATTTCAAATGTTTTTTACATGTATTTTTTTAATTGTCGAATCTCTTTGTCTGAATTCAAAAGCAGAAGATGGCATTTTTTCTGTTAGGGCATTCTAGGTGCTTGCCTATGATAGGTTTTATGGATTTTTTACTTACCAATATTATCTATAGGTTTTTTGTATGTAGTTAAGGGTGATAATACCATTTAGAGGTGTTCCAGATGTCATCCTCTTAGAGATTCCTTAGTGGGTTATCAAGTTATTTGAGTAGTTTTTAAGCAGTTTTGGGTTGGATTTTTTGTTATTCTAATGAATAATGTTTATAATTGCTTATAAATTCTATTTTATATAGGCTTAAAATGTTTTTTATTATACTAGAGACTATTTACCTAAGTTGTATTTATCTGACTATAATTATTTCCTTTCTATTTTGTTTGGTGTGTTAATTGGTTGTGGTCTCTTTCTTTCACATTGTGTTTGTTTGTTTTAGATTAGCAAGACTATTGACATGTCTGACATGCAAATGATGATCGGTGGTTCTATATTATTCTCTTGGACTAGCTGATGCATTGTATATGAACATGGAGAATGATATTTTTAGCTTTCACATATTATGCATAGTTTATTCTCAACTTACTAAGATATTGGGTGGTGATCAATTCAATCGCATATTAGTCAATGTAATGCCTTTTCACGAGGTGGTGTTCTCCTAGAGTATGACATATCTAGCATATGTCGAGGAATTAACAACATGGTATGTGTATATGTATTGTATATTATATATATATATATATATATATATATATATATATATATATATATATATATATATATATATATATTGGGGCCTAACATCTTTGTTGAGTTGGGATAACTGGTCATATTGACAATAAGTAACATGGCATATTTTCATTTGGTCAGGTTTTTCTCAAGTATGTTATTTATTTCATGTCTAGGGAATTGGTCACAATCACAACTAGTGACATGGAATCTCTTTATTTAGTTTTGCCTAACATGTATATGAAATATGTGATAGGTTTGGGAGCCTTGTAGTGGTGATAGTTATCGATTTAGCACCTCTTTATTTACATGTGCTCTCTTGGACCCCAAGATTTTTAGAAGTTTCAAGGGGGTGGATACATTGAGAACTTTTTACCTACCATATTTTCATTTGATTGGGATTTCTCAAGCCCTAACATCTTTTACATGTGTGGTTTAATGGTAACATTGACAACTAGGGACTTGACATTTTTTCATTAGACCATGCTTTCCTAGCATCCGATCTCTCTACCACATTCTAGGGATAAATATACATTTCTTGTACCTATGTAAGAGGGAAAAAATAGAGAGCTTGGATAAATAATTCAAAATAATAATTTGTGGCATATAAAACTATTGATTAAAATAATTGATTGTATGTATGATCGTGCTAAAATTTTGATCAAACATGTTTGTATTAACTCCAAAAATTAAGACTATTTATTAATTTAAAAATTTATCATAGGGGTTTTAATACAAACATGAGGAGGGTTGACTGGTTGGTATTTAATAAGGTATTATTCTTCAAATTGTACAAAAATATTTGTGAGCCTATGTTGACAAATGATGAGGTGGTGCGTCTTTATTTTGATGGACTCTACCTAGCTTTAACATTTCTCATAGGATTGGGGGGACTCACTATGCTAAAAACTGATGATGTGACACTTGTCCATTCAACTAGGCTCTCCTAGGCTTTGACATCTATGAGAGGTTTGACAGAGTATGAATAGTTTGGAGTGTTTATGTTGTGATCAATGTGACTAGATTTTGTTGCTTTTTTCTTTTTTATTTTTCTTGTCTTTCATTTAATTAATTATTATTATTTCTAAACATGACAAAAATAAAATGTTTTCTTTTTGTATCATTTTTTAAAATTAAATAGATATGAATAATGTGATTTTTTTTGAAACATGCAGGTTTTCTTCTCTCGGCAGACATTTGAGACTATCACCAGGTTCTAGAAAAAAATGGGTATGTATTTTATAACTATGTGGATATGATAGTCATTAGTTCCAACCCCCCCCCCTCCGTTCCCCCTCTTTTTGTTCTATAATAATAATAAAAATATCTTATTACATGGTTTCTTTTTCCTATGGCAATGCAGGCTGCTATAAATTTGGCATTCTTTTAGAGTTGGTGTTACATTTTTGGATAGTTTGCAGTGTTATTCATTATTTATAAATAAAATAAAATAAATGATAGAACAAAAAAAATACTGTACATATATATATATATATATATATATATATATATATATATATATATATAAAATATAACATAAAAAAATTAAAAAAAGAGGGAAGGGAGAGAAATGGTTGAAAAAGAAGAAAATGGTGGAAAGAAAAGCCTAAAATAATTTTTTATAGAAAAAAGAGAATAAATTTAAAAGGATAAATAGTCATCAAGAGAAAATTAAATACAATTGAATTCTATTATCTAGAAGGAAGGATTGATTTTGACACATATCAATGAAAAAGAACAAAAGAATTTTTAAATATTGAAGATGCTATAAAAATGTAAATCTTTTCAAGTTTGTATCATTCAATTATGTTTTTGGGGATTGCCTTTTGTATTCATTTCAAATGTTTTTGCATTTTCATTACACATCAAGAATTTTTTCAACTGACATCATTGACTATTTTATGGATTATTTGAACAATAGGGATGTAGATGAAAGACATTCATATGCATATCAATTAAATCCAGAAATATTGTATGATTTATATGAAATACATGGTAGAAGCATATAATTTCATGGAATGAGAGTTTATACAAATGAGGTTATACATTAGGTCAAGCTTGACCTGTGGATTAACATAATTTGTATTAAGTGGTTATGCAAATGGTTAAACATTCATATTTATGTTTGGTCTACGATGAGAAACAAAGTGTATCTACATTTCAACAAAGAAATATCTATTCCACCATACTCAATTTTATTTCATGATAGAAACCCTACGTGTGGAAATTTTGAACCATTATTTTTTAAAAACATGCAACAAAAAATGAATTCTAATACAAAGTTAACAAATATTTGAGAAAAATATTTATTGTACTAGGATGTTATTTTTCATAACTTGGAAGTGTATGGCATGTAAAGAGAAAATAGTTTAGGATCCATCTTGGAAAAATCTTGTTTGATGCTATGAGTTTATTAACTAAACATGAATTTGATGGTCCTGCTCTTTGATGATATATGGCCCAATATTTTTTGAATGTTATTGTAGTGCCAAATAGATTTTAAATGATTTATTTAGTGCTTTATGCACATGAATTGTGGAAACAAGATCTTGAAATGTTTTTTGACTAGAAATGTATGTTGTAAATATTGGAATTCCATATCAAGAAAGCAGACTTAAAGGTAATGACTTTTTTTATTTTTGGCTTTTAAACACTCTAATAAGAAATATTCTATTATGGTTAACATAAATTAGAAACATTTTAAAAATATTTTGTAATTATTTTATTCCATATAAAATGTATACCATTGTTTCTTTTCGATAGATACATTTCATATTCATTATGAGCCCTTGATGGATCATATTACATATGAATTTGCAATAGATATTTACATAGGCTTGTCACATAGTGATATATTTGAAGGTTTAGAAACAATAAAGGAGTATTTTCATCTTTCCAAACAATGTGTAGGCAAACCATCCATTAGAGAGACATATAAAACTATAAATAGGCATCATGCTTCTATGCATTATTTGAAAAAAATTATTGTGCAAAACAAAAAAATAAATTAACAAAAACATATACACTAAACACTAGCAAAAATAGATTTAATAGAAACAAAAAACCGGTGCGGTTGTTGAAATCATGATACGTTGTCATAAAAATTAATAGTTGAAATACACACATCATGATCAACAAAGTATCAGGGTGATAAACAACTATCTAAAATCAGTCAAAGACATGTCAATTCATTCTATATTGTTTTTGAACAATTATATTTTAAGATGGATATCATCTTGGTTGACATTGACATTGTGAAATCATTTGATTTTGCTATTACATATTCAACATTAAAAAAACTTACTTTGGGAAGGAAAGTGTGCACGCATTGAAAGAGATATCTTGAAAATGGAAAAGTGCCAACATTTTCTCTTCTTTATAATGTTAAGAGAAACTAAAAAAATGTTATTATGAAGAGATTTACACTTTTAAAATAAAGATCAATTGCTTAGCGAATGATGTTCTTGGAGTTACGATAAATTCACTATAAATGATCATAATATGGATTAGTAGTAACAATTATAAATGTCCCAATGGACTTCAATCAAGTGCAGAAAGTATTGCCCAGATAAATTAATGACACAAAAAAAATTAAAATAAAGACAAAATACAAATTAGAATAAAAAAATGCATATTTAACAAGAAATGTAAGGCCTTCATGCATGGTGAAAGTATTGTCTAAACTTTGTAAAGCATTATTATATAATCAAGAAAATATTACCTTTGATACAAGTAGGAAAAGTAGTTTTGAGGAAATAAGAGAGAAAAACATTAATGAGATTTTCCTATTGATAACAAGACATATGATTCTTGTGAAAATAAATTGAAGCCTTTCAATAAATCTTTGGTGCATGATATTATTGATATGCAGTCAATAAATGATCTTAAGGAACAAATAATTCATATTTTTCCATCAGAAGGACTCATACCATTAGGTATATTTAAAGACAAATTTTAGGAAGAGATGAGTTTCCTAACTATTTTTTATGGTTTCAATTGCCCTAAGGATATGAAAAATAGAGTATCGTATCAAAAAATATCAAAGTGGGAGTTTTTGTATAGGAAAAATCACATTGCAACACACATAACTGACATATTTTTTAAGGATATAAAAATCATTATGCATCATGTGTCATCTTGTTCATGGATATGCATAATCAAAGGTGAATTAAAAGACAAAAAAACACTATGCCAAAGATGATTGAAATAGAGCCATTATAGAAAACATTTAAAATTGCACATAGCTTATAGATCTTTCAAAAGCATTTGAACATCACTTGACTATTTTGAAAATTCAAGAAAGAATATTTTTGTAATGATTAGGAAATTTAGATCTCCAACATTTTTTGCATCTATAAAAAGTGTTGAACATTCTTGGGAGCCTTTGTGCCATACATTAAAAAATGGATCTAGTGTGAAAAAATAAACACAGAGAGACAATTGAAGAAGATAATATTGATACGATGATAAGAAAAAATCCTATTCTTTATAGTCATTACTTTAATGATAGATCTAATAAATTAAAAAAGAAGTTATAAAATGAAGAATTATTTGGAAAGGTTTTCAATTTCATTTTTGTGATAGAGTTTTCAAATAGAAGAAATGAGCATTTGTGTTTCATGCTCTGGGGGAAGAATGCACCTATATATAGAGATTTCCCTAATAGTAAAATCAAGGATTTTATGAAAATATACATATCTTATGATTTAACATTGGTTAATAGTGATTTAATCATCAAAACACATGCAAAAAACATATAAATTCACATTGTAGATTCAATTTTACATTGCCTTAAATGTAAAAAATAAGAATATTAGATGCATTGGATGAAACCAACAATCTATACAAATAAAATGCCACAAGAAAAATTTTCCCAGCTGTAGAAATAAAAATATAGCAAAGACACAACATTTCATATGTTTATGTAAGAGGCAAACTGATCTAAAAAAACATATACTCTCATTACGACATTGTATTTCACAACTGATTATAATGTTAAAAAATACATCCGTCTGATGCTTACGTGAATGAATTTAAAAAAATGTTTTTGACATTATGGTATGCTAACATAGATGCAAAATTCATTCTTCATGCATATATCTCTCCAACATATTTCTACTCCTATATAAAAAAAACTTGATCACACATTGATAATTTTTTTTTTGTAAGGTGCATGCTAAAACTATTCATACCAATGACAATGAATTTCAATATATAAGAAAACTAGGGAATACACTCGTGTAATATCAGAAAAATGTCTAGTTGATAGGCCATTCATATTATTTTATCATTTAATTTGCATCATAGTTCAAGGAAAATAGTTTTCATAAATACATCCCCAGAGGCAAAAAGAACTTACATTTTGAAAAGCCTAAATCTATTAGTTAAAGAACTAGACACTTCAAAAGATACAATATGTGATACTCTAATAGAAAAATATATTAAAATAATAATGTACTTAGAACATGTGTGCTTATACGAGTTTGTTATATATCACCTAGATCAATGTGTAAACAATAAGAAAGGCAAAAATTCATTCATTTTACAACACATCAAATACAATATCCACGTGGATCCTAAAAATTAATGCAGAGAAAAGATGATGATGTTTACACCTTATCATGATAATTAAAACACACTAAAAAAATTCAAGACATGAAATGATACATTCCTTGCTTATAAAAACAACTAACAAGGAAAAAAAACATGTTTGTCATAAAGTTGTTAACAAAATGGGGTGACATTGATATTGTTTAGATAATATGGAAACTTCTTCAGGTTCACTATTTGCTATTTCTAAGGTTAGAAAGAGTGATTAGATTAAGAGCATTTTTATTGAATATTACATAGCATTTGATTTTTATTGCATGAAATATCATCAACCGACTGACACTCAACCTTTAGAAATGTTTTAGATAGCGAAAGATCTTTTTTTGATGAGCAGATAATAATACATATACATGTAGAGGTAGTTGAGTAGAGAGCAAGAAGAGATTGTAAAAGCCATTGCAATAAGAAAAGTGTTAGAGCCAGACAATCCAATCTATTTGTTCTTAATATGGGAGAAGGCATAGGTAAAACATTTACTGCATAAGTTTTATATGAAATTTTGATGCATATATATATATACATATACATATATATATATATATATATATATATATATATATATATATATATATATATATATATATATATATATAACTTGAAATTTATCCTTCAAAAATCAAGTGCCTAATTATTGCATACACTAGAAAAGTGACATAAAATGCAAATGGCCTAACTACACATTTTATTTTTAACTTGCATATACATCTACATGAATGTTATTATTAGATTCAAATACTTTGGACACATTGAGAAAATGTTATCAACAATTATGTGTGTTGTTTAGTGATGAAATATCTTTATTAAGAATTGAAATGTTTTGTAATATTCATAAAAGAATTTGGCATATCATGCATACACCATCCAGGGTATTTGAAAATATTGATGTTATATTTTTTATTATTTTTTACCAAACAGAGCCTATTGGAGATAGATGGGTTTTTTAAGAGATGATATTGAATGGAGAAACAACTCCATATACTTTTTGGCATCACAAATTCAAATGTTTTCATCTTCAACAAGTTTTTTGTCAAAGTGATATTTGTAACAAGGAATGAAAGCATGTTTGTTACAAAGCCATTAAAAAAATGGGGAAGCATTAATATTATTGTAGAAAATATAGAGACTAATTCTAAATTTCTATTTTCTATTGATGATGATAAAAGAGCAATCAGATCAAAAATAATTTTATTACATATGACATAACCTCTGATTTACATTACATGAACAATCATCACCCAGTCGACACCAGATGTTTAGAAATGTTTTATATATCCAAAAATCCTTTATTTATGAGAATACAAGAATAATTAGATATACAGAGGCATATAAATAGAAAGAAATAAGTGATTATAGAGGACATTACAATAAGAAAAATGCTAGAGTTAGACAATCCAATCTATTTATTTATAGTAAGGAGAGCGAGTAAATAAAAAACATTTATTGTGAAAGTGTTATATGAAAATTTGACTTTTATATATAAAAAATATATTTAAAGTGATCCTTTGAACATCAAAGGCCTGATTATTACATACACTATGATAAGACCATAAAATGCCTCATTATATCCATGAAATAACATCCTTTTTATTGCATAGGAAGTAGATCTAAATGTAGTTCCCAAACTTATGGTTTATTTAGAATAAAATATAAATCATATATCATGGTTGTTTATTTATAATTTATTATTATCTATTTGTTAGTTATTTATAATGATTATCACGAAAAAGAAGTAAATATGTGCATACACAGTTCATAATAAGCTATAATGATTCAAAGTATGAAGAGTAAACATTCAAGAACAATGTTAGAGTGTTTTTAGAGTATTATATAATATATTTGAACTTAGTCCATAGATACACCCAATAACTATGAATAACATCAGACTATCTACATATTACATTAGACTAGCAACAAATTACATCAAACTAGCTATGGATTACATTAGACTAGCTACGGACTACTTCGGACTTTATATGAACTACATCAAAATTGATATATATTTCAATTGATTTGATACATACTATATCAATACTACTAAACACTTCAATAGATATATGATGGACTATTTGGAAAGTATTTCTAAATGTTTTCTAATGAGTGATTGGTCTATTCCAACTATCACAAAAAATGATTTCCATTTCGAGTCTTTCTATGTATATATTTGTATATATAGACTTTAAATTTATATATTGTATCCAAATATATTTATTTAATTTCATTTCAATAAATAACTCTCTTCATATTTTATGGAGATTGAGATATGCTAGAATGTCTAGCTTGTTACTCTTAAATAACGTGTTGGTTGGAAGCATGAGATTATAAATGCAACCTCTCACACCCAAATAAAATAAATCAATATACTTTTATTTCCATCATTTTGAGTAACCTACTTAGAATCCTATGTTCTAAATAAATCCTCTTCTAAGGAATGAGTTGGCCACTCATTCCAAGGAAGACGAATCAATGTATTTTTATTTCTTTCTTTGTTCTATAAATATCATTTTGTTATAAATTATTATTTTATTTATTTGTGTATATAAATAATCATTTCTATAGTTTTTTGTAAACCTACAAGTGTTTTATTTATTTATAATTTTTTTTCAATTTAAAAATTTACTTTCTTACAAGTGTAATTTAATTTCATGCATGTGTGATTTAATTTTTGGAAGTGTGATTTTCAATTCTTGCAAGGGTGAAGTGTGATATAAGGAACCATTTTTCAAATATCTTTCTCATATTTCATACAACCTTCAAACACTAGCGTTGAATTGACATTATTAAATTAATGGGATTGATCATACTCACAAAGTGACATGGCCTAACTACACATTATATTTCTTGACTTCTATATACATCTACGTGAACATTGTCATTAGATTCAAATACATTGCACACATTAAGAAAAGTATATCAACAATTTCATGTTTTATTTATTTATTAAATATCTTTATTGGGAACTCAAATGGTTTGTAATATTGACAAAAGAATTTGACATATAATGTATACACCATCTAGAGTGTTTTCAAAGATTGATGTTATATTTGTCAATGACTTTACCATACATATCCTATTCGAGATAGATGGGTTTTCCCAAGAGTTGATATTGAATGGATAAATAATTCCATATATATTTTTTATGCCAATTTAAAATGTTTTTAGATTCAACAAATTGTTCATTAAATCGATATTCAATTTACTTCCATCCTGAACTAGATCACAACTTGTTAGCAGGCAATGCCAGATATTGAATACTTGAATAATCTATTCTATATATCTCCCCTTATGAACCAACATTTTCATTCTTGTTTCATAAGAATTATGATGCTAAAAAACATAACATAAAAATATTTGTACTTATTAATGAACAAACTTGTACATTGAATACTGTTGACAAAAAGATGAATTTATCTAATGAAATCATTACAAATAATGAAAAAAAAATTCTTGCTTGAAATAATTATTTTGAAGCCAAATATATTGGTGGAAATTGTGATATACAAGATGGATTGGTGAATGGTGCTGATGGAATTTTAAGTGTTTTACCCTTGGACAAGTAGACATAGTTTGGATAGAATTCCATGATGTTAAAATTGGAGCATTGTAATAAAAAAATGCATAGATTTTACAATGACTAAATTGCCAAAAACTAGACTTTTATAATAATAATATTGAGGAAAATTTACATAATAAAAAATATGGCCATGGTGCAAGAGCAGTTTCCAGTACATATAGCATGTGATTGAACAATATATAGATCATAAAGACTCACAATAAAGGTCTTAACATTCGATCGTACCTGTGTCAAGAAACATGGAATTGTCTATACCACACTTTCATGAGTAATAAATATTATATCATTATATATTTTTAATAAACTAAAACTTGGTAATTTTGTGATTTGCAATAGAGTGAATGCTAAGATGCAAAGACTAGAATCTTACACGTAGTGGCTGCACCTTTTTGAAAATGTTTCTCAAACATGTGATAGCCTTATTATTTTCTAATGAATACATATATTTTGAAATTGAACATAAAATTTATAACACATGAAAAATATCTTATGTATCTAAGCATTTTATGTTTCAAGGAAACAAGAACTATGCATGTAGAAAGCACTTAAATTCTTGCACAAAAATTTGGCTATCTCCTTTTAATGAATGTGCATGGAATAATGTCATGATTTAGAAAAAAAATTGTAATGATAAATAATAAAGTGTTTTATACATAATGCATGGACACTATGACCCATGACATATTGTATTTAGATACACTGATACATATAGTAAATATTTACTTAGCACCAAATGTACCAAAAAATGATCTACTAGTATTTATAGATATAACAACTACTAGATTGGAACCTAGAACCAAAATCATATTTTTTAGTGATTTCAATATTGATATGATTTAGGAAATAATATCTATAAACCAAATTTTAAAAATAGTGCATAATCATGGTTTTTCTTTTATATCAATTATGCCAACAATAAACACAAATAGTTTAATAGATCAATATTGGACAAATATGAATATTCAGAACACTAGATTTTAGTGTTTGTGATGTATAATGAACATACCATCATGCATGTTACCTTTGATATTTTCTTTGACAAGACAATAACAATGACTTTGTAAAATTGGAAAAAAAGAATGTGTTATTTATTCTATGCAATGTCATTTACATATGCCAATAATAATTGAAAAATAAAATTTATCACTTTCGATAATCAATGCCAAATCAAATCATCAAAAGTAAAATAAATAAAAAGAATAAAAATCTAAAAATATTAATAAAATAAGTCTTGTGAACCATTTTTATTGGACATAGACCAGTTGTCTTTGCATTTTCTCATAATCTTCAGCCATTGATGTCGTTCAAAAACACTTTCACATAAAAACATTGGATATGGAGGTAAGCATGTGAATTTTCTTGATACATATAAATTACATGATATAAACATGTTACAATGATAATAGTTATTTCTACACATGATAGTTCATTATTTTTGCATGTTCATGACTTTTATTTTCGTTGTTTGTCGGTTGACAATGTCACATTAAATAGATTTAGGAGCTTTTATCGTGATTCAAATATGAAACTTTACATATGAGATTAAAAATACATTGAGAAATGGACAAAGGTTATCACTTATGATATGCTCTTTTCTCTGAATTTTAGTCAAAAAGGTGCTTATAAAAGTTGAAAACAAAACATGTCCAAAAAAGTGGATATGGATCCCACCGAATGCATTAAATATGATCTAAAAATAGGAGAACCAAAGCCAAAAAAATGATAATATTTTCTTTCATATCTAAGATAAATTGGTTGTCTTTACTTGGTGATAATTTCATTCTTTGTTTCATTTTTCTTATCTTTAAGAATTACAAAATCTAGGATGATAATGGTGTTATCTTGCACTTAACAAAAAACTTGAGATGTGAGTAGGGGAGAATGTCAACTAACAATTTTTGACAAAAAAATAAATATATATCAATGAAAAGAATTAAAAAAACAAATTATGGATCTATAAATACATTTGAAGTAGTAGAGACCAGAAAAATGGCGACCTTTTGCCTTTGTATAACTTATTGTGAAGCTATGTTATTCCTAACAAGTAGTCTATTATTTCATTTGCATGGAACTTATGATTTGGTTTTAGTTTTTTAATATGAATCAAAGAATAAAAATTTCATTATATAACAATATAAAATATTTGTGTTCATGGTTTTAATTTCAAAACTATTTTCACAATGCATATATAGGGTAGAACATACTAGTGTTAATCATTGATCTCTCAACAAAAAAAATGGCAATGAATTTTAAGGCGATGTGTTGGTTGTCTATGGTCCTAGTTTTATCAGGAATACAAATTTTCAATCAAAGGTAGAAATAATACATGTATATTTTATTGATAAATTTGGTCAATTGATGATAACTGTAAATATCAATAACAAGTTGATTTACAAGTTCTTTCCCCAATTTTTTAATAGAAAATGTATGTGCATTAAAAACATTATGATAAAAAAATAACTCAATATGAAAGAGGGGTTACCGATTATTGTATTATCTTGAACATGAAATTGATAGTGGAAAATATTGTGATTGTGTGCATAGAGTGTAAAATTACACCACATATCACCATACATGATCCTGTGTAATTAGATAATGCATATGCAGTGGGTTCATTGGCTTATGTGATAGCCAAGTATCAAAACCATTACAACCATTGCAATCTTTGTCTAAAACATAATGAAAATAAGGAAGACATGGTAACTATAAATGCTAATGCTAAAAGCTTATAGATCTTTTTTTTTCATTTTTTAAAAATATGATTCAATCCAAGCTAGCATACACATCCACATTTTTTTTATAAATTGGTGACATTAAACAATTGATTTTCAACTTGTCATAAATGATAATTACAAAAATGTATATTCTCATGTCTAGTAAATATTATCAAAAACAAACACACCAATAGTATTTTTCAAAAAAATTGTTAGAAATAGTGCCAAAAGTATGCCTTTGCTTTATGCATGGTAGTCCAGATTTATATATATATATATATATATATATATATATATATATATATATATACACACACACTAAACGATAAACATATAAAAGTTTATTTGTAAAGTTTAGAAAAAAATAATGGTTACTCTAGTATTTATCACTAACTCATCATCTCTAGTGAGTAAAAAGGGAAAGTGTGTGTGTGTGTGTGTGTGTGTGTGTGTGCGCGCGCGCGCATGCGCGTGCGCATGCACACGCGCCCGTGCATGTGCGTGTGTGGTAAGAAATGAACAATAGCATTTTAATAGTTTGAGAATATGACAATTTGTTTTTTCTTGGTTTGAAGGTTAAAGGCCTCTTAAAAGTGAAAAATATCTATGCTTCACCTTTCTAGCCACTATGTGACCATTTCAAGCTCATGATCATCACTAACACTGCTTCAACAAATGATCATGCATCTTTCTTAAATTATCGGCATACTCAAATATATTCATATAAACATTCATTCTAATGTGTTGTATAGATATAAAATAGACAAATAGATTGCACTTTTAATGGAATGCTTTGGAATGAGAAGATGTCAGATCTCATAAAAGTCTCTTTTGATCAATACAGATAAGATAAATCAATTATTATGTTTTTTCTATGATTCTTTAAACTACACAGTAGTTTTCCAGTTGCTACAGACAACATCATCAAATCTATCAGTGAGTATTTCTTACTTCACCTATTTCGATTTTTTTTCTTATTTTACTTTCAAAAAAAAGAAAATGAAAAAGAAGATAAAATATAGACTAAAAAAACAAAGTAAAAAAATTATCACTCACATTAATTACAATCTAGTTTTTATTTAAAGAATCTACTTATTACTATGATTTTTTTGTAACTAACAATTTTAAAAGATTGATGCTCTCCTTGCTTTTCATTTCTTTGTAGGGTGCCGAGAAATTGACTACACACATATGGATTACAAAGTGTGGAATACTTTTTTGAAGAGATAATTTAAGCAAGGATGTTTACAATTCAGAGAATGGCAAGAACAACATAGTTAGACATTTTTTGTTTAGTGCAAGAAAACTCTTTTTATATGTTAAGCTTTTTCATCTATATGTGTTTGTTATCTTATTTGAACAAATATTTCAACATCATGACCAATGGATTGGATAGTCAAAGACACTATTATGTACTTCAAAAATATATATTTATAATTAATTACATCAATTCCAGCATCATCAAAGAAAAAATGATTTTCTAGTTTGGACTATGAAGTTCTTGCATATACTTGGAATATGTATGGCATTAAGATAAGAATATGAATAAAATATATTTAATAAAAAAAATTGCCTACCATTAGTTTCAATATGATTCCTTGGATTTTTTTTAAATTTAAAATACAATAAAGTTATAGTATTATTGAGTGATCAAATAGTGAATTGAATTAAAATGCTTAATTGAAGTGGTTTTTGTTGTGTGTAAATGTTTTAACATTACCTATGTGGACCAAATTTCACTAAAATTATATTTACATAAACATACAAGTAAGAGAGTTTGATGAAAACCAAAGTATGATTTCAATGTGGATACCTGCCAGACATTAACACTAAGACTTTATTTTTGAAAAAAAAAAAACATTATATGAAAAATTACAGGCAAGCACAATAATTATCAGTAGTTATGGGATATAAAGAAGGAAATATCTCAATAAGAAAATAAAATAGCTAAACACATCATAATGATGATAAACATATATTTCCAAAGTGTTGATTTGATCAATCATAACATTATTAATAACTTAAAAATGCAAATGAAATCAAATCAAATACAAAAAAGAGGCTTTTATAGAAACAAAACCTATGTTTGTTAAAAGGATTTAAAAATTTTATACTTATTGATCTAGATCATCATTATATTACAAACCAAAATGTAGAGAGTTTGTAAAATAACATCCAACCTTTTTTTCTCTTTCCTTAAAATAATATATGGTTCTTCTATAAATAGACAATAACTAGGAATTACCTCCGAAAAGCATAAGGATCTCACCCTAGGCCATCATGGCTACTCAATGTAATCACAAACATATTTAAAGAATAGAAAGAAAATAAATTTGAAAAATTATACAAAAAATATGTAAGAATCATCTTCAAACACGCAAAGGTGGCTAATAAGCACTGACTCCCAACAGTCTCGACCAGACTTTCCCAAACTCAAGTATGATAGGTACTAGATCAAATTCCTTATCTAGTTTGGCCAAGGTAATTACAGGCTCTCTAAAGATCACCTCTAACTAAGTTTACAATCTCCAAGATAACTAAAAAATCATATACATCAAGGCCTAAACTCCTAAAACTTGGTTGATACTTATAGTGGATTGGGTTGAAAGATCCAACACTATTCAAGCTCTTTCTTGATTTACTCTAGTAATTTTATCTCTCCTAACCTAGTCATATTGACATAGATGGACTCCAATTTTTCCTTGATCTAGTATATGACCATCTAGGTAGAATAATGAGAGACTTTGTCCTCCCAAAAGTATGTCAGTATCTCTTTCTTTCCCTCTTTCAATGCTTCCATGGTAGTGTAAGCCAAGGCTATCCACTCCTTTATCTCTGATCTCATGTTTTTTACATAGGTTTTATATAGTCCCAAATTTGAGGTGGGCATCATTTTCAGCTCTAATAGCATCCCCTTGTTGATCATGAATTGTAGCTTTGAACATTTAGCATCAATCTCTGTGATTCTTCACATGTATGCTTGTGTCCTTTATATAATTAAATTGGTCTTAGCGCGATTCTCCATTACATTCCTCAAGAATGAAAAAATAAATCGGAGGATGTCTTTGATGTAAATAATTAATCTGACTAGGAATGTGATTTTCACTTGAGCCTCAATAGTATGGACTTGGCTTTCGATGTCCTTGAGTAATTTATCAGACATGTCATGGGTGGCCCACATGATAGAAAGTGGGTCCTTGACTATCATATCTTCCCTAGTAGTAGTCTTCACCTTGGTAAGATAAGATAGAACCTAATGGGTGTGCCATATTACTAGGTTCCCTTATCGTATAAAACTTTTAGTGAATATATTCTTCATGTTCCTAGAGGCTTTATGAAAAATTCATTGCACATTCATGTCACCCTAGACATCCATATCTAGATTATATAATATTGACATCATACTTTGAGATGTTGGAGCTATATGAGGTGTAGTTCGAATGGTGGTCATAGACTAATAACTAGGTGGAGGAAAGATAAAGGAAGTAGAATCATTCAAAGAAGAAAGGAGTAGAGGTAGACATCACATAGGAGCAAAGGGAGGGAGAAGGGAAGGATGATCTGATGGGAAGAATTGATATCATTATTATTCCTAAGTCTAGATGAATTGAGGCATGACTTATCCTTGAAATGGATCATAAAATAATAGAGAAGAGATGGCATGATTAAAGGTGAGGATAATGGGTCCTTGGGTTAAGAAGAGAGGGGGTTGGGGAGTTACTCATTGATCTCTAACTATTGGAGCTAGAACCATCAAAGGATGGGTGGCTTTCTATTTTTTATTTATCCTCCTCTCTGGATTGGCTATTAATGTTGGGGTGGGTGGTATTATTATGATAGATGGAGCTTTAAGATTTGGTGCCAAATGAACTGAAACCACATAAAGATTCATTCTCATGACTAGAGTGGCAACTAGGAGTGTATCTATTATAGGTAGAGGACTCTCACATGATGTATCTACATCTATTGTCAAGGGCATGCCTAGAAAGGGTATTAGGAAGACTCAAGACTATGAGATGGGTAGAGTCAGATGGAAATCCAAAGAAATCCTGTGAATCAAAGTCAATCCAAGCTCCATTATGACCCTCTATCCATCCTATTAGCCTACGAAGGTCGTATAATAGGCCAATCATCAAATCTGTCAATGTCCATGAAAAAGGGGACATGACATTTTCCCAATAGGAATCTAGGAAAGAAATATTAACAAGTTGAACAAGAGCATTCCACAAATAGCATCAAGCATATAATTCATCATGTATAAATCACCCCTATTTTAGGTGTCTATAATGGCCCAGACTGAGTTGAGTTTTTTCAATCCTCTAAGGTCCAAAGTGTCAAACCAAGTCAAAATCATCTATAATAGGGGTACCCATAGCTCATTAACATGAAGATAGTCCAACTTTATGAATAATTAAATTATGAGTGCATGATCCTCTGCCACCAATCTGATATAACAATGGTGATGGGATGTTTTCTCAATATGTTTAATCCATACCAACTTCTCATTCATTTGATCATGAGTATATGGTAGACACATGATCATATATCCTAGATTTTCCTTGACTAGTCCTAATTTTTAGACACATGTCATTGTTATTTCAAACTTTTATTAACTATTTCCATCTAATGACAGCTTCACATTCCATGTTTTTATCCTCGATAGGAGCATGTCATGTTTATGGACACATGCCATGCCCCAATAAGACCTACTTAAAATCTTTTACTCTATTCTAGTCATTTAAAATCATAAGTGGAAACTAGTTTGTCTTTTTATTATGTGATGCAACAATTTCTCCTCTAGATAGGCTTTCACAACTTTTGACACTTTTGACTTGTCCAGGAGACTTGCCTTTATCCCTCATGAAAGTGTCATAGACACATTATCATGCACATTTAATTTTCGTCAAATATCCCTTTATTTCACACATACGTCATTGGTCTATTGGATTTTTATTATTAATCATCATATAATCATTGCCTCACACTCTATATCTTTATTGTTACTGGGACTATGTGTTTCTCATCGACACACACCACACCAAAATCAATTCTACTTGATAGATCCTACTTTATTATATGATTTTCTAGTCATAAGTGAAAATCAGTTCATCTTTGCATTGTGTAATGCAACAAATTCTCATCCATTTAGGATCTCCTGGCCTTTGGCATATCATATAGGTTTAGGAGACTCATTTTTCTCACTCCCAAGCATGTATCAAGCATGAAATTACATACATATAAGTCCATTATATCTAACATATATCATTTTCCTATTAGATTTTATTACACGTTCACCATCTGATTAAGGTTTTTCATTCAATGTCTTTTTATTAAGTAGGATGATATGTCACCCTGAAACACATGACATCCCTTGATCGGTTCTTCTTGATATCTTCCACTTTATTCTAAGATTTCTAAGCCATAGGTGGAAACCAATTCATATTTGTATTATATGATATGGTAACTTTCCATCAAGATGGCCTTTGCCAGGCTATGAGATGTCTGACACATCTAGGAGGCTTATCTTTCTCATCATAATTACACATTGATTTGTCACTAAGCCCTAATTTCTTGGTCTCTTACATCTCTAATATGTCTTATGTAATTCCCTCTATGGATTCAAATGAAACTACAGGTGCCCATTGTAGTAGGATTTCATGATTTTTGACATCTATGATAGTTACGAGTGATTTTCCTTTCTGATTCTAAATAATCTAGTGATGTGGCATTATCCTAGGTTTTCTTGATGTATGATAACTATGAAAGGTTCGGGGAACTACTCTGACTAGATCTGAATCATGTGGTTATCTCCCACTAGAATGGGTTTTCTTAGGCTCTAACATCTATAATAGTTCCTACCAACTGGCTTCTCTGAGAACAAATGATGTGCCCATTTCCCATTAGATGGTGATCTCCCATGCTTTAACATTTCTAACAGGTTTAGCAAACTGGTCTTTTTGACTTGAATTAATATTACTTATACTTTTTTGGACCATAATTAAGAGTGGTGTCCCAATGATCATGACACATGACATGCATGTGAAAATGTACCTTCAAATTTCATGCCCTACTCTCTAATGTGTGACATGTGTTATCACTTAATTATTTTTTTATTATTAATGGTCATTGTCTAAACTTGTCTTCACACTCCATACCTTTATTCTAAATATGATGATGTCTCATCAAGGAACATGAACTACAACTATATTAATCATGGTTAACTAATTTTACTTTATTCTATGCATTACAAGTCACATTAAACAACCATTTTACCTTTGCATTATATGGTGTAACACATTGTAATTGAGATAGGGTCTCCTAGGCTCTGACAGGTTTACGAGACTTTTTTCTGACTGGGAATGATGCACAGATCTCTCATTGAGATAAATTATTCTAGTTTATTATACCTCTGACATATCCTATCCACTATCATTTCTAACACTAAATGGTGGAGCTAATGTCTGTTGTGGTAGGTTCTCTTAGGATATGACATCTGTAGTAGGTAGATGGAGTCACCTTTGTAGTTGAAATGATGTGTAAATCTATGATTGAGATGGCATATCCCAACCTATGACATCTCTAATAGGTTTAGGAGACTCATCTTTCTCACTTGTGAGTATATAGCAGACATGCAAACACATACCTTTAATTTGTATTGGCTAGTTCTTACTTTTTGACACATGTCATCTACGTATTGAATTTTATTACATGGTCACCATCTAAGCAAGGTCTTGCATTCAATGACTTTTTCCTGACTAGGATGATGTGTCACCTAGGAACACATAATGCACACTAATCAATTATGCTTGATGGATAACACATTATTTTAATATTTTAAAACCATAAGTGGAAACCAATTCATCTTTACATTATTTGATGCAACAACTTCTCATCAAGTTAGGATGTCTCAGGCATTGACATCTATGGCACGTCTGAGAGGATCACCTTTTTGATTCAAATGGTGCACTAATTTGTCACTGAGCCCTAATTTCTTGGTCTTTGACACAACCTCTACACTTCCCTTTCTGACTTTGATTGACATAAAAGGCACACATTGCATCAGCATTTTGTAAGATCTAACATCTCTAATAGGTGTAAGTGAGTGGCATTTATAATTCTAAATAACATGACAAATTTAGAATTGGCCTACATTATCCTATTTTATGATAAGTATGACATGTTTGGGGAACTACTCTAACTATCTATGAATCATGTGGTGATCTCCAACTACACTAAGATTTCATGAGCCTTGACATCTATAATAGGTCTAGGTAACTAGCTTTTATGACCTTGAATGATGCATTGATTTCCCATTAGATGGTGCTCTCCCAGACTTTGACATTTATGATAAGTCTAGGAGACTAGTCTTTTTTACTCAAATTGATAATGCTTGTAACTTCTTTGACAAGCATGGAAATTGGTGTCTTGGTAATCATAACACATGACATGCACATGACCATGCACCTTTGAATTTTGTGTGCTGGTCTCGACTGTCTGACATGTGTTATCATTTAACTATTTTTTAATTAATAATTACTATCTAAATGTAGATTTGCATTCCATGCCTTTATTCTAAATAGGATGATGTGTCACTCAAAAACATGGGCTACACCTTGATTCATCATGATTAATTACTTGTACTTTATTTTAAACATTGTGAGTCATAGTAAACAACAATCTTAGATGGCTATCCAATGATATCATAGGTTTGAGAGAATTTTTTTGACTATGAATGATGTGTAGATGTTTTATTGATATTGGTTTTTCTTATCTCCCATACCTCTAATAGGTCCTAACGAATACCCTTTTTGACATTAAACAATGGAGCTAGTGCCCATTATGACAATATTTCTTGGGCTATGATGTCTTTGATAGGTGGAAAAATTAACTTTATAGATCAAAATGAGTTAGTGATAAATGATTGGCATGGTTTTGATAGGTCTTTGACATCTCTGATTGCTATGTTGAGTAGCCTCTATGACTCTGAATGATGGGGTAAGTTATGATTGTGTTAATATATCCTGAGCCATAACATCCATGATAGGTCTGGGGAATTCACTGCTTTAACTCTAAATAACGGGACACTCCACCCTTCAGTTTCAACCTCTCAAGCTCTAACATTTGTAATGGGAATGGGAGACTATCCTTTCATATTGTAAATGATGTGGTGAGTTTTTATTGGGCTAGGGTTTTCCATATTCACAAGATGATGAGCTAATGACAAAAAAATTAAAACCATTCATTAAGGTTTATCTTTTAACCATAAAGCATTCTATTTTATCATAGAGGATAATGAGTATATTATTATAGTAAAAAAAACACATATGTGAAACATTTTCTCAATAAAATCAATCTACATTGCTACTAACATGATATGCTAAAAACAAACAAATATTACTTGTTTTTTTTTGAAAAGTTTAAAAAGATTGTTATTTCTTGTGAAAAATCAAATACATGTTTATTTTCAAGTTTCTATAATATTTCATGGCATAATAGGCACAATAGATACTTCTTTTACAAGAATAGTAAATATTTTAAGATTTTTTTTATTGATTTCTTTCCATAATTTAGAAATTGTTAATGCCTTGTTCAAAATTTGAATAATCAAGTCTATTCATTACTACAAAGTTTACGGTTTTCTTTTATCATTTAATTTTTTTTTTATAGGTATGTATTTTTTATATCTATTTATATTTTTCCTACTATAACATTTAAATTTATAATTACATCTATTTTTAAAAAGCTCATTATGCTTATAAGGCATACAAACTCTAATTTTTTTAGTAGTCAAAACATGTCTAGCCCATTTTTTACCACTATGTGGATCCATATGCCAAAAAAATGGACAACTACCTGGATTTCCATATTGGCATTTTTGACTATTAATGGATTTTGTTTAGGCTTTTAAGTCTTGTGCATGCCTTTTTTTGCATTAATGTTATTTCACAGCTCACTCGCTTCAAATTTGAAAATCTAAGTGGGTGTTGGGATTTTGTATTTTTTATTTCCAAATCTAAAATTAAATTTGTAGTCCATTATCTTGCTAAACAATATGGATATAACAATTATGATATGATTTTTTTCAAAACTATCCAATCTAGTCCAATTTTCCATTTTACTGACAACAAGCACATGGTAAGCATGTGGAAACATCCCATAGATTTTTCTACAACTATCCCACAATTTATAACACATGTCACCCCTCTATATTTTTTAAATAAAATGGTAGTCACCATTTAAGCATTGTTATATATTATATGGCTTTAGAATTTGTAGGATGATTTACTACCCAGGGGAATAGTGGCATATCTTGATCCATTTATGTTAACTAGTGACACTTCACTCTCAGCTTCTCGAGTCACAAATTATGACTAATTCATTTTTTCAATATATAGCACTATAGTTTCCCATTGGGCGTTGTTATCCCATCTTCTAATATCTCAAACAAATCCATAGATCTTACCTTTCTAACTTTTGATGGTCTGATGATATTCCACCCAGACAAATTTTGTCACGTGCTAGTATCTTTAGCAAGATCAGGTGACTATTCATTGACTCTGAATGATGTGATGAGTCCCCACTAGGTGGTGCTTTCCTAGGATCCAAAATATTTGTCAGCTCTCAGAGAGTAACTTTCCTGACTCTAGATAACACCCTAATCTCTGATTGGGCCTAACTACAACATGATCTAACTTTAGTGTCAGTTTCGAGAGACTACCCTTTCTAACTCGAAATAACATATCAAATCTATTTATATTCAATTCAAAGAATGGAAACCCTTTGTTATATCATTAACCATTAATAAATTAGCATTAAGTAAATTCATTACTTTGAAATCTACCACATCAAATAAATAAATGTCATCACACATGTTGCAATAAATTAACATAATAGATAAATAAAATTGTTAATGCTTTGGAAAAAATTTCAATCAATGAATAGATAGGTCTTGTCACTTATAATCATAGTTATGACCCACTGATGGTATCAATAATTTATATTAGCAATCAATTTCATTTTTTCTCTATTTTTTCCTTCACCACCACCATATTTTAGCTATGATTTGTTTGTGTGTATTTATATTCCCTTCCTGGCATTATTGTTCTTCCATAATGTGACTTTGAATTCCCTATTATTATCCTCTAGTTCCACTCAAATTATAATGGACCTTGTTGTGCAATAATATTTGGCTCATCCTTTATTTCTCTTCTCCTACCAAAAATTATAAATGGCTTTCATTGACAGAGTCTCACCTCATCACCTATATAACATCTTATGGATTTTTTATGAGAAAGTTTTCAATGTTATCCTTTCTATCATTAGCAAATAATTTGTCTCTTCCAGTAACATCATCAAAGTTAGTTATATGGATGCTTGTTTTTTCTACCAACATAATGTTCCTTCTCTCTGACAAGGAGAAGTTAAAATCCTTGCTCTAATTCTTTGTTAATCTAGTCTTCAAGGTCAGATTGGATGAAACTATAGTGGTCCTAGATGATGGTCAATGATATGCTCTACAATTCTCTAATAGAGACAAGTTCAAGTTCATGCCAATGGTTGTTTTCAAGGACAAGGATAATATATTCTCTCTTTTCCATGATTATATTTAGTTCATAATTTCTTAGATGAAATCAGATAGGTTATCAAGTTATTTGTTCCCTTGCCACCTATAAATAGTGTTTTTTTGCCTCTACCTATTATGGAATGCATGATTTTCATTTTCCACTCTCACCAAATAATTGAATCAGTCACATTATTATCTAAGCTTGTGCTCTATGGAATTTCACCTTTTCCTTCATTGTAGTTCAGACAAGATCTAACAATAATTATGGTAGCTTTGGGCAAACATTTGATTATAGACAAAATGTAAGTCCAAGTAGTTGGACACTCCCTCTACTTATAAGATCCCTGATTATAATGCGTCAATTTCTAATTTGGCCCATGGTAATTATCCTTTATTGGATGGTGATTTTTTTAGGTCTGTATCTATTTTCAAGTTTATTGAAATCATGCCAATTGACTAGATATGTGAATGCACCCCTTTTTTAATCTGGTAATGATTTTTATTTTTTTCTATCTTATTATAACACATTATAATTTTTTATGTAACTTAACCTATGATTTGGGAAAGAAATGAAAATCTTTTGGTTGGTGTTTTTTCTTGGTATATTCTTATTCTTGAAAAAATTGCATGAAGACTCAAATTTTATGACATGTTTAATATGTACGCATCATCATCATCATCATCATCATCATCATCATCATCATCATCATCATCATCATCATCATCATCATCATCATCATCATCATCATCATCATCATCATCATCATCATCATTATCATTATTATTATTATTATTATTATTATTATTATTATTATTATTATTATTATTATTATTATTATTATTATTATACTAGTTCGTGATTTTTATTTATCACCTTAGTACTAAGTAGATGAATAGTGTTATTTATATAAATAGTATATGTATGAAAACAAATATTTGGTTTTTTATCCGGCATGGGTCCCGTAAACCTGGTGCTTATTAAAAAAAATCTTGGGGGGATGTCTAAATATTATCAAGTATTGTAACTACTTAAACAATTATACTTACAACCTTTATAGAACAATTTAGATGATAATAAAAATTTTCACATAATATCTATCTTGAAAAAAATGTGATGTCATAGCTTATTTTGTTGCATTTGATCATTAACCTCTTTCTCTGATGCTATCATAATCAAATCCATTTCAAAACTACACACTTTCTTTCCTAGATGTAGTTACCAAAATATGCTTCATAGATGTTGTTTTTAATTTTATTTTCAAATTTTAAGTTGTCTATTAAATACAAAGCTTTGTGTTGATCTAATTCCATTGAGAGTGTACCACTTGTTACCACCTTATTGGTTCCCTTTACCTTTTTTTAATCCTTTTCCATGTAACAAGAGTATGCCACACGTCACTTTCTTTGATATATCTGATTTCTAATCTCTTCTAGGTTCTAAAAGTAAAACATTCTTTATGAAGTGAGTGGAGACCACATGTCATGTTGTTATGAATTATTATCAAATGTCGATGTTGTTTCCATGTCTCAAATTCTAGTTTTCCCCTTTACCTCTATGAAATATGAGGTTGCCACATGTTACATTTTAATCTCAAGAACAATGTTGATATCTATCAATCAAAATTTTATGCTTCATTATGTTCCATGTAACATGATGATGTCATGTGTCAGGTTCTTGTGGACTCACCTCACAAAGGGTTACCTTGTTTTATTTATCCAAGTTTCACATTTCACTTGGATCCATGAAAATAAATCTTATCACATGTGATGATCATTTTAATTAACTTATCTAGTTGTTGTTTATTTATTTTTAGATGGTACCCTCATGTTTAAGGAGTGACATGTTAATACATAATTTATTTCTCATGGGATTTTTATTCACCACCTCCATAGTCCAACATAAAATTTATGGGATTATAGTTTATAAAATATAATATCTGAGTGGAAGGAGATAACTAATGCATTGGTGTTGTGAAATAGGAACATGTGTGGCTTAGTCAACATAAAGTAGTATAGTCTATTAAGAACATGATTACAACCTACATGCAAATTATACCATATTAACCACATGTTTATGCTATGAGATAATTTCTTAAAGAGTGGGTTTAACAATGCATAATGATTTTTTATATTAAAACTAATCATAATGTTATTGAATGAACTACTGTAATAGAAAATCACCTTCCTTATCCTTAGACATCTCAACCATATTAAAGTATCCAAAGATAACCTAGTTGAAAACATTTTTTGTCCATTCATATCAATATATTCTTTCTTTCTCAACCATCACTAAGTGTGGAAACATTACTAAAGTAGATAGATGTGCCATGAATGTCTAGTTTTACCAATATGACATGAAATACTATATCTTACCTAGAGGAAATAATCAATGATGTGGTTTTAAGGAAAATAAAAATGTAGCCCTAACATACCCATCCTCATGAAATGTGGAGTAGTGTGCAACATCCAACCTTATACACTTGGAAGAAATCTTCAACATAAATTGATAAAGTCTAATTTATTGTTGATAGATAATATAAAATAATTTGATACTCTTACAAGTAAATCACACATATAATTTTAAGGAGGAATAAATGAGACATAAAATATCATATGAAATAATATACACAATAAGGAATATACTATTAAAAAAATCACCTTTACCATTTTCAAACCATATTTGGTTATCTAAAGATATAAACTCAATACTCAAAATGATCTATACATAGCTCCTTCATAGGATTCATCTTTAATTTTCTCTTTAATGGCACCCTCAAACTTTTTTTGGATTCTGGTTTACCCTTATACTTGGATTTTATTATTATTCCCACATGTATGTATCACACATGTTTTCAAACTTGCATGCCTGACTCACACTAATTCATACTCTTGTGCACTCCTCTGTGGCACACTAGATCATAGTCCCACATGCCTCACTAGAAAATACTCATAGACTCATGTAATTACATTTGTTTTATATCCAACATATCAATGTGTTAGTGTGCTCTTACCATGAGGATTTCTAATTAGAACTTTGTAACCTAGAATCTATCAATTGGAGAATTATTCATCACACTATTTTAAGCTCAACTATTTCCTAATAAATAAGATGCAATGATTTGTAACTATCTTCTTTGTAAGCAATAGAAGTTGTAACTTCTTCTTATATTTTTAATTTATATATATGTAACATATGCATCTATCCAAGGGTCAATATGATTGATAATCAATGCAATACATAATTGTAAAGATAAGTAGCATAATTTATGAATCCACTATCATACAGTAATTATAAATCACCATATTATAATCCCTATGCACTCTCACTTAATACAAGTTGCATTTATATAAGTATTAGAATTCCACTTCACTAAATGCATGTTGATTTTTTTTGTGTGAATACCTCTACACATATTCAATTTCCATAACCATACATGTTATCTCTAATACAAGGTTTTCCCCTGTGCACTTGATCTTGGGTTCCCACAATGTGGATCATTAATATCAAATAAAATATCTATTTACTTTTCCTATAAACACTTAAGCACAATGATAAAAAGAAGGTATATTAATAGGTTAGGTTTAAGACTACCCATAATAACATTATAGTTAAAAGTATGATGGTTGATGCCAAGGATAAACCTGGGTTAGTCTTAGATGTCGAAAGGCTCATCATAGATGCATTAGAGGCACAACAAGAAAAATTGTTTGGCTAATTTATGAGTTGATCTTGTAGTTCAACCTAAAACATCATTGAAAAATGGTTTAATAAAAAAAACCCTTTAAAGTACAAGTCAATCTTGACATTCCTTTATTCAAAGTAAAAATTGATGCCAAAGCATTGGGTTCATAGATATGAGAGATTGAGGCATACTTATTAATAAATTGATTTAGTGATGCTGATAGGATCACCTTCACAATGTTTAAGATGTCCATTCTAGTGATTAACTAGTGGGAGAAATATAGCACATAGTGTACACAATAGTGTGTTTGAATCAAATCTTTGAATATCATTGTCAACACATTAAAGGATGAATACCACCCCCTTTACCACTTTAAGGATGAATACATCAATTGACAATAATTACATAAGTGCAAAGATTAGTTGGTTGAATACTACACTTACATATTACATGGTTATTCTACATACCTCCAAGATAACTTGAGTTAACAATAAATGGTGTTGAATTACATCATCGTAATCTCACCTTATATGTGTGTGAAGATGTAATTAGTGACTTATATCACTCTAAGGTAAGCTTACTAAACCATCGTTAATATAAAATACAAGGAGAATATGGAGAGATGTCTCACTTCTTCATCCAAATCCATGTTCAAGGTTCATCCCTTATGAATGTCCTCATCGTAAACTTCTACGTAGAATAATAAAACTTCTCACAAAGTACAGAATACCAAGAAGAATGCACAAAACTTAAAGGTTTGTATTCCTTATTATTTAGACAAAGTTAATAATAAGTCTAGTGATAATTTATTACATCATCATTATAGAAACCCATGATGACTCTAAATGTCATGAATAATAACCATTATCGAGGCTAGTATACATCAAGTCTCATAATGTTGGATGAAACTAATCTATACATGACATATTTAAGCACCATCACCACTATGATAAACACTTATAAGGAAAATTGAATCCTCTTTCACAAGAATTTTTGGGTAAGGTGTCACCCCCTCAATGTCATCATTGATAGTGGCTATTAGAATACCATCCTCATGCAATGCATAACACAACACCTTTATCTTACTAGTGATGCACATCCTAAGCCATATTCACTAGGGTGGATCTTCTAGGGGAAGAATATACATGTTTGGAGACAATGTAACTTCCTATACAAAGTTAAAACTTGTGACATTACACCTTCATATGTTTATGAAATATTTCTAGAAAGACCATATATGTATGACTTTGAAGTTACATATCAATCAAATTCAAAGCATTAGATTATTCATGATAAAAAGATCATTTATTTAAAATATTTTATTTAATGTGCATGAAAAAAGTCACCTTCATCTATAAAAATAAATGTTTTGATCCCATTCGACACAAATAGAAGATTGTGTTACTCATGGTACATCTTGATACAACTATGTGTAAGATAAAGTAGGATTTGATAATGTGCACTATGCAATGAATGTCATAATAGTAGTAGTAATTTGATAATATAATTAAGTAGTAATAAAATTTTAATAGAACTTGAAGGCCTTCCAATGCACTATGTAGTAAATCACTACAATGATTTGGCCAATGGATCCCCTCTTCCAAGTAACACTCTATATCATAGATTAGTCTAGGAGAATGATGAAATATGGAGATAAATAAAAGAGATATTCAATCAGAGAAAGCTAATGAATAGAAATACTCTTTTTGAGAGTTGAATATTCCTCTAACATAATAAGAATGGGTCTTGGCATCTCAATATATACTATCAAACAATGAAAAAACTCACAGTCAAGAATAATAATTTACTGTCACACATTAATGACCTTCAAGACCATGTTTGAGGTGTATAACACTTCACCAAGATTGAATAAAATATATATTACCATTAAGTCCAAGTCCATAATCAATAAATTTGGGAGATAACCTTCAAAACACAATAAGGATTGTATGAATGATTATGCATGCCTTTCTCCCTACCCAATGTGCCAACCACTTTCATGCGGTTGATGGAATACCTACATAGTATTTTACTCAAATCCTCCACCTCATCTACATTGATGAAATCCTCATCTTCAACAAAAACCAGAAATGTATGTGGAACATATCATGTGCATCGTAGACACATTACATTAACATATGTTTCATACTAAGTTAGTGAAGTGTACATTTACAACTGCATATATATAGTACTTAAGCTATGTCATTGACCATAAATGAATCTTCTTAGACCCATATAAGAACAAAGTGATTTAGGATTGGCCCACTCTATTAAATATCAAATAATTGAATATATTTCTTGGGATTGTAAAATTCTACCATAAGATCATCCCCATTTTCTTGTACATCTACTAGTCACTCAACCAAGTCATAACATAAAATCTAAGTTTGAATCAATTCATCAACAACATTACACATTTGAGGCACTTAATAAACTATTATATGTAGTGTTTTTACTTGTAATGACCAATATTTCACACTCCTTTAAACTTCACATAGACGCATCTAACTATGCACCCAGTGTAGTGCTCATAGAACAATTACATTCATTTACATATCATTTAAATACCTTCAATGACATGGTGCAAAGGTACTCCACCTATAAGAAATATCTATAAACTAGGGTGTAAACCAATAAGTAATAACATCACTACATGTTTAGGAATGAGGCAATTATTAATTCTAGTCATAAGCCACTTAGTTCTTGTAAACACAAATCAAGCTAGGAATGAGTTCAACATGAAATGGATGAATCAATTGTAATAATTCCATCTCGTGATCAAACACAATATAGGGAAGGATAACAATGAAAAAATTATGTTACCCAACTACCAATTCACACGCTCATCATTGTTTTGGAAACTTGTGACCATAAATTTATAGACTAGGTATCTATCTACTAAGTTAACAAGGACCTCATATACCCTTATACCAACCTTGTGCAAGATAAACAAGTTTAAGAGTTCTAATTTTCCAACTATATCCTCTACAATCTTGGGCATTTTTGTGTTCATGTTCGCTACCTTGCCAATGACTCATATGAAAGGAGAACTATGCCAAAAGATCAAGAGCTTTTAGCATGACAAAGATTCTAGTTGCATTATAGTTGTACTTCTACTGGCTCCCGACATGTACACAAACATGGAACACCACATCAGGTATTACATTCCTTGTGACATTGCTAAGCCCAAGAATATAAAGTTAGGAACTTACACACCTCTACTAGTTTGATCTAGACCATGTGAATCTATCATCATGGATTTTATGACTGGGTTACCTATGACAAATTTTCATCATGAATTTATGTTCATTCTAGTGGATATGTTTTTAAGAATGGCTATCATGGTCACTTGTATGAAAGACATTGATGTAACTAGCACATCACAAGCCTTATTAGACCGTGTTTGGGTTTGCTTTGGAGTCCCAACATTTTTCATCTTTGATCAAGATTTGCACTTTGTAAATCATTTATGGAAATAATTATGGGATTTGATGGTAAAACAACAAGACCGATCTATGGATTTTTTCCACAAACAAATGGGAAAATTGAAGTTGTTAATAGAACACTTGTTCATATACTATGAATGTATAACCCCACTCATGCTTTAAGTTAGGTTGACAACCTTTTTTACATTTAACATGAACATAATAAAGCATTACACAACTCTATGGGGCATAGTCCATTACAAACGTATCTTGGATTTAATCATTTGGTGCCTCTAAACATCTCCTACCACATAAAAACTAACATTACATCTCATGCATAGGAATATGTAGGGAATAAAACCTATTTTTTTATGTCACATACAATGTGTTCATTTAGTGGTTGAATAAAGCATTTATCGTACAAGCTAAGTACAAGGAGTGTTATGATGTATATTGAAAACATCATGCATTCTAAGTTGGTGATAAATTTTGATTTCATGTGAAGAAGGAATGATTTAAAGGTCAACATAGGAAGATCAAGCACTTGCACTATGGTCCCTACACCATTTTATCTATAATTGGTGATCACACATTTATTATAGATCTACCTCTGTACATTGGAATGTACCTAGTCTCTAACATGGATCTCCCATAAGCTTATGTTTGTCTACTTCTTGAGCTAATAGTGACACAACATCCCTCTAGTCACAACTCAAAACACTTGAACCCAACAAAAAAATTATTAACTCATCGAAGTGATAGACACACATGCCCACCATGACACACAAAAAATTTCATAGTGGTCAAAGTGGGTAATTATGTTGATCAAGCCTAGTGGTATAATTCTCATCAACTTCATTTGTAGTTTTTGTAGCTACTTAAGGACTCAATGGAGACCATTACTATTCAAGAAAGGGTGAGCGATCAATGTGTTGAGATTTGTCTCAACCTCATGCATTAGTATCACACATGCTCACAAACTTACACACATGATTTGTACTAATTTGTAGTCCTCCATAATCCTTTGCACTATGCGAGCTCAGATTCTTGTGCGTTCACTAGTAGTTGGTCATAAACACACATGCCTACACTTGTCTTAGCTCTATTATATCTACATGCTATCCTCCTCCATTGGTGTCACTTATCAAGTGGTACTTCCCATCCTAAGACCTGCTAGTTATCAAGTTGAATATTTACTCTCCACATACTTGGAAGCTCAAATCTAGCCCAACAAGGAAGATAAAAATATTTGTAATTATCTCCCTTGTAAATGATAACTCCTGTAACTAGTTCTTATATTTTCAAGTATAAATATATAACATCTGCATTAGGCAAAAGGTTGATATGATCCACAATCAATGTCATACATAGTAATAATAATATGTAGCATGTTGTTTGTATCTACTCTATCATACATTAATTGTACATCACTATTTTCTTTTATGTATTCATTCTCATTAAATAGAAGTTACATTTAAGCAAGTATAATATTTCCACTTCATTTAATGTTTTTTTAATGTTCAATGTCAAAACTTATGTGCATATTCACTTTGCATAACCATACATATGTCTCATCTCTAATGCATAGTTGTTCCCCACATGCCCTGACTTGGGCCCCTACAACACGGATCAACAAAGAAGTCATTGGTTACAAAAATATAGTCAATCTATGAAATTTATCATAGATTATTCCCTTTTGCTTCCCTTGGTGAATCTTTGTTATGGCAAGACATGATGTTCAAGTTCGTAAAGGGTGGATAATTTGGTGAGAGTGTCCAAACACTTCATTTAAAAAATTGAGTAGAATTAAGTATAGAAGTTTGGTGTCAAGGAAGCTTATCCCACATGGGAAATTTCAGTCAGGCATGTCGAACAACATTAAAATTTTAATTCCATTGTGATAAAATAACTAGGGTGTTATGCATAAACTGATACTAGATTTCTAAACCAAATCTTATACTTGTGGCTCTTTGATCAAAAATGAAAAATATACCTTTCGTAAGGTTACAAAAGCCTCCTAACTTAATCCTATGAGATTCTTAGGTATGTCTATCCTAGTGTTCGAGAGTATACTTAGAAATAATACAACTTAGATAGAAGGCTACAAAATAGTTTTTCATACCAATTATAAAAGAAATTAGAAATATCAATACGTAACAATATTTATACAGGGATGTGGTGATTAGAAAAACCATTACCTCATTGGGGACCATCATGATAAACTTTTGAACTCACTCAAGTATCATATTCCGTACCAAGTATAATAAAAATTGTGTCTAGCTAGCTTAAAACCATACACAATGCCTAAAAGGTGAGATGGTATGAAGATTTCATATACATTTATATCATTAATTAAATACAAAATATTTTTTCTCTCACACACATAGAGACACAGATATGTATATATGTATATGTGTGTGTGTGTGTGTGTGTGTGTGTGTGTGTGTGTGTGTGTGTGTGTGTGTGTGTGTGTGTGTGTGTGTGTGTATGTATGTATATGTATATGTATGTATATGTATATATATATGAATATGAGAAATCGATTTCTTTTATATGCTTCCTTATTTATTTAAGGATAGATCTGAAATGTAAAAGATAAATTTTTGTAGAATATTTCTTATTATTACAATAAAATTAAATTAAAAAACTCAAAATGAAAATATTTTTTTATTTTAAAATTATAAGAAAATTGAAAAATAATGGCATAGAAGTTAAAGTATGATATAAATAAAATCCCTTACCTACTGTACTACCTTTGCATTCTTATGATATAAACTAAAATCACTTACCTACTGTTTTTGGCATTGTTCTTTATTATTCTCTTTTGGGTACTTGGTTTTAATATAAAATAAAAGCGAATCTACCTTATATATTGAGTTGAAAACTTTGAAGAGCATCTTATGAGAAATATATAATGAATAAATTAAACTAATTTTCACATTCATTCGCTCTGGTGTGGTGCAAATTTATTAACTTAAATAATGAAATATAACACTAACCAAAATTGGTTTAAACTTATATAGTAGGTGTTTTCCTGGATCGCGAGAACGGGTGAATTTTAAAGAGCCAATACTTAGCGTTGAAAACCTGCTATTTACTTTCAAACCCTAAATTTATCTTAAAAGACTTGTATAACTACCACTCAATAGCCACATTAATCAATGAAAAACAACTCGTAAGAGCGATTCAGCTTGTATACACAGGAAATCATTAGGAATTCACTGTTAATGTGGAAATAAGAACAGGAAACGAAATGGTAACAACTTCACCAATGTAAGCTTAGGCTTCTTTCACTCTGTTAGAAAACTATCATCTCCTATGTTTTCCAGTGTTTCGAAGATATCATTATCAAACATCTCATTGTCTTTAACTTCGGATCGAACACCATCATTTCTGCCATTGCTGTTTTTGGGGAGGCTGTAACTTATTGTAGGCTGTTGATCTTCAAGCTTGGGAACCTTCACTTTGACACTCTCACAATACCAATTCAGTCCTTTAAAAGAAGTAGATGATGACTGATCACAAGTAGCTGTAGATGATGATCTCTCTCTTCCCGTGAGGGACTGTACAACAGCACGGAATTCTGATGGGCTTGCTTTAACCATTGTAGGGTTTGAGATATAAACTACCCTCGCCGCTTCACCTTTCCTCCGTCCAGTCTTGGAGGGTCTTCGTCGTGGGGTTGAATCTAAGCTTGAACAAACTTTTTCTTCCATGAATTCTTTAACCAATTCACAGGCAATAGACTGCCTTCAATGTAAGACACAAGAAAAATTATAAACAATAAATTTAAGAAAAAAAAACGTACAAAATTTAAAAGCTTAACAAAGAAAAAAAATTGTTTGAAATATTTTTTAAGCTCGATAATACCTTGTGCTATGCTCGGTGCCAATACAAGACAGTTTACAGCATAGAAAACCACTATAAATTCTCTAGGAGGGTTGAGGTATCTCCTTACCCCTAACTCTCCAACAGCAGCGTGTTTTTTAAAAAAAAAAAAAACTTCTTTCAGATAAACAGTTCGTCATGCCCACTCATATTTATTTTTGTATTTTCTTCTCCCATTAATATCTCCAATAATGGTTTAAGGGGTTGTGGTTCACAAAGAGTCATAAAGTGACTTTTTAATAAATCTGATATCTAGTGCACGTGTAATAGTACGTCTGGGAAATGGACCTCTTTCATGTCCATCAACCCTTATTTAGTTATTGATATGAATGTTATATATTATTTTTATAAAATATTAGTTTAAAATAAAAATTAATATATTATAAATTATATGTTTAAATTTTTTAAAGTATAATTTATTAATTATGTTTTAAAGATATTTATCATATAAAATATACAAAATTATAATATAAATGTTATTTAAATTTTTCTTTTTTAATAAAAGAAATGTTTTAGTAGGAGTATACCTTTCAATTGCAGAATAATTTTTTTTAGATATGTTTTATTGATAAAATATATTGGTGTATATAGATATTAAAATATACCAAACACTGAACATATAGTATTTAATATTTGTTCTACACTTATTCATTAAAATTAAAAGTCATCAAATTATATCTTGAAAAGTAATATTTATGTATTGATATCTATTAATATCTTATTATATAACTATTGGTACTTTAATACATATGTTTTGTCATAATTTTAAAAATATATATTTATGATTTCTTATAATAAAATTGGTTATATCATAAAATGTATAATAAATTAAACTTAAAACTTTAACTATAAATTAAAAGAGATGAATTTTTTAAAACTTAATATAATATTATAATGCCTTAATTTACTGTCTAAAATTAAAATACACCATTACTAAAACTTTTCCCTTAAATTTTCAATAAACCAAAATCCTTGAAAACTGTATTCGATCTATAGATACTTCGGCCACTTTCTCTGCATACCAGACCAATAAATTCATAGAATTATTCACCTGAAATATGTCTTCAGGAATGCCCCTTCAAACCAGACCAATCTGTCGTACAGAAATGCTGGCCAGACATCAAAGACACTAATGGTTTGACAGCTTTAACTGATTAGTCTTAAAATTGCACGCTATGACTAAAGCAGAAATCAAGAAAAATTCTTTAAAAAAATCTTGTCCTAATTTTTTTTTTTTCCTTTTTGATACGTGGGTGTTCAAGAGGGATCCAGGAATTTGGTAAAAATACATACATTACAATAATGATATTTTTTTCAACAATTTTTTTTAATGAGTTGCATCACTGCCATGCCCCACCCTAATCATTTATTTTCCGTACCATCCCAACTGTCAAAGCTAAACATAAGCCAAGCTTTTGGCTGTCCTAGTAGTAGCTTTAAAAGAATGTGTGTTGAGATGGAAGATGGATCCAATTATGAGTTGGACAGGGAACATGTGGGTTGGCACTGGTGTGCTGTACATCCAATTAGATATGTTTTTTTTGGCGATATGCCTTGCGTTTGCGTAGGGTGGTAATGAGGCAGGGAGGAGAAAGACGTTATGTGAAAGAGAAAAAGTAATGCAAATAGCAATAATAAACCATCCTCACAACAATAGCAAACCAATTCAATGGTTGATTTATTTAATCTACTTGTAAATTAGGCATCCGTAATAAATTAAAAACTACACAAAACAACAATATTTAATTATGTTTGAAGCTTCTGATCAGTAAATGAGGAGTATAAGTTTTAATTGGAATTTCGAGTTATCTCATATGTTTTTTTAATTTGGTGTACTTACCTTAGGTTAGTTGTTAGAATTTATATATTAAGAATTCAAGGAAATTTTTGATTGCAGGGGTAATATGTAAAATTTGGATTTATATAAGATAATAATTTAAAAATTATAAAAATCTTAAATAATATATATTTTTTAATAAAAATAGCTTATTAAAATAAAAAGTTATTAAAAATAACACGTTTCTAATATAATAGGATTTTTAAAATATTAAAAATAATATATTTTGTTAATTTGAGGACTAAATTTTATTTTAATTAAAATTTGGTTGTATATAACAACTCTATTTTTAAGTTGTGTATTGACAAAAAAATTTCTATATGTTATTTTAAAAACATTATGAACAACAAAGAATAAAACTCTCTATTTCAAGTACTCAAAAAATTTCTTTGTAATTATCTATGTTGTAAAGCTAGTGCATTTTTAAAGATCCATCATCTCAAATTAAAGTAGTTTCAAGTTTTCAAATAAATTTTAACATAATATTATGTATAAAATATTATCATGTTTCAACTTTTTATTTTCAACAAAACTTTATTTTGAAAGAAATTTTTTAAAAAGATAGCAAGAGGATGAGGGGTCTATGATCAAATGAAAAGGAATATGCAACCATTTTAGGGGAAGTGGAAGTACTCACAAAAAATGTTACAAATAATAGACAATGCTAAAGAGAAGATGATACACATGAAAAAAGAGAGAAGGAATAGGAAATTTAGCAAGACAAGTAAGTATAAGAGGATCAATAACAATTAAAAGAACTAATTATGAATTAAGAATTTGATGATGAAGGGAAGATTAGTATTGTGTTAGTGGATAAATCAAATCAAAAGCACGCTAAACTAACACCTTCATGTATAGTTACTAGGGTGAACTTAATAACAAAAATAAATAAATAAAAACCATAACTAAAAATTTAGGAAAAACAAGAATCCTTCACATTTTTTTTATGCTCTAAATACTTTGTTATAGTGGCTTGCTTGGTTTGTGATCACGAAGTCTGCATCAATGGAAGTTTGACTACCTCCATCTCTCTTTGGCACCTTACATGGCTTTGGCTTCAATATTTTGGCATCATAACATTGGCATGTGAGAGCTCTTTGGAATCAATTTGGCATGGTAACTTCACACAATTTAAGCTTCTTTGAAGAAAGTTGAGCATAATAACTTTGCACCAAAATAACTCATAAATGATGTTCATGGCCTCTCTATTTATAGATTTTAGAAAATGCCTAGAATTAACTTGAAACGTCCATCTCAAGATTGAGATGTGTGGCTAAGGATAAATCTAAATATTAAATTCATTCTACAAATATATTCATTAATATTTGGCATAAAGGGGCATTGAATAGGCATGGAGGGGCTTGAATCCTGATATTTGTGGCATTATTGACCTAGAAATGTCTTCCCAAGAAATGATGTCACCTGATGATATAGATATTCAATATTCATTTTTAAAAATAAGTATTCAATAAGTTTCCATAGAATTCTTAATTAGGCTCTAATTTGGTTTAATTTTCTCTTATGTATGATTAAAGACTTTATTCACAAATTACCAAAATTGATTAGAATGCCTTGTTATTGGTCCAAAATTTGAGTAGTCTAGAATTAGAATGTGATGTTAGATGTGTTGAACTTATTATCCCATTTAGGATGTTTTCAACATAAAATAACAAAGGCACGTGTCCCATACAAAACATTTGATATAAAAGAGCAATCTAGAGCACTTAGGTGGAAAATTGGCATTTTGACTTAAAATGATTTGATCAAAGTTAACTAGCCCATAAATTACATTGCCTCATTGAAAGATATCATAACCAAAATTGGTGCTTGAATATATCAACTTCAACTCTTTTAATACATTTTAGTGTTTTTAGTCTAAATTATGTATTTTGGTTGAAATTAGTCAAAAGCTTGGCTAGAGGTTATTGGTAGCCAGATTTAGGTGTCTATAGTTTGCCCCTATTTGGAAATATGTTTTAAACCATAGGCAAAGAAACGTCTTCTCAAAGAATAATAAATTGTATGTATGCTACAAAGATGATGATGATTGAAGAGCAAAGCTCTAAATGATGTTTGGTAAGCCTATGATGATGCCCCCTTGAGGGAGTGGCCATCACATTTATTGAAGGATGGTCCATGGAAAAGAAACATGAAGAAAGGTGGAATTAACTATGGTTCAGATTAATCCAAACGAGAAAATGCTTGCATGTATTGATTTAAAAAGGATGTTGATTTGGCCAAAGACAGTTATAATTAAGAATAAAAGTCAAAATAATGAATTTTCCATAGGTTGTTATAATCATTAAGAGGACCTAGATTAGCTAAAGATGATGATACCCTAGTAGGGATGATTAGAAAGCATAACTCAAAGATATATCTTGAAAAATAGATTAAAACATGAGTAGATGCAAAGTGATGAAAGAGATAAATAGAAGAATAAGATTGATTAGTGTGAATGGTTTAGTTGTACCTACCAACAAGGAGATGTTCATCTTGATTAGCAATTACACAACTAGAATGGTTAATGGGTTGATTTGATCAAGGGTGGGATGGGCGGATTTGTCAAGGTGCCAAGGAGAAAATATTATAGCTCTATTGATTGTAGACCTTCTTGAAGTTGATTTTTTCCATAACTTGTGATTGTAGGCTTCATAATAGAACATCATAAAGACTTGGTCAAAATATACATAAAGACTAAATCCTAAACTAATAAACACTTAAAAATAATGCACCAATGATAAAAACCATGATGACAATGTTGACATATGAATATGGATGGACTCAAGAATAATATGTTTGAGGAATCACCCAATGAACGCATATAGACTGAGTCAAGCCAACAATGTTGAAAGTAAATAAATAGGTAGACAAAAAAACTAACAAACAAATTAAAATAAATAAATAAATTAAAAATAAAATTAAAAGAAAACATCTTAACAATGACTTTGCCCCAATAGGGTAGATCGAGGATAACTAACTAGGCTTAGACAAGACAAATATATTTGTATTTTTGAAATGTTACAAATGTTTATAGAATTTTTAGGTGTCTTAACTTGATCAAGAATTACAATATATGTGTTCATAAAATGGCAAGAGCATTTTCCTTATGTTGCTCACAAAACAATGAGAGCGTACGAAAAGGGGGACTGAGGTGAACTCAACATGAATTGAGAATGACCTACATAGTCATGGAATGACATCAAGTCATAGTAATTCCATCCACACAAAAAGGTGGGGAAAAACCACCTAGGTCCCAACATGTTCTCAAATCTAGTAAATGGCTAGTCAAATGAAAACAATGATGGCAAGGTGATACAAAAATGCATGGTAAACAAGTGTTTCTCCTAGTTTGCTCATAGGTGATTATAACTAGGATAAAATAGAATAGGTCAATAATACTATTTTATCCATAGGTAGTTACAATTATTAGCAAGATGGATGAGACACTAATTTACTCATAGGTGGTTATAATCAGGGTCACATAAACAAACTTGATATAGGATGGAAAATGAAATATATCTTGCTAGATCAATTTTCACAATACTTTCATAGACTATCAATGTAAACATTAATTTAATTGATTGTTAAAACTTGATCATAATCCTCTCACAAAGGTTTGAGAATAATGAAATGAATCAAGATCAAAATAGGATTAGGTAGGATGACTAAAAATAGGCTTTGATTTAGACAGGAATGGAATGGTAGGATGGTATGGTTTTGCTAAGGATAGTGATGGTTTTTGATAGATTCGATAAAATGGTAAGAGGGTTGCCCCCAAGTGATGGGGTTAATGGTAGGATACGTGATAATGGTAAAATGATATGTAACAATGGCCATGGTATGGAAATGTGAAATGATATGGTACATGTTGTTGACCTAGGTGTGGTTTTTTATTCCATTATTTCTATTCATGGGGTGATGCACGTCTTGATCAACAAATTATACAAAAAAAATACTTGATCATGTTAATTGTTAGCCCATACTTCATCTAAATAGATGATCTATCAAGAATTGTGTATAGATTTAGATTTTGATAATGTTTTTATGATCTTCATTAGTTGTTGATTCTGAATCCTTAAAATGTTGAGACAAGGTATCTTTGTAGCCTCTATAAAAGAAAGTGAGACCATGGATGGTAAATAGAGATAAATAATAGATGGTAGGTTTGTTTTTGAAATGGAATGGTAGATGATAATGGAATATAAAATGGTGGGGAAACAAATGAAGATTAAGACTTTCAGTCACACATAATGTTATTGATGCTAGATTTGACAAAAAAATTGATATGGTAAGGCTGAAGACTTATTCTCTTAATAGGACCATCAAATGTTTATGTTGCTTAGGCCTGAGACTAGCTATCATATGATTAGGTTGTAGATAGGAATCTATTTTGATTTGATTATTGATTTTTTATTTGTCAAGTACTAAAGAGGTTTTGTGCTCAGTTATTAGTGCCTCAAAGAGGGTTTTACCAATAAATTTGTCTTGATTGTCTTATAACACCTCCAAGAATATTTCACTAATGAACATTAGATTTTGACTTTGATTTTTTTCTAGCACTTTTAAAAACATTTCACTAAAAAATGTTGAGTTTGAACTTTGTCTGTCCCCTAGAGCCTCCAAAAAGGTTTCACTAGGAGAGTGTTCTTCAACTATATGAATGTGGTCTTGGCCTCCTTACTCTTCTTCAACTACTATGTCTCTATGGATGTCGTTCAATAAAGTGTGATTCTGTCGGTCCTAATAGACACTTATGGGAGATGGAATGCCAATAATATGACTATGTGGGTTGATGGTAATGGCATGTGGAATAGTAATAAAATGAAGAAAGGTTAGAGAATCCTTATAGAAGATACTAGTATAACTTATGTTTAAGCTAAATTACTCATCCTCAAAAATTGTAAAAGGATTTTGAATATATTCAAATTTCTCTGCAAGGCATGCAAAACCAATTTTGTAATAGTCATGAACATATTTTATATCTGAATCTGATTCAAACTCAATAGACTCTGAATTTGATATTGAGACTAATGTTGATTATGATTCTAATTTTTATGTTAAATATAATATTGGTTCAATAATATAACTTGGATCTAACTCTAATTCTTCATCTGATGGGTACTCTATTATAATAATTTTGTATTGAATGCTTGTTATTAGACAAGTAATGGCCTATGATGGCATAATGGGCTCCACAAAGACTAGTTTTTTAGAATGGGACTCCTCTAGGATGAGAAAAAGGTCAAGAGACAACTCTTTAAAGACTATCTTGTATATAGGATTCTCTTAAAAAATAGGCATATGGTCAAGGTAATGATTTTCCCAAAGGTGGTTAGAATCATTAAAAAGTGACTCAACAAAGATTGGCTTGTCATATTGAGACTTCTCAATAAATAGTATAGTATCTATAGGTGACTCATCACAGGTTGATTTATCACAAGTGATTGGTTCGAAAAATATATATTGGATTGATTGGTTATTTTAGCCTTCATTTCTAATGAGTTGCAAAATACCAGTTTGAAACATAGCTTAATCTTCAAATGATTAGATCAGTTGAGGTTTTGATGGGATTGGTACTAGATGAGGAATAACCTATGGTTGGATAATGGTAGGGTGTTGGGGATCATGATTATTCACATGAACCAAAAGACAAAGTCCTAAAATGGTAACAATAGGGTGGTGTGGAGCATGATTGCTCGTACAAGCCAAAAGATAAGGTCCTAGAATGATAATGGGGCATTGTGAAGCTTCATTCCTCACAAAAACTAATGCATCTAATTCCTCCTCATAAACCATATCATCCCAATCTTTAGTCGTATCATAAGCTCATTTTTTATTGTATTCCATATATTGATTATCATAAAAATGGTATAGATTCATATCCCAAATGACATTATTTGTAGTTGGGTCTTCAAAGTCCTCCTCATAAATGATATCATCCCAATCGATAATTGGATTTGGCTTTTGTGATTTTTTACTATGTTCCCCATATGGAGTATTGTAGGGAGAATAATAAAACTCCTTACAAAATCTTTCTCTATAGGGGTTCCTAGTGGGATTTTGTGTAGTCATTCTATCATAAATTAGATTGTATGTGACTCCACCATAAGTGTAGCTAGACATATCCACATAAATATTGAAATATGTAAAACAAAAAGGCTTAGAGTTATACAAACTCTAAAAAACTATGTCTAAAGGACAAATGATTTGAACTTGGTCTAACTCTATCAAAAGTGTGGAGCTATATCTCCAAAAATAGTCTGAAAGTGGAGTTGTATCTCCAAAATAGTTTGTGATAAAACTTGACATAAAATATTCTAACATCAAATTTCTAACGTCAAATGTCATACACATAAAAGGTTTAGCATCTAAATAAAAATTGGCATGTCAAAAATCTAGGTCAAAGTTTTCCAAACAAGGTTTAAATTAGGAAAGATAAAAGTTGAGTTTCTAGGTCTTTTGTCCAAACATAGAGTCAAAATCTAGGCTCAAATAAATAGGCATATGATAAGACTTTTAGCTAAACAACATAAAAATCTAGGTTTAAAATAAAGGCATAATGTGAATTTAGTCTAACAACTTTGACATAGACCCGACATACATAATCAAACATAAACATGATTAGTTGGCATTAGGCATAAGGCAAAAGGCTTTTAGAGAAAGATTGTGTTCTCTCAAATAAAGACATAAATAATGATGAGGATATGTATTAAACAAATAAAACATTAATAGTTTTAAAATTTAGGTAATCGATTAATTGAAGTTATGCAACTCAAAATAGAAAGATCTGTGTATCAGCTCCACAAATTGAGGCCTAAACATAAATTAGTCAATGTTTAGATCCAACTATGACAAGGTTAATTAAAAACTTAATGCTGAAAACTAAGATTTGACAAAATAAGCTAGACAAGGTTGGACAACATAATATCACATGATACAGGTCCAAAAGGTATACATGACATGGTTTAAAATAAATAGTTTTTGATACAAGGTAAACTAGTCTTGAAACAAATTGAGTAGCCTAATAGCATAATCATACTTGAATGATATGGTCAATCTTATGTTTCAAATGACTCAAACGTAAAATGGTTTTGCCATGTTTTGGGTAGCATAATGCTACCCTCTGTAACTCAAAAGACACACACAAACAAGTTTAGAAAAATTTCAAGGCACATATGTGGTGTAAAATGGATAGCATAACTCCTTTTTAGATAAAAAAGTGACATATAAACAAAGTGGTTTTGACAAAGTTATAAACAAGCAATCAAGTTTTAGTATTAAAACATACCAAGCATGAAAAAATGACCAAAATACTCTAAGTATAATCATCATAATCCTATCAAGGGTATGGAAATGTGGGGTTGATTAAACTATCAAGCTTTCAAATGTTTCTAGAGGAATCAATTGTGCAATGACTTTCAAGTCAAATAATACAAAAAAAGCACAAAAATTAGGTGTACATGGCACTTGAGTTGTTGTAAAAAGGTCTAGTGTTTTTTGCAACCACTGCATCCTTCTATTCACTTAGTGTATTGTGATGTCTAAAGTGCAGATACATTCCATGTGCAACTCCATCACTATAAGGTGGTTTAACTGCTCAAACCTTTTGATCCTAGTGAAAGTGGGTAAAGTCAATGTTGGGAGATCAAACCCTTGGTTAAGGCTTCCCTAAAGAACTCATAGGAGGTAGTGACATCCCCCTCAAAAGCCAAGATACAATGAAATGAAAGAATTAAAAGAAAGACTTTAGTGTCATTTTCAAGGTCACCCAAACTATGATGAGTTTTTAGAGGGTGCTTTAAATGACATTATTTCTAAGACTTCAACTAGAATTTTTGGAATAAGGATGGTGATTTTGATTTCAAGGGTTCCCTAAAGGGGACAAATAGAATAGCATACACGTGCAAAGCTTCTTTTTGCCAAACAAGTTCTAATTTAAACAACTAATTAAATATAAAAAAGCTTGGAAAGGTGAGTGCATTTTTAAGCACTAAAATAAATATTTGGTGGTGTTCCTTTTGGCTCTTCACATTTAATTATTAAAATGGTAAAATATTTTATAAAAAAGGCCACATCAAGTAATAAAGACCTAAGTTCATTTTAAGCCCAAATTAAAGATTCAAAACTTAACCTAGATTCATGATTAAAATAATAAATTTAAAATGCTTTAAGTGTTATGGTGTGTTTTAAAATCACTAAATGAAATGTATCTAAGACTTATTCAAATCTTATGTTTATTTTAAGCACTAATTCAAAATGTTTGAAATCAAGCATTTTCATTTTAAACCCAAATGAAAGTGTGCTTGGTTAGTCAAAAGCATTTAAACCAACCTCCAAACTACCCTTGCAACCTTAAAAAAAATTTATAAGGGCCTACATTGAAGCACTTAAGAGTTTGAGAAAATGACATTAAAAATTTTAACTCTCAGGTTGGTAGTTGAGTTTGGTTAACAGTCGAGTTGGGTTGGCTAATCGAGTTGGGTTGACAAGTGAGTTTGGTTGACAAGTGACCTAGATTGATAGGTGAGTCAAGTTGGATAGGTGATTTGGGTTACCAAGTGAGTTGGGTTAGACAAGTGAGTTGGGTTGACAAGCGAGTCAAGTTGGATATTAGAGTTGGGTTGGATAGCTGAGTCAGGTTGAAAGGCGAGTTGGGATGAATTAGAGCTGAGTTGGGATGAACCAGAGCTGAGTCAGGATGAACCAGAGTCAAGTTGGGATGAATTAGAGCTTAGTCAAGATGAACTAAAACTGAGTTGGGATGTAACCAAAGCTAAGTTGGGCCAAACCAGAACCAAGTTGCGATGAACCAGAGTCGAGTCAGGATGAACCAGAACTGAGTTCAGCCATCTATAAAACAAAATTTTGGTTTATAATAATGGATTTTTTTCTCAATTTTTTTCTTTCTTTGCTTCCATACTCCAAGAGCCTACATGATAATAGTTAGTAGGTTACTTGTAAAGGCTTTGTGAGCAAATTTTTGAGTTGTGATCCACTAGTTGTGTCATTATGTGAAATAAGAATTTGATGAAGGGGAGATTAGTATTCTGTTAGTGGATAAATCAAATCAAAATCACAATAAACTAAGACCTTAATGCCTAGTTACTAGGGTGAGCTTAATAACAAAAATAAGTGAAAAAATAGAACTAAAAAGTAAAGAAAAACAATAATATTTCACCTTCCTTGGATGTTTCAAATGCTTTGATGTAGTGGATTTCTTGATTTGTGCTCATAAATTTTGCATCAATGGAAGTTTGACTACCTCCATCTCTCCTTGGCACCTTGCTTGGCTTTGGCTTCAATATTTTTGGCATCATAACTTTGGCATGTGAGAGATCTTTCGAATCAATTTGGCATGGTAACTTTTCACAATTTAAGCTTCTTTGAATATATTTGAGCATATTAACTTTTCACTAAAATAGATTAGAAATGATGTTCATGGCCTCTCTATTTATAGATTTTGAAAATTGGCTAGAATCAACCTGATCATCTATCTCAAGATTGAGATTTGTGGCTAACAATAAATATAAATATTAAATTCATTCTATAAATATCCCCAATAATATTTTGGATTAAGGGGCATTGAATAGGTATGGAGGGGCTTCAATACTAATATTAGTGGTATTTATGGCCTAGGAATGTCTTCCTAAGAAATGATGTCGCCTAATGATGTAGATATTCAATATTCCTTTATAAAAATAATTATTTAACAAGTTTTCATAGAATTATTAATTAGGCTCTAATTAGGTTTAATTAGCTCTTAAGCATGATTAAGCACTTTGTGCACAAATTACACAAATTGATCAGAATACCTTTTTATTAGTCTAAAATTTGATTGGATTGAAATTATAACATAATGTTAGATGTATTAGAATTTTTGTCCCATTTAGGATGTTTTCAACACAAAATAATAAATGCACATGTCTTGTTCAATAAATTTGATAAAAAAAGAGTAATGTAGAGCACCTAGGTGGAAAATTAGCATTTTGACTCAAAATGATTTGATCAAAATTAGCTGGGCCATAAATTGAATTACCCCGTTTAAGGATATCTTGACCAAAATTTGCACTTAAATATATCAATTTCAACTCATTTAATGTGTTTTAGTGTTTTTAGGCCAAACTATGCATTTTGGTGGAAATTTGTCAAAAGCTTGGTTGGAGGTTATTTGTGATCAGATTTAGGTGTCTACACTAATGATTAGTGCGTTAGAAGGAAATAATGAACAAATAAAAGTAAAAATTTTAAAAATATAGAGGTAGTCTAAAATCACAAGAGTTGATAGATTGGTTTAATAATACAAAGAAGATTTTAAATAGAAGAATATGGAAGAGAATAAGAAACTAAACTTCACATATAAAAAATTGAAGGGTGATGAAATGATATGGTGGGAACATTTATTATAAGAAATGAAAATGAAATTAAAAGAGAAGATCAAGACTCAAAATAAGATGGAGAAACAAATATTCTACAAAAAAATTTAGAACTTAAGGTGAAATGATCACAATGTACATGACTAAAAAGATGAATTTTACAAGTTGCCAACTCAAGAAAATCATGATGAAATATAAGGAAAAATGGAAGATATGTAAATGAATAGAATATTTCTATTCAAAATGAAGAAAACATGCATAGAAATAGTAGTATGAATGATGCCTATAAGATAGCTTTGTGGCAGGAGTAAAAAAAATTAAGAAGGATTTTAGTAAAGCTGCTAGGGTTAAGGGAGGAAAATCATATGAATTAAAAGGATGAGTTGGATTTAATGGACCATAGAATGAGATTCAACTTAAGGAGTCCAATAATAAGATGATATGAACAAGGGTTTCAAAATAAATATAGAAGAAGAAAATTTTAGAGAGGTACAAGCTATGGTGGTGGTAGAAGATGGTAATCCAAATGAAGAACTTATATTTTATACAAATGTGGTGAAAACAAGCAGAGATAATTTGAGTCTCTACATTGTCATGAAAAATAATGGAGGTACAAGGATAAAAAATAATAAATTTGGTTAAGGTTGAGGGATAACAAGAGATACAAACGTTGAAAAAAATATATGAGAGAATATAATCATGAGAAAAACTATAACTTCTCCAATGAAAGAGAATTCATAGGATTAATATAGAATATACCCATGGATGTGTAAAATAAGATTTGAACCACGTGCATTTTAGGAGTAAATTAATGCAAATTTATTATTGATATTGGAACTTGTGAAAATATGGTTTCTAAACAAATGGTATAAAAACTAGGTTTGTAATGTGAAAAGCATCCTTATCCTTTTATTATTACATGTTTTAAGTATGAAAATAAGGTGTTGTTGATAAGTGGTGTTTAATCAAGTTCTCCATAGGAAATACTTATATAGATGAAATATGGGTGATGTTATCCTAATGGTTTCATCTCAAGTGTTGTTGAGAAGACCATGACAATATGATAATAAAACAATCAATGATGGAGAGAATAAAATAAATATGTTTTGGAAGGATGGTTCATAGGTAGATATAAAATAAGTTTTACAGAAAATAATTTATCAATGAAATGGAGATGATAGGATTGTGTTATCCATTAATGGAAAATAAATAAGAAGTATAAATAGTACAAAGATCAATAGAGGTTTTAAAAATATTAGAAGACTATGTTGATGTTATAACTGATGAATTCTTAGAGGATATAACCAAAAAGAGAGATTTAATTTCATATATGTTTATTTCAAAGATCAATTGTACCTAATCAAGTAACATAAGAGATGAGTCTAATAGAACATGAGAAGTTGAATAAATAGGTGGTTGAATGGTGAGAAAGGGTGTATGAGGGAGAAGATGAGTCCATGTACTACTCATGCATTTATAACTTGAAATAAGGATGAAACATGGAATATATGCATAGATAGAAAAATAAATGAAAATATCACTATCAAATACATATTTACTATACCAAAATAGATGACATCATGAATGTGCTTGTAGGAGGTACATACTTTACTAAAATTAACCCACAAAGCATATACTATTAGATTTGTATTCAAGGAGTTGAATGGAAAATAATAATCAATACTAGGGATGGATTATATGAGAGGTTGATGATGTTTTTTGGATTGTTAAACACACCCAATAAATTTTATGATGATGATGAACACTATTCTATGATATTATATTAATAAGTTTATATTGGTCTATTTCAATGATAATATTTTAATATTCAATAAGAGTAATTTATAACACTTAATGCATTTGAGAATGATATTAAAAATTTTAAGAAAGGAATAGATAATTTAATTCATGTACATAATACTTATGGGTTTCAATCCTTCATCTATTCAGTATTGTGCTTAAAATACATAATCAATAGTTTCAAGTCCTATAGTTGATTCATACAATTATTTAACACTATATTAAAATTACATCATGCGATGAAATATAAAATCTCTTCATATGCTTTAACGTTAAATCTATAAAATTCTAATATAGTTCAAATATGCAACATGTTATTACATGATCATAACAATCAAAAATGCTCTCACTTTTTAATTTGAGACAAGTGGTTTGTGAGTAATTTCCCTCGTATCAAAATGTGGGCATCATAATGGGGATGCCTCCAATATTTTATATGCAATACATTTCAGATTTGAAAATTTAAAATATGGAAAAACCATAATTTTTATATTATAGTGGCATTTGACATGCTTACGAACTCCACTCTTACAATAAATTGAATATAGAGACACTTGTGTGAAGATATTTAAAATTCTTAAAACAATTTTAAGAAGAGTAAATTGGCACTCTATATAGTACACAAGACATGCTATGCATTCATGGCCAAGATACTACTTTGTAAAATTAGAACTCTATTTTACAAATTTTAAAGATTCAAGAATTTACAGTTTGAATCTAGATTCATTTGTAGTGGCATGATTCATATTTTTCAATTGGATAATGTTGAGCTTAATGGCACTCCACATATTGATTGAACTTTAAAAATATATATACTAGTTCCCACCTCTTTTTTTTAGGTTATCAAGTGAGTTGTGAGAGATTAGTGATGATCAACATTTTGGTTTCACTTTAGTGAACCACTTTATTTATTCTTATATCTTAAAATATAACATAGTAATTAATGATGAATGGAGCATATAATATTTCAAAATCAAGTATGTCAACTATTTTTTAAAATTAAGACTTGACCACTTTCAATTCTCCACATGTTCAACACTTCTACACATTCCTCAAAAGGGGACATACACATATCCACGACAAAGACAAAGTGTGTATGCACACTCAGGTTTGAATTTAATTTACTCTCGTAATTTTATGCATCACTAGAATGGGGGGATGTACACACTGATATTTACCCATTAAAAGATTGATAATGCTTACTATTGACATATTTAACTTGCTTGGTTAATTAATCATTCTGATAACCCACATTATCTAATGCTTTTAGAGTATTGTAATTACTTAGAATATTAAAAACTTACCTATTTTATCCCTATTGAATAGATAATTTAATGTAACTCTTGTTTCATAAGCTTTGTTCTTGTAAGACAAGTCCATGCTAGTTATACATGAGCACATTTCACACCTATCTAGTATTGTGGACTTATCTCTTATGATTTACCATTTATATTTTCAAAATGACATGATTTGTATTGGATTTCCCACACATGCCAATGCATCAGTTATATGTAACATTCAAAATATTCCAACATAAAATCACATCAAGGGTCACACTTAAAAGGACATAGAAATCACTTATAAGACATCTCACTTTCTTATTTTAGAAACATCTAATTTATGACTAAAGGTATATATTATAAATTTGATGCAATTTTATAGTCTTTAGATAAGTATAACATTGTTTATTTAATGTTGAGGACATCCTTTATAGAGAATAAAATTTTGTAGTTGTGTTTATGATATTACCTAAAGGTAAACTGAAGGCTAGGGAGGCTAATCAACTCTCATTTATTGAAGCTTTGAAAAAATAGACAAATAAAATATTTTTTCTTCCAAATCCACTAACTCAACCATTTTGAAGGAGAAACATTATAGGAAATCCTAAACAAGGATTAGTTCATTAAAAATAATTGATTGATTTACCAATTTTACAACTTATGGCCTTTTCTCTTAGATCTAAACAAATTTTTTTGTTTATTTTATGTGTCTAAAGGATATGAATGATGTATTAAAAAATAATTGGTCCTAGGACAAGAGTTTTCTTGTGAGGAAACCGTGGCACCTAGACTTTGACCCACTCAAAGAGGTTCTCAATGAAAGACCTATTTGGGCTACGATGCGTCATCTTCCTTTCCAATTTTTTTTTAGGAAAACCTCTTAGTTATTGGATATTTTCTAGTCACATTTTTATTATTAGATAAAAATATAGTTTTTTTGTGCCATGGTACATTTACCTAAATTTTTGGTAAATTTAGATATTTCCATAGACCTTTCAACATATACACATTTGAAAATACATGATATAACCTAGAAACAATCTCTTGACTATTAATTTTTATAGTTATATTATCATAAATACTTTAATACAAGTCATTTGGGTATAGATTATGGCATGGCTAAGTAAAATTAGGGATCTTCCTAGTGGAAGGAGTCTTATTTTGAGGTTGAATCAATTGATAGTAATAGTGAATGTAATGAGGTCATAAATGAAGTTCCTGAGAATCTTTAAGAGGGTTAAAATTTAAAAAATATTAAAGGAAGCTCTGAATTTAGTTGAAGTTCAGCCTTTTGGAGATCCCTTGAGATCACATGGAGGAGAATGAAGCTTTACCAAAGGTATTTTATTAAAAAATTAATAGTGATTCTTTTGATGCAAGTGAGGTTTTGATGGATATGAATAACCATCAAACAAGTTTTTATTCTAGGAAAGAACTATTGTAAAGGGTGTATTTGAACTACTCTCAGCCTATAGATTCATTGGAAGTCAACATACCATATTTTATATTTAGGGGAGAGTGAGGGTTAGACAGTTGTAAATAGAAAAAGGAAAGATAGTCAT
>JARHVA010003167.1:1180000-1185000 GCA_037957365.1 Torreya grandis
TGTGGTGAATTTGATTGATGTGGTTCTCCCTTAGGTTTTGGCTTATATGTGAATCACACAATATGCACAAAGGAAGTACAATAGTGACCTAGCTTGTAACTTGACAAATTGGGTTTTTGGGCTGCTCTTTTAGTACTTTAGACCTGTAGATGTATTATAGCTATGACTAGTATGTTAGAAAGAAAAAAAAATCAATTAAACTCTATTTTATTACTCTTTGGTAAAAATATTTCATATTGTTTCCATTTTTCTAGGTCTTTTAGGAGAAGAATGAATGGGGGTTGAAATTATATTTATATCAATCTCTTTAGATACGTAAATCTCATTAAATCACTTAGGTTGACCATTAGGATACATTTAATTTGTAAAATATATGACTTTAGGACATTGGAATCTTGTGTCAGGTCAAGACATTAATGTTGAAGCTAGTGTTTATCCTAGACATTAGTGTCTAGGGAGAAGGAAAGTAGGTGCATGTTTAGAATTGGTGGATATGGCAGATAAGTAAATTTTAAGCATTTTGGGTAAGATAGAAGGCTTGGGTCATCAACATACAACTAGTCAAACTAATAGATGGGCCAAACGGCATAAGATAGAGTAGATGTGAGACTTGTGGAGGAGGGAAAGGTCTAGGATTGAGAAGAAAAACCAAGGTCTGAGTTTTCCAAGTGTAAAAAACTAAGCTCATATATAATCCATAAATATCATCAATTGTAAAAAAACCTTTGCCTCTTTAATATATTCTATAGTTTATAAAAAGTGATACTCAACATTGGGCATAAATAATTTTTTAACTTATTCTGATCAAATATAGAGAAACTACTTTGATTATGCAATATGTTTCATAAAATGTAAACAATGGTCGAACCCCTAATATAAATCTAGATTTCCTTGTGTAGATAGGATTGAATGTAAAATCCTACATTCAAATTCTATGTTTGTGTTGTGTCAAAAATAATTGGGTTTATTATTTTTTAACTTAAAGTGTTTTATAGGTGTCATGTTAACTCAATTTTAATTTTTATAATTTATTATATACAGAGATGTAATATATATAATATTCAATCTACATATGATTTTTTAATTGTAAATAATACTATTATACTATAATAAATTATATATTATTAATTATAATAATATACGTTTTTAACATTTAATATAATTTCATGTATCATATTCTGTAGTGTTTTATACGTGTCATGTTAACCCAATTCTAATTTTTATAATTTATTATATAGAGAGATTATATATGTATGTATGTATGTATGTATTTATTTATGTATGTATGTATGTATACATGCATGCATGTATGCATATATGTGTATGTATATATATAAACACATTAACACACATACATGTAGGCACACATGCATGCACACATACACACACATGCACATGCGCACGCACACAAACACACATAATAATAATAATAATAATAATAATAATAATAATAATAATAATAATAATAATAATAATAATAATAATAATAATAATAATAATAACAATAATAATAATTCACTATAAATAATACTATTATGCTATAATAAATTATATATTATTAATTTTAATAATATACATTTTTAACATTTAATATAATTTCATGTATCATATTTTATAGTGTTTTATACGTGTCATGTTGACCTGATTTTAATTTTTATAATTTATTATATGGAGAGATGTTATAATGTAATATTAAATCTACATATGATTATTTTAATATAAATAATACTATTATACTATAATATATTATATATTATAATTATAATAATTTATAGTTTTACAATTTAATATAATTTCAAATATCATATTCTAATTTATCTATTCATTGTAATATATGTGTGAGTGTGTGCATACACACACAAATTGTTTATTTATAAAAATAAATATTATATATATTATATAGTGTAACATATATTATATAATATTATTGTCATTACATAGTATATATATTATTTATTACTATATTTTGACATTATAAAAATATACTTTTTATAATTTAACATTATTTCATATATCATATTCCATATTAATATTATTTATATATTTTAATAGACATATAGAAAAATTATTTATATATAAAATTAATAAAATATATATTTCATAGTGTAATATTGAATTGGATATGATAAAATTTTTAATAGTTGATAAATGTGTGTGTGTGTGTGTGTGTGTGTGTGTGTGTGTGTGTAATATTAGCATATCTAAAATATTATTAATATATTAAAATATATAATATTAATCATGTACTAGTTAAATAAAATAGTTCGGTGGAAGCTAAAAATTGTATTAATATATGTCACATGTCACTAAGATTTTTTCTATTAAATAACTTGAAATAACCTACCATCTCCCCTCTCAATCATTTCCCAACACACTTTGAAATATTTCACCCATTGCATGTTTTTAATGGCCTTACCCTTTTTCAGAGTTTTAATTATGGTATTTCTATAGGTTCTTGAGCATAATGTAGTTGTTTAGTGTATCTTATACTAGCCACATGTATTTTTTTGTCCACCATGTTAATGCAATTTTATAATTGATTCTAGCCTCACATAAGACACAGAACCCTATTGAAATCAAATCATTTATCATGGCATTCTCACCCACCCTTGATAATAAAGAACAAACAAACAAACAAAGAGTACTCTAATATGAAATTTGAAAACCCCTTTACGAGAAATATATATTCTTGTTTTATAATGATTTGTGTATAAAGGGTCACATAAATTTAGTGGTCATGGGTTTTGAGTGTCGTGCAGCTATTTATTTACACTCTTTCTCTTTACAAAACAATGTTTTACCCCCCAAAAAAGTACATCTCTTTCAATGTAATTTGCTCTCTAATTGCATGGGAAATGTTCTATTTTAATCACTTAAATGCATCTAATTGGTTTTATTAGAGTCATCATAAACACACACACACACACACACACACACACACACACACACACACACAGATATATACATACATACATACATACATACATACATACATACATACATACATACATACATACATACATACATACATACATACATACATATATATATATATATATATATATATATATATATATATATATATATATATATATATATATATATATATATATATATGTATGTATATATATATATATGGCTTTACAATATATATTAAAAATAAATATTAATAAAACACCTAATTATATATTATATTATTCAATTATTTAATATTATTTATGAAACCAATTTTTATATATATAATATAATAGTATATAGGTTATATAATGTTATATTTTTTATTAAGCTTAAAGGACAGGTTATTTTTGAGCTAGGGACTCATACACTAGAAGAGAAATAGAAGACCAAGGCCACATAACACTCGGCATCAAATCATAAGTGGGCAAAAAGCAATGAAAGAACAACAAAAGAGCAGCAAAAAGTGGTCTCAAATGCCAAAATTTTCAACAAAAGTTGTTTACCAAGACAAAACCAAAAAGAAACTAACTAGGTGTCTCATATAGGATTTTCTTTCTTGGATCTGAGAGACATTGTAATGGGTTTCAAACCTAGTTTACATGTTCCTTTCTATTACTAACAATTTACAATTATCCTTCCACTTCAGGATTTGGCAATATGGGGATATAGATTTCTTAAGATTTTTCTTGATTCAATGTTTGTTCTAAATCAAACACACATGGTCCTTCAAATAGAGTCTAGGCTACTAGATTTGAAATAATATCTACATTTCCATTAGTCTTCTCTTGTACCAACATAGCCCTCTCCTTCATGAACTTTTTCTCACAATAAAGTGACTCATTAATTTAATTCTACTACTTTGCTTCCAATGGGATCATAGATTCTGAGCCATCATTCTCACATACATTATCATTCATAGCTAAAACTGTAATATGTTTAATTTCTAATTTTTTCTACCATGAAACCATCTTTTTGTATTTGAGGCTTAGATAATTATTTACAAGATGTCTTATTTTGAAACATCTTTTGCATCTAAATGGTATCCATTCATAGTCTAAATATTGTATCCATTTTTTATCTCCCACTCTCATTTCTTTATCCATGTAAATATTTACAATAATAAACTTGAATCAAAATATTGGAAAAAATGGTGTGTCCCTCATCCTCTATCATTTTATCAGCATCACAGAATTTACCTAAAGTGTTTCCAATAGCTATAAAAAACACTTCATCCCACAATTGATATGCAAGATTTGGGAGTCTCCTCTAAATTGGTTTAACATTGAAATTTTCACTTTGGGAATTAAAATATGGTTGACAAGGCTTAACAAACAAAGTGTGTTTATCCCATTCCCACACATCATCTTTCAAAATAGACTCTATATCTTCTACTGAATTGAAAATCCAAAATGAAAAAAACCTCTAGAATAGGGGTGAATCTGAATCTTACCTTCCACCAAATATTACCATTCTAATGAAATCTATTCATGTATAGATTTGAGAGTCGACTAAAAACCTTAAAATTGATAAATAATTCCCTATCTGGTGAGCCATTCCACACTCTATGTAATGACTTCCATTTCAAATTTACCAGAAAGAACAACTAGGATTTCCTTGGCTAGAACCATGGGTGGATTTTACATCCACCAATAGCTTCAATAAAGGATCTACCCTTGACCTAGACTATGTTCTTACCTTTAGAATCATGGGGTCAACCATCCCCTATTTCCCACTCCCTATTGTCCCAAACCTAACTTGGGCTAAATGTTGAGGCTTTTGACTTGAACAAATAGGTGTTTAAACATTTATCCCTACACTACCTATGGCTAATCCTCCTTCATCCATTCCATAGTTTGCCAAACCCCACCCAATCAAATCTCCATCATATTTTTTCCCCAAAAATGTATCATCTCGACCATTACCATCTGATGCATCATTAAAATTGATCTCCAACATTTCCCAACCTTTATTCTCTAGGCTCAAAGCCTTTAACGCTGCCACCATAGGGATACAATTTTGGCTTATAGTGATTAGGATTCGAA
>JARHVA010003167.1:1192500-1230000 GCA_037957365.1 Torreya grandis
TATTTATATGAATTGGTTACATAACCAATTTGATTTTTCATATCCCTTTGAATACTATAACTAGTGAGAGGATAAAACAAAACCTGAAAGGAAATGAGTAAACAACTGATTAAGGGTGTTGGAACTATATAAGGGTTGTAGAATAATATTATAAAGAGGGTTAATACAATGTTAGTAAAATAAAATATGAAATTAATTCAATAACTAACACTCTTTGCTTCTTCCCTAGGGTGAGCTATAATCACTAGACAAAGAAATCAATGGAAGAAGATAATCATGACATTCACCTTCCTTTAAGACTCTATATATCAAGTATTTTACAAATTCTTGGGTTTGGTTTGGTTTATGGATTAGGATTCTTTATTGATGCATTTGTTCATTCTAATGGCATATCCCCTTGTCCACCAATGGATTTGATCAATTAGGATGAAGAAATAGTGAATATTATAGAATTTTTTTTGGCACTAATTCTTTGCGTAATGAAGCTTGATAATTTTTCATGGAGGCCCATATGTTTATAATTTTCATAAAATTATATTTACCATCCATCTCAAGCTCATGATGTGTAGTCAAATATTTATTCAACTTTGGAGACCAAATGTAATTAATGTTTTCATTAATATCTTGGAAAATTTGAACAATTAATAACCATGGCTTGCACAAATCATATATTTGTTGCATTTATTAAGCATGGATTTCATTTTTCACATTGTGATTAATGATGATGTCACTTTTTAGATATTTATCAAATTTTCATTTCAAAAAATTAGATATTAACTAATTTAATATGGATTTTTTACTTAAACATTTAATTGGTTTTAGTTATTTAAATGAATCTGATTAGACCCTTTGCAATTATTATAATTTGATTAGTTGTCATGAACTATTATTCAAACTCATTAAAATGTGAGTTCAAATTTTCATTGGATATGAATTAGAAGAAAATAATGATTGCATATATGATAATGCCCCAGTTTAAAACATATTAATGTCAATCAAGAATTGTATGTGATGTTTGTGGATAAATTAGTGAATTTCGGTGGTTTTAGTCCAATTATGCATATTTGTAGGAAGTAATTCATACTCAAAATTTAGACACATTAATGGTAAGAATTGATTTTATACATTATGCCACTTTTTGAGAAGGCATTGGAATAAACTAGGCATAGTAATATCTTTTCAAAGAATGAGAAAGTTGTTAAGAATAATTTGAAAATTTTGATCACATAAATATTTAGTGACCCATGATACCCCATAGAGATGGAAAGTGGGTATGAAATACATGCATGGTATATAAAAAATAAATAGAATAAATAAAAATAAATTGCCCCCTAAAAAGGGTGGTCCTAGTTAAAAGATAATTATGTGCGCCCATAAAGTAGATTTAATCATTTCATCAATCTATAGCATTTTCCAAAGGTGGATGTTCCTTTAGAGAAATAATGATTAGGTATGTGATGAATTAGTTTGAGGATAGTATACAAAGAGATATATTGTTTTAAATTTACTAATTAGACTTCCCATGTCTATATTTTTTATGTATCACCAATATGATATATACCATGATATAAAAGCGATTGAAAACCAACTCATAACATGCATAAATACTAACCCATTATATGCTAGAAAAATTACAACATCACACCAACGATAAAAATTCATAATGGGAATGTTGGTATATGCCAATATATAGACTCAAGTACAACTACATAACACATCACACCATGATGATGCCCATATGAACACTATGGAATTTATTCAAGGTGACAAATGAAAAGGGGAACAAATAAAATTTAATGCAATAACCAAACACAAATTGAAATAAAAATAAAATAAAGTGTTCAATTGCTCAAAGAAACAGACCAAGAATAATGAAACTGCCCCAAACATTAGTTTGAAGACCCATGATGCCTTCACGAGAGGAATGCATAAAAATAATTTTTGACATATGGGTCGATGAACAAAAGAAATAAACATGTGTTTTTGCAAAAGAGTAAAAAAAATAGGTAATTAGAGCAAAATAGGTTGACAAATAGATAAATGATGAAAAATGAGCCTCCCAAGAGGAAAAAATAATCACAAATAGGCTTAGTGGGTAAAAATTCCAAAAATTTAGTATAAATTCACCCCTTGTGGTGAAATCTATTCATTTTTACCCTTTCATATTTAGAATTTAGAGCTCTGGCATTTGTACACAAGAGTGATGAGGGAAATGGATAATATCTAGCACTAGAAACACTTTACGGAGTGTGTTTGCAAGTACTAATAACCACTAAGTAATAGGACATCAATAAGTACCTTTTTTCATTTTTAATTTGTTCATTAATCACATTTAATGGTAGGTAAAAAAAATCTAACTTTAGTGACTTCATTTTTTTGAAAGACCAATAGCAGTGAAATGACCGACACAAACAATAATTTCACCACAAAATAAATAAACTTAAAATATAGATGGTGAAATCACTTTAATTAATGAATATCACCACATTAATGATATCACTTATTTTAGTGTTAATCTGATAAATTTTGGGATTCTTGACAAAATGGTGAGGTCACTAGTCAAATAGTGATATCATTGGTCAAACAAAAAAATCACCTAACAAATAACACAAGTCATGAAAATGGTGAACTCGCTATACATAGTGTGGTCATCCTGCCAAATGGTGGGATAGAAATGTGTAACAATGAAGTCATGAACTTGAGAAGGAAAATGGTATGATTTCCCTATAAAATGATGAAGACACCAAGGAAAATGGTGAAGTCTTTAAAGACAAAAGACAAGATTCTAAAAATGGCAAATAGTCTATGACAAAGGGAAAACTAGGATAGAATATTAAAATTTTAAGTCTAAGACTAGAAAACTGTTAAATTGATTAACTAGAAGAAAAATAAATAAATGACTAACTTGACTCTTTTTGGCTTGTTCTATTCAAGAGTGTGTACGAATCATCACAACACATGAGTGGTAGTCACAAGTACTATGGAGCTTAGTATCATTATGAATAATATTGTGGGCCTTTAAAGATAGTATATTTATGGTATATATCTTAGGTACTAATAATTCAAATAGATCATGCATGCTTTTTAATACTATTGAAACGTTAGAATTCAATGACTTTTAATTTCTACCTACCTACTAGAGAGGCCACCATGACCTTAGAGGATGTACATAGGATTTTTTGAATGCTTATTTAAGATCGAGAGATCTACTGTATGTTGAAGGGTTGGTATTAGAGTATATCATTGGGGTGATAGGCATTGTGATTTTAAAGGGTTCTATTGACATTGATGCTTTAGAGGACTTAGATTGGCCTTTAATGATTATTCCAAGAGCAACACCACTTCCACTAGAGAGCTTAGTTCCCTAAGAGGTATTTATCTTGATAGCCCTTTCCATAAACATCCTACTATCATATAAAATTGAATGATTATTTCAAATTAGGATTATAAGAATGGTCTACAACATTCTTTATTACACCACTCACCTTACATGAGGTCCTATTATATTAGATCAATTGTACATATATTTTTACATAATTGCATACCAAAGAGGGCACAATATTGAACACATCACTCTACTCCATGTCTGTCCTTAGTAGCACATCATTATAGAGCAACCTGCTAGACAAAGTTTTAGTAGGGACCAAATGATCTAATGGTTTACATTAGGTTTATATGGGATTAGGGATATAATTCCTACAATGAGACTTCTACTTTTACAGGTGAGCCATTAATGCTATGGTAGATGATGCCTTATTTGGTGATGTAGTTTTGTTGGATAGAGGATAATTTTATATTTTAATATATGTTGATGCCATACTAAATCATAGGTTAGCATGACTTCATCATGAATAGATATAAAATATAACATGTGAAGTGGTAGTTTGGATTCCAACAAGATGTTCCAAATTGGCCCCATTTTTTCACACATGTGACATGAGAGATTAGATAGTGGGGACCACCAATACCAAAAGCCTAAGCCATTACATAAATTTAAATGGTACAGTCCATAGTGTGGGCTTATATAGGTGAGGTTACATATTTTAACATGACAAATTCATATACAACATGGCTCATAGGCTTCTGACCCATCTAATTGACCAGACCACAATCTTGATGGCCATGGAAACATAGGAGAGTTATACATAAGAGGGATGTGGATCAAGAAAAAGTATAGGCATAGATATAGGGATAAGTTCCTATCTAACTATTGATACGAAATTTTATCCTCCTATATATTATTCACATTATGATGGCATAACCTGAATAGCTTTTTTTCCAGATCCCTATGTAGCATATGTCATAGTAGACTCTACAACTCCCATTTATATAGGGTGGTGATATACATGGAGATGAAGATGGGGATGGGGGATATATCACTCTATTATATATATATATATATATATATATATATATATATATATATATATATATATATATATATATATATATATATATATATATATATATATATATATAGTTATTTGAGGTAACATGTGGATATTGGGTCCATGTTATAGGAATAATAGAGGTTGGGACCTCTACCATAAGTGTTGATATAAGTATAAGAGATCCTACGCCCTCTAGCATAAGCATGAACATTAATACAAGAAAATGGAAAGTTGGCCCCTCTGACATTATGAGGTTAGTAGATGACCAAGATCTTATTGATAGGTTATAGTATAATATATTACCACATTTGCTAAATATTATAGGCCTAGAGTAGGAATTGGTTGGGCTATAAGTTGGGTTAGCTATAACATAGGGTGAGATCACTAGGGTATATGTTATTATCATAGCCCAAGATTCAAATATTACTACTTTGAGAGGGTATGTGGATTAGTTGATATGGGTATAGGCTTAGTTTATTGGGGTTTAGACATAGTTGACTGAGTTTTAGGTGTAGTTGATAGTTCAATATTCATAGCCATTAACAGTTTTGGGCAAGCATGATAGACTTCAAGGTGATGTTCATAAGATCTATGGGGAGGTGGATGAGGCTTTGTAGCTTGTATCATATAGGGTTATGTCTAGAGACTTAAATCACATGATCATAGCCAAGGATGATTCCTTATACTCAAAGGATGATGCCTTACATTTGAAGGGTGAGATCATGTATTATCATAGTTTATATGAGGTGGTGGTTCCAATAGGGGCTAGGGTAACCACCTACAAAAAGTATTCATAGAGCCAGTGTATTATCATTACCTCTAGTTACTGACACACTATTACATCAAAGCGTTTAGTATCGTAGTCATATCCACAAAAAGTAATGATGGGTCCACCAATACATCCACCACTATCACCAACACTAGGCATAGGAAATAGCTTCAATCAGAGTCCCCTTAGAGATGAGCCAATCAATATAAGATAATATATCTTTTAGCTCCACATTTTTGTTATAGATATGATATGTATATATTCTCTTGATGTATAAAATTGATAATTTTAATTATATATATATATATATATATATATATATATATATATGACATTCATTTATTACATATATTATTTTATATGGACTCTTTATATTATTTTACAAAGATATTTTTTGTACCACTACAATGTTAGTTGTAGAGATGTTGATCAGAACATAGATATGGATTTGTATTTGTTTTCCATGATTTTGTTATCTCTAATATTGCTAGTTAACATGGCACTTATGTTTATGACATGGATGTACATGCAGTATAACTAGATGGTATATGCATACTTTAGGAAATGCATGTCCTTAGGTAACATAAAGATAAAAATGTTGTGTTTATGGGATGTCCTTGTGATCATGTCTTGGATAAGTAGAGTATGTTTTCATAAATGTATTGTGACATTACATTCCTATGTATGACCTTGATCACTTGGTTTTTTATTTTAAAAATGAGATTATGCATCATGAGTATAGATAACTTCTAATAACATTATATATCAAGTTCACATCTACCTGTTTTAAATGTAAATTTTTAAAATCAAGATAATGAAAAATTATCAAAAACTATGTTAAAAACATAACGCATTTTGAAAACCAAACACAAAGCAAAAAATTAATAGATTTAAAATACAAGATGTAAATTACTTTAAATACAAGATATGAAATATCAAGACTTAAGAGAAAAACATAATGTATCACACACAACAAGAAATATCAAGACTTAAGAGAAAAACATAATGTATCACACACAACAAGAATTAAAAACAATTTAAAAATGTAATCAAATTAAAATCAAGATACAAATCATCTAGACTTAAATGGAAATGAAAGAGACTTAAATGCAAAGAAACAAATGAATAAACAAACAATATAAACAAACAGATAAACAATAAAATCAAACCAGAGGAATAGTTTAAATATAAAATTAAATGAATCAATACAAAGTAGAGGAAAGAGTCAAGCGTACACACATTATAAATAAACAAAACACTTAAAACAAACAAGAAACAAAATAATAATTGAATCACACGAAACACAATGTAATTAAGATAAAGAACTCAATGTAATCAACAAACAATTATGCATGTGTAAATAATATGGTGTTACGCTTGGATAGTGTGCCCATAGACTATAGGGTAAATGAATTGGTGCTAGATATAGGGGAATATAATAGGGAAAATTGGGTCACTAAGGCAACTCCAAATGCCCCAAGGTAAGTGAATTCTACTACATAGTCCTATGGAGTTCAGGAAAGATGTAGTTCTCCTAGGGATATGGGATAGAATAAAAGTGACAAAAAGTAGGTATGTGATAATGGAGAAGAAATAGGAAAGGCATACTCACAAAATGACAAAACCATTTAGGCAAAGGTTATTTAAAAAATTGAAAGATCATTAGGGAAATGGAAGTAGAAATGAAAAGTGGAGTTTACAAATTTAAAATGTACACTGCCCACTGGTACATATCCTAAAATGATGATAGCATATATTGATGGAAACATAGAATGAGATAGAAAATTGAAGAAGTGTGAGAGTGGTGAAGTTAACCTAAGATGCCCCATGCATCCAAGTACTATCCATATAGTCTATATGAACCTCAACTCGATGTGGCTATCCTTGAAATGGTAGGATAATGGTATGGTAATTATAATGTGGATCTGAAATTATGTAGGCTAGATAAAAGGTTCCATCCCAAAAACATTTTAGGCTTTGTATCTCTCATGGAAATTATAAGCCAATTTTCATGATTTTATAATTTTAAAGGTTTTCGCTAGGTCTTTTCATTGTTTTGGGGTCTTTAAAAATAAATAAAATAAGGTCATACATTCAAATTTATAACTAATCATATAGTATATGACACTTACCCTTAGGTAGATATTCAACCAATATATAAACCAGCTGTAATGATAGCTACCACTAACCAACAACAAAAGCTGAGGCACTAGGGGATACCACATGACATCAATAATGGAATAAAAATGACACAAAAAGGGTAAGTAAATGTTAGGAAAATAAATTATAGGAATTTTTCAAGGAATTATCAATTAAATAACACCCTTGTTTGACATAACTCAAAAAACGTGTCTATAAAGAATCTGTTGATGTTGATCTTATGAAGTGCCTTTATAAAAATAGGCATTGAATCTTCCTGTAACACTCATTCTTAATCAAGATCATGATTAATAATAGGAATGGCATGGAAAATGAAATAAATAATCATCCAAATAATGGTACAATAAGAGAAAAAAATGGTCTAGGGAATGGTACAATAAAATAAATAAGGTGAGTAATGGTTCGCCCAAGTCAAGGATCCTATAGACAATGGTTTATTTTCAATCAAGCATAGTATAATATTAGATGCATTATGTTCATGGGTTTATTAAGCTCATGCTCGCCAGGTGTAGCTAGTTGATATACCATAGAACCATAAATTTTAATAACAATAAAAGACCCAAGCCAATTAGATTCAAACTTACCTTTATTATTATTTTCATTGTTAATACTCTTTTCATTCTCTTTTACCACCAAATCACCAATTTCAAATTTTCTATGGATAATATGTTTTTTATAACTATGGTGAAGCTAAATGTGGTACACTATTTAATTTTATAATATTTCTTGTCATTTTCTAGCCAAGATCCCTAGCTCTTGTAATCTATCGACTCTATATTCTCCATCATCAATGATATTTTTTAGATAAATGCACAAAGAGGGAAAATTGATCTCAATAGGAATAATGGCCTTACAGTAAAAAACTAGGGCATATAGAGTAACACATAGGTGTGTGGGTACTTGTATAGTAATACCATAATACTAGGAATAATTACATATACCAATCATGACCAACACCACTGAAATTTTATTCAAAATTTTAACGATGGTATTTTAAATGCCTCACCTTACTCATTACCTTTAGGGTAAAAGACCATGGACTTATTATGTTTGATTTGGAATTTAGAATAAATGGAATTGACATATTTTTTTGAATAGGCCACCATTATCAATGACAATGGTTGATATAATTCCATATCAGTAGATGAGATGGTAATGAATAATCTTAGAAATCTATTTTCTATTTATATATATGAGGGGAATGTCCTCTATCCATTTCATAAAATAGTATGTGGTAGTTGAGATATGTGTGTAGCCATCTAAAGAAGTAGGTTTTACTTTCCCTATGATATCAAGTAACCTAGTGCAAAATAGCTATGTTGTAGTGATTGGATAGAGTGGCAAGGAAGGAGCGTGAATAAAATAAATGTGTCTTTGTAAATCATCACACTTATTGACATGTTGACAAGTGTTTATCTCCATTATGGGCTAGTAATACCCTCTTAGAAGGAATTTATTGGCAAGTACAAAACCACTAGTGTGTGATCAATAATTTCCTTCATGTATATCCTTAAATGGTAATTAGGATTATCTTGAAGATAAATAGTAAATAACATTCCATCATAACCCCTATGATATAGCATATTTCTAAGTAATGTATATCAAGTGGTTTAATGGATGATGTCATTATTCCAATTTCATGATAGACCTAGAGGAATAATGTGGTTGTGAAGGTAGTTATAAAATTTTTGGTACGAAGGGATATTAGGACTTGTAATATTGCATACCATTTATGAATCCATTTATTCATGAACTGGTTGAAAAATGTTATTAATGATAAATTGAGACTCTTTAACACTATTAGCCATTACTAACATGGATCCAATAGTTTGCATTTCATCGACTGATTGGTTATTGGCCTTTGGTATTTTATCAAACTAAAGAGCACCAAAATCTGACTTGAGATTATCTACCATATTATCATAAGGTGAAACATTATCATCCTTTACTTGGTACTAGTTTTTATCCTTATTAGTGATTAACTAATGATACCTAAATATCATTAATTGATGGATCTTCCACTAGAAAACGTGATGGAGTCATGCGATGAATGCTTCATACTGAACCATGTTGTTAGCACAATGGAAATTAATATGGAACACCTTATGAATGAGATATAAATTCATTATAATGAACAAGCTACCATCCCTAGATCCATGAGATATAAATGAGCCATCAAAATATAATGCCCACTTTTTGGAATCAATAGTTGTTGTGTGTAAATTCAGAATTGACTCATCTAAGAAATCAAAGCTAAGTGGTTGAATATATAATATAGGAGATTTGGTAAGTTTAAATATGATAACTTTTCCCTTGATTACCTTTTGATTCTAATATTCAATCTCAAATTCACTTAGCATCATTACCCACATGGCCATGTGACCTATTATAATTGCCTTGGATAACATGTATTTGAGTAGATCAACCTTGGAAATAAAAATAGAAATAGACCAACATGTAGTGATGCAAATTTTGGTAAGAAAACACCATAGATAAAAAACTATTTATAAATTGTTGAGTAATTGTTCTCATGCGTAACAAGTTTCTTACTCATATAGTAGACTACATGTTATTTACCCTTACTATCATGTTGAACCAATTTTATAGTACCCCTAGTGTATGTTATATCATTAATAACTAAAGAATCAAAGCTTAGCCTAGTATATGTGGCATAAAATTTTGTGGATCAGCCAAGTAGGTCTTTAATTATTAAAACTATCAATGATAATTTATATCCCACTAAAATGTAACACCTTTCTTCAAAAGGTGAGTGAAAAGATGGAATTTGTTGGCCAGCTGGAAGATGATGCACCAAATAGATTGAATATTAAATTTTAGGCTATGAATTTGTTTTAGATTCTATGGTGGAGGAATATCCACAATTTATTTTACTTTAACAATATCAACTTATATCCCCCTATTTGAAATAATAAATCCTAGCAATTTTACTAAATTGACATCAAATATGTACTTCTTAGGATTGGGTTGTACCTCCTCTTCATGAAGTCTCTAAAATATTTCTTATAAAAATGTCATGATGTCCTCATGTTTTCAATTTGTTTAATAAATTATCAACTTGTCTTCAATAATTTCATGTGTTATGACATGGAATATTATAGTCATGACACGTTGATAGGTTACACCAATAATTTTGAAGCCAATTGACATTAATTGATAACAAAATCTCACCCATGGAGTACTGAATGATGTTTTACGTTGGTCTTTAGGCACAATTTTGATTTTATTGTATATTGATAATTTGTCCATGAGGGACACCATCTCGTACCCTTTTGTTGAATATACAATCATGTCAATATTTGAGAAAGGGAAGTCATCTTTTGGAAAAAAATTTGATGTCTCCAAAATCAGTACATAAGTGAATGTCATATGATTTCTTGTTGACTAAAAAAATGCTCATTATCCATTTAGAATAATCTAAGGATTTAATGACTCCATCTCCTAATAATTTTTTTTATCTCCTTCATGTTAAGTATAACAATGTGTGGATGCATTTTCTGAATATTTTGATTGATTGGATTTATATTCAGCTAAATCCACATGCCTTAATTATTAAAACTAATTATTCTAATTATCCCATTCATCCTAATCCTAGCCATTTGTATAATATCCCCCATCAACATTTCCTTATAACCTTATTCTTCCCCACTTCTTCATTAATTTTCCTAAATCCAGATTATCTTATCCTAACACCACTTATCCATTATTTAGGAATTTAAAATTCACGTGGCCTACCTACCCACCTACTAGGTCTATTCCTAGACTCTCCTACACCCTTTATCCCTAATTACCCACATAATCCCAATCTAATCCCCTACCTAGTCAGAATTAATCCCTAAGAGGATTATAAAATCCTCTAATTCTAGAATCCTCTCTAACTTAGCCTTCCCCATCTAGAACCCTCTATTCTAGAAGTTTATAAAGAACTAAAAATTCCTTGAAAAATCCCTAACCATTTATCTTAATGGCCCAAGATTTAAATCTATCCATTGATTCTTCCTTCTATATTGTATATAAACAAGCCACTCCTCCATGTCCAATCCATTTATAAAGTTCATGATGTTTCCATCTTAAACTAGAAATCAAGAAGAAATCTACTAAGTACATGCTAATATAATCCTTGAATTCATCATCAACATCCTTGAACATGCCAACTTAATGTCAAAAATCTTAGTATAAGTTAAACTTAATCAAATTCTCTTGTATTTCATATGTTTGATCTTTGTTTGGAGAAATTAGCTTTAAGATTAGAATTCTAGTTTTAACTATGTATTCATCTATTTGCATTTGATTTTAATGGATCTAGATCTTAATTAGGTAGTTTAATGTTTTGGGTTTTTTAATTTCATGATATAATCCAATAGCTCAAAATTCCTACTACATGATTTACATATAAATTCACCACAAGTCGATCTACCACTAAAGAGGGGTCTAGATCCTCATGTTGGAATATGACCATGAAAACATATCAATGAAGTCCTATGAGATAGTAATGATAAAATCATGGTCCTCAATAGTGAGGGATGTGCCTAGATGAATCATCTTTGGGTCATCATAGGTACTGATATTCACTTATATGGTATCATCAAGAAGGAACATAGATTCATCCTCCAAAATAGCTATAAGTGAAGGGAATTGATCTTCTTTTCTAATTTGGGAGCTATAGGTCCCACCCAAATAATAATAATTTGGATATACCATTTTTGATAGTGTCTAATTAACAAATTATTCTTGGAAATCGTAAACCAATTATACAAAGATTCGATGCTCTTCTAAAATGATACTAGAAGAAACAAAAATGCTTAGATTATGAAGACTCTCACATTCCTTAGGAGATGAGAAAACTTTCAAACCAAGGGCACTTGAAATGGATTTTATCCTATTGAATTTTATTTATTTTTATTTTGTCGCTAATCTAAAGGTACGTCAGAAAGATTTTCACATGAACATCTAGATGTTTCAATTTTGTCATGACCAAGGAAGTTTGTAGGTTATCAAAGTAGGTTATAAGATCAAAGCGAAAGTCAAAGCCTTTTTTGTGATCACCAACTAACAACCTATTTATAAGATCAATTCATTCAGTAATATATTATTCATTTTTAAACTCATCCAATGTTATAATTTACACTTTCTATCCTTAATAGATTAGGCTAGGAAGATGAAGAAAAAGAGGATAATATGGCATAAGGGTAAGGATTACATAGGTATCAATCATGTTGGTTTTTAAAATCTCATTATAGGTGCTATAATGTTACTTATATGAGTCTCTTCATCAATAGATGAATTATTATCCCTTTTGAACTCACTAGACTCACCCTCAAGAAGTGTAAATATAAGGCTTCGACTTATAATATGCATTACCTTAGGTATTGGATCAAGAATATCTTTTGGATTTTACCTTAAACCTTTTACTTGATAGTATAGATTATACATGATTCTATTCACTATGGGTTGTTTAGCACTTTGAAATTAATTAAAATAATGTCACCATAAAGGCAACCTCCTTTATTACTCTTTGACCAATCTTGATTGGGTGATGTATCTACTACAAATATGAATCGCTCCTATAGAGTAGATTTGGATTTATTTTTTCAAATCATGTTGGCCATGTTGGTGATAGGATTCATCCTGCCATAAGATTTAGGTGATTTGGGTATCTTGACAACATGAAATTCATCCTATATGTGGTATTTGGAAATATCCTCATCTTCTACAATAAACTAATCAAAATAATTCTTAGAAGGTGGATTGGAAGAAGTGGAGGTGAGGTCACTATGGTTGATGTCATTGGAATTTTTTTATTCGATAACTTTTGATTTCTTATTCTTGTCGACAAACGAAGTGATTCAAAAATAATTCTAATTCTCATACTTAGGTTCTATATTTTTACAATACCAGTACAACTGAATATCACCATAGATAGTAACATCCAATATTGAATGAGGGAACTTAATCAAGTGATCCAATGTAGAAGGGAATATTGATACTTCATAAATCCAAGGATGACCAAGAATAATATTATAAGGTAGTTAAATGTTAATGACATGACATATAGTGTCATGTGTAACATGACTAATGAGGACTGGTAAATGAATAGTAGCTACATATTCACTCTTTGCATTATCATAGGCCTTTATTTTAATGTTATATGGATACATTTTTATCATTGTGCAACCCATATTTCAAATCAGATTTAATGATGATATGGATAACCCTGAACCATTATCTATAAGACCCCACTTGTCTTTATTATGGTAAATAATAGCCTCTATGTGTAAGGTATTATTATGAAGGGGACCAAGGAATGACATATAACTTTTGTCAAATGTGAGTTGTTGACCTAGGGATATATGCCACACTAGTGCTTGGAACTAGGTAGGATCGATATCATTGGATACCTTCGATTATTGAATAAATTCATTTAATATGGTCTTATGAACTTTAGATGTATGCAAGAGATTTAAGATGGATATTTGTGTAGGTGTTTTTCATAATTATTCACTAATATTATATGGCTCCTCAATATAAATAAAATATGGCTTGGATTTCGATGGCATAGCATTAGGTAAAAGGTTGGGATTGGTATTAGTTTTGGAAGAAGGGAAAGGGCATTGGATAATAACTCTTGGCCATCTAGTTGAGACTATGCAATTTCAAGTGAGGAAATATTTATGTTAATTACAAGAATTTGTTGAAGGTCCATGAATGGTAATTAAAAATGGTGAAGATGCAATGATATTTCTTTTACCCATGCAATAATTACCAATGGTCAAATGTGGTTATCGTAAACTAAAAGGAATAGTACTCTGAAGAGTGTTAGTTAGCCAATGAGGAGTGACTTTGATATTGGTAATGTGTTTATTGGTAATACATCCTAACATATTTTCATAATTATAAGGAACACTTATATAGCCATCCTTTTTGTTTTGGGTACCATGATCCTGATTATGGTGCTTATGGTAATAGTGATGGCCTTGTCTTTTTTATTGATGTTGGTCATATCCTTGGTTGTAATTGGTATCATGTTGTTGATTTTTATTCTTGGGAAATGGGTTATTTTATATTCCCATCTCCATATTAGTGTTAGGTGCACTTTTATTTAATTTAATTTCCCCATTCTTAATCAAATTCTCAACTAGGTGTCTCAACTATACGCACTTATAGATTGAATGGTTAATCATGCGATGGTGATCCTAATACTCATTATCATGGTACTATGATAGTTTAGGTTGACCCTATGGAAAGGGTTTTGTATTAGGCCACACAATCATATTTATTGTTACTAACTTTTGGAATATAACTTCAATGGGCTCTCTAAGGTCATTGAAAACTATATCTTAATAGCTCATGGGGGTGTTCTTTATAAGGCAAGCTAAGAGTGAGCTAAGGAATTTTAAATAGGTAGTGATTGAACTATTTTCACATGTATTGCCTTTGTAACCTCATTGTCAACCATGCTTCTATTATTAATAAATGACTTTGTATTTTCATCTATGATGGTCTTAATTGGCACTTGATTTAGAATTTGGTTTCTAACAGGTGTTTGGTTCTTAGAATATATATTTATAATACCTTTTCTAATAAGTAATTTTTTTATGTGTATCCCTTTGTAAATTATCTCTTCAAAGTGTTGTCAAAATTACATTTGAGATTATGATCACTATCAGCATTTAGATTTTTTGCAAATATACCATCTAATTACGTATCAATAAAGTTATGAATGAATCGACTAGCAAAAGATCTCCACAATTGTAAGTATTCTAATAATTTATCTCATCCTCATTACTTGGAGTTAAAAAAATATAAAACCATCAATTCATATTCTATGTTTTAAGAGACATGGTTGACATTTTTTTATTACAAGTCATCAAAATTAATGACCAATCCCTTAGGTAATTTAAGAATCAATTCTAGTGCTTGTCCAACCAAGTTACAATGAAAAAGGCACATAAAATAAATACTTCTATAAGCTACATCTTGGCATGCCATGAAGAATGCTTATATACATTCTATTGGATCTCCTTTCCCCTTGTACTTGTCAGATTTTGGCATTTCAATTTGAGGTAGAGAAGGTATCTGAATAAATTTGACATCAAATGGATAGGGCCATATGTCATCAAACTTGTACTTGTTGGGTACTTTCTTACCTACTTGAATTTATGAAACTATCCAATTTATTATGTTCCATTATTTAATGTTTGGGGTGATTTTCCATGAGAAGAGGGTATTTTTTTGTGTATTAGTGAATTTTTGGCCCTAGTTTTCATTAGTGTAAGTGGAAATGACTCCCTTTTGTCTGGTTCTATTTAGATTATGCACCTTATTATAGCTCAAATTTTCACCCTTGAGATGGTTTTTCAAGCCCTCTAAACTTGATCTATGAAATGCTATTGGTCCTAGGTTTTGGATGACCTTTAGGTGGACCAAACCTCTAGATTCTATATCTATTTACCCTTGATGTATCAATTAGGATCTACTACACTACTAACTTGCAAGGAAAAGGGAGAAAAATAAAATTAAATCAAACTATTTAAAGAGGTGATACATCAAATAAGTTGATCTCTAACAACTAGTTGTATGTGCACATGTAATCCAAGAGACTAACCTTAGAATATGCTACTTTCAATTTGAATCTCTCACATAAGAAATTCAGCGTGGAGGTTGTGATAGATGCTAAGGCTAGAAGGACTAATCAAGATGTCATAAAATGACACTAAAGAGTAGACAAACTTATTCAACCCTCACCCTACACTTACACACTTCAAATGACCAATAAAATAATATTTCATAGTACATATAGATGTTAGAATAAGATAACATGCCAAGGAAGCCTAAGCCAATCACTTGAAAAGATCAATCATCCATGAACACACACTAAGTATAATCATAAAAGGAGGTAAAACTAATAGTTTATCATTGATCAAGGACACACAAATGGGTATGGATTTTCCATATCCATGTGTAGGATGAATGTAAGTCCAAACAAGGTTGACTTATAGAGAATGAGAGTAAAAAAGACAGGGAGGTAGAGAAAAGAGATATTTACAAGTGTCTAGCAGGTTTTACAATCAAGAAGGAGGTTTAATAACAACATTATAAGGCTTCTCAAGGACATGTGTTTCTTCCTTGATAACTTTTCTTCTTCCAAACAGTGAAGGAGTTTTAATCTTTACTTGGCACCTCCTACTTCTTCTTCAAACTGCCCTCTTCTTGGCTTAGAAAGTGATAAGTGGCCTTATTTATAATAAGATCATGTTAAAATGATCTTTACCCTTAGTAATAATACCTTGCATCAATTTTATAATCTCCTTATACTAACATTACCATAATGATCACACCTTCTTAAGTTTATTGAAACTCATTAGTTCTACTATGCCTCTCCTTGATTTCAAGCTTCAAATCTTGACTTCATCTTTATGAGTGCAACCTATCTTCCTAAAATGCATACCTATATATTAAAAAATATTAATAAATGCCTTTAAAATCCTCAATCACTATTAAAAACCTCATTTTGCACCTAAGGCCTATACTTATCCATTCCTTGTAGCCCTTAAAACACACACAAAGCTCCTTGTGTAGAAGAATCTATGGATGGTATTGGAATATAGGCATAGCTCTAAGTACCCAGTATTCCCTTATATACAAATGTAAAATTTCATGGCTTGAAATCAAGTGCAATTACACTTATTCACCTATTTTTTCTCTCTAATTAGGCCTCAATTAGGTCTCTAGGCCTATAAATTGAGATTTATCTCCATAAAACACATACACATTTGAAACCTAAAATTAAATTTTGATTAATTTCAAATACATTACAATAATATCCATGTCCAATTTTAAGGTTTGATGTAAATTTTCATGTTTCCAAATAGCTTAAAACAACCATTATTAGCCCTTTTTTGTAAACTTATACCTTACACATGCTAGCCAATTTCTTGATAAGGTGCTCAGTGGAGTTTTCAAGGTTAATAAAGTCATTTAATTTTCCATCTAGTTCATCTTGAGTTTTTATAAATTCTATCTCTTTTATTGGGTCATTTCTTGCCTTTTTGGCACCCTATGACATACTTATCACCTTAACGATGATTCATAAATATTAGGGCCTTAATTAGTAAAATAATGATAAAAAAATTTAAGTAGATAAGGACCCATAATATCCCTGATGATATTGGTATCCCATGGAAAACTTATGTACAATTCTAAGCTTGAAAACATGTTTCTAAGGCTAGTAGGTCTTCACTTATGAGCTCAAGAGAGAAAGGTGTTTGGAAAAAGGATCAATAGTATTTATCTTGAGATTGGACACCTATTTAGATCTATGACTCCTATCTTTACCTAGAACCATGGTTTTATCTTCCAATTATCTCCATATAGCTACTGTAACATTCATTGGCTAATACTAGGGTTTATGAGCTTACACGAACTCTTAACCCTAACAATTGTGTTTGAGCCATGTCCTCTCTTGCCCACTAAGTTGAATAATATGAATTAACTTTGAAACATGTTTTAATGTACCTAAATCTATCAATATTCATACTCTCTTCAAAACATGCAAGATTTAACCATTCTTATACATTCATAGGTCTATGAGTGTTCATACAGGCTTGCCAAAACTAATTAGTTTTTTTGGTTTATCAATGGCTTCAAACATTTAGTCATTATCTTAGAGCACTATGATGATTAAAATCTACATTAAAAGTTATACTCTTCTCCATTCATCTCACATTTATACCTTCTTATTTTCTTCTTAGAACTTAATGCCTCAAGTTATTTAAGTTTGGCCATTTTGGTTGTAGGTGTAGAGTTAAATGACTTCAAGTTGAAGATAATTTTTATTTGTATCACCCTTTGATATATTCAAGACCTTAATTAGTATAAAATTATTCCATATAGATTCCCAATTCATCTAAACCCAACTTTTAAGTAAAATATTTCATATTCTCTCTTAATGTTTGAAGTTGAGGTTATATTCCCTAGCTCACCTATAGGTGATGAGATAAATATTTTAAATGTTAATCCTTGAAATTTAAGGTATATTTATATATAAATTTTTTATCCATATCCTTTTAACCTTTTATTCTTTTTCGACATTCACTTAAATCTATACAACCAATATTATTCTCACTTAGGCTTGGGTTAACTTGTAGGTGATAGTGGGGCTCTTTGTATAGATTCACACATAAGATATATTATTTTGTGTCACTATTTGATGTTATTAAAAATATTATTAGGAGTCATGACTTCCATACATTCTTATTAATCAACACAAAATCATGTCCAATGGCTTTTATTTCATATTCTCTTTCAATCTTGAAAACTAACTTGATTTCTTAAGCAGTCCTATGTGTTACCATTTAAGCCCCTTAGGCATTATGTTCTAAGACTAAACTTTATCCATTGGTATTGAAATTATCTAAGGTTATTTAAAATACTTTTATCTCACCGTTTAAATATTAAAACTCCATCTTTTGATACATAATTCAGTGCATTTCTCATGAAAAAAAGACTTATAGGTATGAAAACCTATAGGTCTACATTTTCATGTTTTAAGCCTCCCCATGATTAATGTATTGATCATATCAACCCTTTGTATCCTAACCATGGAAATGGAATGATACTATATATTTATATTATTTTATTATTTTTTCAAAACATTCTTTCAAACACCTAATCTTTAGGGACTTCTCATGAGGTCATAACCTTATTCTCTCAAGCCTGCAACAATAGAGTTTAATGAAATTGTGAATGGTTTAGGGAATGTAATATGTCAATATATTAATTGATAACCATTTTAGATTATGGAGTGTATATTAGGTGTTTCTAAAACATTTTATGATCACTATTATGCATTTAACCTATTGTATAAACTTCAAAACCTTAAATGCAAACCCTATAACTTGTCTCACATGGAAGTTCCTCTTGATACCTGGTTGTTCACATGATTGAACATGATGGAGGATTATGTGAAATATTTTTTCATACCCATATATACCTTTTAAAATTATTATAATGCTCCAATAATCTCCAAAGTATGTGAAACTTGTGAAATTATGAGTTTATGAGGTTTATGTGGGGTTTAAGACCACCTCAAGGTCTTAAAAATTGTTCATAAAGATGAGGGCACAAATATATGAACCAATGCAAAAAACATAAATTGCATTATACACCCTTCATATTTCCACAAGCTTTTTCCATGATTATCTCCTCTGTTTGTACCAAGTACATGAAATTGGCCTCGACTAGTCTATCAAGAGGCCAATGGAGGTTTTGATGCATGTTTTGGAATTTTAAGACCTGTACAAGGTTGATATCAATAGAAGTGAATTTATAAAGGTAAAGAGACATTTTTAATATATTTTCACCTGAAAATAGATCCTCTAAGTTTATACAAGTGTTTGAGACTACCCTTTTTGGAGTGATTTTCTCTCTTCTTGACATTGAACCTGCAAAATTGACATGATCTAACATTTTTGACATATGTACAACGTAAATAGTATATTTACAATATTGGTTAACTATGATTGTATGGATATTTTATCTTTTTTTTCTTGGACATACATTGGTTTTGGCTATATGTGCTTTTCTCCTCCACTTCATATACCTTAAACTTTGAAAATTATCCTTCTCTTCTCCAAACATTATGAGAGGTAATGAAGCAGTAGGATGACTTGATGGGAAACCAATATACCTTTGACATCATTTGACCGCCCTTCTCATATCACTTTATGGATGGACTCATAAAATAATAACACAAATATTTACCTTAATTTTGTTAAAACAACTATAAAGAATGATAATAAGACCTTTAAAAGACCAATTAAAGACCATACAAAGCATGGAAAGGTTATGAATAGGGTTCAAATGAGTTAAAGAGAATTTTTTTCAACCTATCCTAAGAGAACCAAAAAAATTGGCTAACATCTTTTGTGGTCTTGTGGGGATGTTTGCTTGCTAAGCATGTTAGACAAGTTGCCCAGACAAGATAACTGATTTGACCTCTAAACACACAAGATTTGAAAAACACATAAAGCAAAAGAAACTAGACTAAACAACACACTTTTGACAATTTACTTAGGGAAAAAAATAAAAAATAGTTACTATGGACAACTAACCTCAACATATTTTCTTCCTCCGTGATCAAATGGGAAGATGTTGGTATCACCATTACACCATAAAATCTAATTATCACATGATGAGTGAAGTATAACTAAATATGGTTCATGGAATGGAGGATTACTCTTGAATTTGGAAATTAGAGTATGCTCATAGACTATTTTACTAGCAATTGGACTTTCTTTAATCATACCCTTGTACATAGGCTGACTATGTGAATCAAGTACCAAATCATACTCCTTCTAAACTTCTTCACTTGACATATATAATCTCATTTTTTTCATCTATAGGTTTCTCATAATTGTCTATGACTTCTTCATGCCTATAATCTACTACTTTATTCATATATTTATCTTATTTTAATAAATTCTCATGAACTAGTGTATGAATAGGAAGGGGAACAACTTCAAAAACATCTTCATTATGTCCAATAAAATATGTAAACACTTCTAGAGTTTCAAATTCATTGTATATGATTAGATATTATTTCTAGAATTCCTTATCATTCTCTTGAATTCACTCTTAAAGAGGTACAACCTGAAACACATCCTACTAATTATAGAAAGCATATAACATATTATCATAATCTTCATGGTGACAACTTGGAAAATCACCCATCATTACAACAACTTGGCCTTCCTTTTCAACTTATGTAGCTTGATTTTTAGACTTCCCTCTATGCTCACTAATAAGAATCTCAACTTCATGATATACCTTTTAATTTTTATCAAATATTACCTTAAAAAAATTAGATGCCATGGGATCTTCCTTTTTCCCATATTATCAAGATCGTCTTCAAATGAAGTAACCTCTTTAAGTGGAAAGAGATGTCTTCCTCTTAATTACATTGTTGATTGACAAAATTACCTTCTTAATTCTTAATTAGACCATGACATGTCTCTAGAATAATTTACCTAATCTTATGACCTCAAACAAGTCCTTCAATTGATCTTCACCTATTTCTAGTTCACTTAGACCTTTTTCAAGCTTGATAATAACTAATATAGAGGTAGGTATAACATAATTTGAGAATGAATTAGAATTTTTACCTCTTTGATCATGATAATTGGACTCAAAAATACATTTTTCCACCTGTAATGGATCCTTCAAAGCTTATTATTATATTATAACAACTTGACCAACTTGTATTCCATCATAAGCACCTTTCTCTTTAAATTTAAAGACTGATTTTCATCTCTCTTAACCAATAGGTGTTATAATGATGAGATCCTATTCATTTATACTTGAATTATCATCCTCATATCCTTCTTAAGAGTGATCTTTAGCTATAACTTGACTTTTTTTCTTAAAAAGGGGCTTCTCAATGTGTTTGTCCTTCTCTTCCCTCCATTCATTAATGAATCTCTCCATATGTTGAATGTGTTGAATTTCATCTTTTTCCACAAGGGAGCCATCCCTCACTCAAATGATCATTTGAATTGACTTACAGGATTTAAAATTATTATCCTTTTCAATATTATCAACAAAGATATCTTTTTTACTTTAGATTCCTTCTTGGATTGACTTCAAAAATTGGAAATATTTAGGCTCTTGAGGATGGAAATATGTTCAGGCTCTTCTTTGATTTAAACTCCCCAATTTATGTTTGTTACACTTTATTTATCCTATGATTTCACCACTTGATTCAAACCTAGAATCTTAAAGGATATCTTTGGTGAATCTTGCTGAAGAGGAGTGGAGTTTTGTGTCTTGATAGCTTCATTATATTCCATCCAAGTAGAAATAAAACTTTATAATTCTAATTTGTTTTGATTATCAACAATATGCTACTAAAAAAAAACCTATTTCTTATTTTGGATCTTCTCTTGGATGTATTTCCATGATGGGAAAGATTGAGGGATATGTGAAGTACTTGTGACACTTTGAATCTCACTTGACTTGATGTCTTGAGGAAGAATGGGTGGCACATAACAGGGATGAGTTGGTATAGATGAAGCCACATTGGTCTAATATTATGAAACCTATTATTCCTCATTAACTATTAAATTTTCCTCTATGTATTGAATTAGGCCACATATGTCCAACATGTCACTTGTGAGTCTTTGCCAATTCTTTATTTCAATAGTTTCCCACTCTCTATTTATCAGTTACAATGAATATATCACATTATTAATGAGATGACTAGGAACACTTTGACCATACTCCCTTTGTGTTTTAAGCCCTAACATATACCTATCATAGCCTAAGAGATTTTGTTTGAAACTTGACATAAATTGACTTGAAATGTGGCTATGTTGACTAGGAGTAGCATGGTCTTGGAAAGGTTGATTGGAGGGATGAAGAGGATGTGAAAGAGTTGAACTATCTTGTTACAACTACTGGGGAAAAGAAGGAGGGTAATACTCTTGATAACAAGGCTGATAAGGATCAACAAAATATTGATAAGGATCAACAAACTAATGACAAAGATCAACATGAATATGATATATCTCTTTAACTTGTGTAAAATCAAAATAAACATTCAACTCATCTATAACACCTCATGAAGAAGGTATAAATTAAATAATACTTGATTAAAATGGTACCTTGGTAGCTATAACTAGTTGAGTACATTCAATGTCACCATTGATGTTCGTTAAAATTTTTCTAAAGGCTAGTGTATTAAAGAACAACATCAAAAAATATTTAATTGATTGTAATCCAGTCCTATTAGGTGTGCCATAACTATTATAGATCAAATTTTCACATTAGAAATGGTGTATCAAGCCCTCTCAACTTGAGCTATGAATGGGATTGCACTTAGGTTGTGTGTGACCTATAGGTGTACCAAACCTCTAGATTTTAGGGATATCTCCATTTCATGTATTAATTAGGCTCTACTACACTTCTAACTTTCAATTAAAAGGGATAAAGATAACATGAAATTAAACTATCTAAGGTGATGATACACTAAATAATTTGATCACTACCAAGCAATTACATGTGCACATGTAAAGCAAAAGACTAACCTTAACATACACTACTTCTAATCTAAATTTATCACATAATCACTTCAAAATGGAGGTTGTGATAGATGCTTAGGAATGGAGGACTAATTAAGAGATCATATAATGACACTAAATAGTAGAAAAATTCACTCAACTCTCACCCTACACTTGCACACATCACATGACTTACAAAAGTATCTTTTAAACTACATATAGGTGTTATAATAAGATAACATTCCAAATAAAAATAAGCTAATTGTTTGACAAGATTAATCATCCATGTACATACACTAGGTATAATCAAATATGGAGGTAAAACCAATAGCTTCTCATTTACCAAAGGCATACAAATTTCTATTTCTTCTCCATACCTAGGTGGAGGATGAATAGAAAGCCAAATAAGGCTGAATTTATAGAGAATAAGAGTAGAAGAGATAGGGAGGCATACAAGAGAAATATTGAAATGTGTCTATCAGGAGTTAAAATAAAGAAGGAGGTTAAATAATAGCTTCATAAGGTTTTTGAAGGACATGTGTTGCTTCCTTGATTATGTTTCTTCTTCCAAATGGCATAGGATTTTTATTCTTTACTTGACACTTCTTCTTTTTCAAACTAGAATCTTCTTGGATTAGAAAGTGACAAGTGGCCTTATTTATTATCAATTCATGTTGAACTAATTTCGACCCTTTTTTTGACACTTTGCGTCAATTTTATAAATGCCTTATACTAACATTTCCATAATGATCAAACCTTCTTAGGTGTCTTGAAACTTACTAGTTCTAGTATGCCTCTTGTTTCTTACAAGCCTCAAATCTTGATTTCATCTTTATGAATGTAACTTATCTTCATGAAAAGCATATTTATATTTTAAATTTTTTGAATCAGCTCATGTATAATCCTCAATCACTGTTAAAGACATAATTTCTCACCTAAAGCCTATACTTCTCCTCAATTCCTTCTATCCCTTAAAACACACAAATATCCTTGTGTAGAAGAAAGTACATATGGTATTTGGAAACTAGGCATATGTTTGGCTACCTAGTATACCCTTATAACCATTTAAAATTTTTCATGATATGACATCAAATTTAAGTACACATTTAACTATTTTCTCTCTAATTAGGACTCAATTAGGTCTCTAGGCTTAGAAATTAAGATTTAGATAAGTACCTCCTAAACAAGTTCTATGTCCAATCTAAAGGTATGATGGAAATTTTCAATTTTACAAATAGTTTAAAAAAACCATTTTAGCCCTTTTACATACACTTATAGATTTCACATGCAAATAAATGACTTGAGAAGAGGATCAAGGGATTTTTGAAGGTTATTTAGGTCATTTAAAGGGTCATCCAATTCATCTTTATTGTTTAGAAACACTATCTCTCTCATCAGGTCATTTCTAGCCTTCTTGGTAGCCTGTGACATACTTATCGTCTTAACGATGATTCATAAAAAATTTAGCCTTAAAAACTGAAATAATGCCTAAAATTTAAAGTACACAAGGCCACCTAATATCATTAATTATATTCATCTCTAATGCAAAATCTATGTATAGTTCTGAGCTTGAAAACGTGTTGCTCATGCTAGTAGGTCTTTATTTGTGAGCTAAAGAGAGAAAGGTGTTTGAAAAAAGGAGACACACTATTTTTATTTATTATGGAAAAATAATTGAGGTCTATTCAACCTATATTAACCTATCCCCATGGTATTTTATTTCATTTATATCCATATATCTATTATAACCTTCATTGCATGATACGAGGGTTTATGAGCATACATGCACTCTAGACCCTAATAGATATGTTTGAGTGATATCCTATTTTGTAAAATCAATTAAATCATATGATATCAAAATTTAACATATTTTCATCCAATGTATTCCTTCAATATTCAGAATCTCTTCAAAACATTCAAGCTTTTGCCACTGTTATACATGCATAGGTATATGAGTGTTCATACAAGTTTGCTTAGACTAGTTAGTCTTTTGGGTTTATCACTTCCTTAAAACATTGAATAATTCAATTATAGAAATATTATTATTAAAATCTACATGAAAATTACTTATCTCATCTTTTCATCTCACATGCATGCTTTCTTGTGTTCTTCATAGAACTTAAGGCTTAAATTTGTTTAGGTTTGACCATTATACTTGTAGGTGTAGGTCTAAATGACTGTAAGTTAAAGATAAGTTTTATTTGTATCACCATTTAATATCTTCAAGACATCAATCATTCTAAATTTAATATATATACCTTTCCTATTCATCTAAGCCCAGCTCTCATGCAAAAAATTGTATCTTCTCTCTTAATGCTTGAAGATGAGGTTGCATTCCCTAGCTGGTCTATAGGTGATGAACTAATTATATTAAACGTTATTCCTTGAAATTTAAGGTATATTTGGTAATTTTGAAAAATATAAACCTCTTATCTATATCCTTTTGACCTTTTAATATGTCTTGTCATTCATTAAAATCCACACAGCTAGTGTTTTTCTCACTTAGGCTTGCTCTGACCTATAGGTGATAGTGGGTCTCATTGTATAGCTTCAAGCTTAAGATATATTATTTTTATAAATATTTGATGTTATTAAACATATTATTAGTAATAATTAATTATATAAACTATAATTAATCACAAAAACCTCATCTCTAATGAATTGGGTTGCATATTCTCTTTCAAGCTTGAAAACCAACTTGATTTCTCAAGCAGTCATGTGTGTTATCATTTAGGTCCCTTAGGCATTGGGTTCTAAGGATACACTTTATCCATTAGTATTTAAATTATCTAAGGGTATATAAAATACATTTAAATCACCCATTAAGTCTTCAAAATCCATCTCTTGATACATAATTCAATGCATTTCTCATGAAAAAAGAGACTTACAGGTATGTAGACCTATAGGTCTACATTTTCATGCTTTAAGCCTCCACATGATGATTGTCTTGATTATATCAACCCTTTGAATCCTTAAATTGGACTTGGTATGGTATTATATATTTATAGGATTTTATTATTGTGTTAAAACTTGCTTTCAAACACTTTATCTTAATGGACTTCTCATGAGGTCATGACCCTACCCTTTAAAGCTTACAACAATAGAGATTAGTGAGCTTGTGAAGGGTTTATGGGTTGTAAGGTGTCAATATATTCATTGGTGATCATGTGTGATTATGTATTTAATATTAAGTGTTTTAAAATCAATTTATGATGACTGGTATGCATTGAACATGATATAGAAACTTCAAAACCTCAAGTACAAACCCTACAACTTGTCTCACATAGAATTTCCTCTTTATAAGTAGTTGTTCACACGCATTAACTAATGGATAAATATTTGAAAAAGTTTTTTCTACCCACATAAAAATTTAATAGTTCTTATCATTCTCCAATGAGCTCTAAAATGCATGAAACTTATGCAAAACCAAGCCTATAGGGTTTAAGACTACATGTTGGTCTTAACGATTGTTGATAAAGATGAGGGAAACAATCTAATAACTAATGACACAAAAATAAAGGTCATTATAGTCCATTACTCTTCCCACAATATCAGTCCATGATTTCTCTCATGTGTCCATACCAAGTACATGAAATTAGCCTTTTCTAGTCTACCAAGAGGTTGATAGAGGTTCTGAGAAAAGTTTTGGACTTTTAGAACATGTACAAGCTTGATAACCATGTAAATGGTCTAATTTAGGTGAAGAGACATTCTATATACTTTTTCACCCAAAAATGGATCCTCTAAGTCCATATAGGTGCTTAAAACTACCCTTCTTGGAGTGTTTTTCTCTCTTCTTGAAGTTCAACATGCAAAATTAACATGATCTAACATTTTTGACATATGTGGAACTTAAATAAATACTTCAAAATGTTGGAGAAATGTTATTGTAAGGATATTTTAACTTTTTTTGACTTGGATATACATTGGGTTTAGCTATATGTACTTTAATCCTCCACTTCATTTACCTTAAACTTTGAAAATTAACCTTAACTTCTCCAAACATTATGAACTATTTATGCAAGTTGTTGAAGGGGGAGGATGAATTTAGGGGTGACTTATAAGGATTTTACATCATTTTACCAGCCTTATCATATCAATTTATGCATGGAATAACACAAAATTAACATCAATATTTACCTTAATTTTGTTAAAACGACCTCAAATTATGCCAATAGGACCTTTAAAATACCAATTGAAGACCTTGCAAGGCATGTAAAGGTTATGAATAGGGTTATAATGAGCTAAAGAGAAGGTTTTTTGTGAACCTATCCTTTGGTATCCAAATATTATCTAACACACCCTATGTCCTAAATTACATGTTTGATGTGGGATATAATGTTGGTTTGTATTATAATTAGAATAGGTGAGGTTTTTTTATTCTTGAGAAATCTATTGCTGCAAATTGTAATGGATCTGTCATTGGTTTGGTGGAATATATTATTGGTTTTAAGGAATTCATTTTTTAGTTAGAAGAAGTCATTGTTTTTGATGATTTTCTATAGTAAATTATTATTATTTTTGGTTTGCAAGAGGATTTTATTGTCATTTCTATGAATTGGAAGAGGTTAGTAATGTGTTTTATGAATTATCCACTACCCACTATGGTGGTGTATTATTTTTAGCTTATTTTGAGTGGTTTGTCACTTATTGTCAATCATTAGGTTATTGTATTAAATTGGAAAGGTTTTACTAATAATAAAAAAATATTTTGTGTAACGATAAGAACTTGTTGTGAGACAATCATTGGTACAGTTATTCCAAAGGAGTCAAAAGGTCTAAATCAAATGTGGGATTAACTAGGTCTTGTTATATTATTTATGCAACTAATTTTATTCTATAGTTACAACATTACTAAATGAGGTTGCAAACAAAGAAACTATTAAGTTAATGACAAGTTGATATGCATAACATTGACCAAATTGTTGTATATTGGATGTTGTAATGTGATCAGTTTAGGATGGATAAACTAATGGAACCTTCCCTTTACTACATGAAGCAATGGTCAATTTTAGAATTTTAGTATGAGTTTTCTCTTGTAGTTGATCCTCTACTCAAACAATAGTATGTAATTGATTATTTGGAAAATTGGGTGGGAGCCTAACTACTAATTCAATTATCATTAAGATAGATTCATCTTGATATTTTATGAGTTGATTATTGAATTGACCTTGAATTAATCCCAAAATTAGAGGACTATATTCCAACACAAATGGGTGTTCTTCTCCATCCTATCTATATTCAAATTTTATAAGGTGTCCCAAGGGATCATAGAAAATTTATTAATTGAAATTAAGGACGTAAGAAGACCCACTACAAGTGTATCTAGGCATGTTTGGGATGGTTTTTGGTTTTGAAAAGTGTTTTAAATGTGATTTTGTTTCATATTGGTATCAAAATTCAAAATAGTTTCAAATGCCACTTAGAATTGTTTTGAAGAGTGTTTAACCCAATAAGTGTAAGTATATATTAAGGTTGAGTACCCTTGGTCTTTATAAATAGTGAAGATCAAGAAAATCATCATCTAAAATGAAACCTAGAATAATGATAAATGGTTTTGGTCTTCTAGATTTGAAAATTTTAAGAAACAATATTTAATCTTGGTTGGTATTTGGTGTTGATTCATAATGAGATAGTAATAGATTCAAATGGTTTAGAATTTGGTAATTGGTTTGGCTCAAGAAAAACCTAAGATCAAAATTAGAGTAGAATAGGTAGCAAAACCTTACCAAATGAGACAAATGATAATGTTCCAAGTGGTAAGAGAAACACTATGAAAATGACCTATGTTGGTTGGAAAAAATTTACAACATAATTGCATCAAATGGAAATGAAAGAGGCCAAATGGTTTCTTGAAATATAGGGTGTAAATTAGCACAACAAAACATAAGTCTAGGATTAGAATAGAAATGGGTAGCATAACACCTCAATGTGTATATAGGTGATAATGTCTTTTAACTTGTTTGTTCTAAAAATTTGGTGTATTTATTTTCAAATGAGGTTATGAATACAACAAATATTTTTAAAAAATAACTCCAATAAATCACATGGAAATTGACAAAGGTTATGAGATAGTCACTATATCCTTTAGATATACTTGTTTTTTAGAAGATAAAATTTAAGGTTTAATACATAAATTTTTGTAGATTATTAGTAGGGTATTTAATCCCCATTATCTAAAAATTCCCTACATAAAATGAAATCTTGGGGGGTTATTAACCTTTTCACCCATGTATCAGTGAGATATTTGTAGTAAATGTGGATATCTACCTAAGTTTTTGATGGAAAACTAAATGGTCCTGATATACCTTATAGTATATGGGTGATTTAGAATAATCCATCAATTAGATGTAAGGTCTTAATAGGCTATTCACTAGAGGATCTAGTCCCTTCATAATCACTTTATCCTTTAGGTTCTCATTGAAGAACTACTAGTGTAAGCAGGCTATGATTAATCATCTAATAAAATACCACTAACGTAGCCATACTTTATAGACATTGATAGATAACAAGTCTGGTACAATGCTAGGATGTCGCTTCCTAGGTCAACTCACCCCTAAAAATTGGTGGGAAGGTGATGAAATATACCACACGAATTCAAAACAAAATGAAAGGAAAAATAATATTTTGTTTCTAATTCATAGGCCCCCATGAATGAGAAATATAAAAGTGTACAACAAAAACATATTTGTTGGGTAGACACATAAACACATTAAAAAAAAAATCATCCCATATGTTTTTTGGGTTCTTATATCTTGGATTGATCTATTTAACCTTTAATTTTTCATATAAATAATATCCATGTCTAGATATTACATGTGTCATGTCCTATATATCCACATATATATAAGTCAAATCTAATCATTTACCAAATAAAAAAGGATAGACAGTATTCCATAAATTTGAGACTTTAATTGATAAAATTCATTTTATACACTTTGATAAGGATCTTAGACATTGCTTTATCCTTATCCATTCTTCAATTCAAGCTATTGTGTCATCATCCAATTATTCTGAATGATATTTTATGTGAATATTCATGTAGTTAGATCATCACCTCTATGGAAGAGTAGGTTGAAACACTTTCTCAAGGTTTTATTTACACAACACGAAAACAATGTAGGGATTGATACTAGCATAATGTGTAGTAGAGATATACAAAATTAATGGTTTTCTTGAGATAGGTGGTGATAAAATGGGAAGCTTCTCTTGATATTGCTTTAGATTATCAAAATCTTTTAACATTCTCAATTTCAGTTGAAATAAGATCCCTTATTTAAGATATGGGTGAAGGGATGACACTTATCTGCTAATTGTGATATAAATAGATGAATGGCCTATAGTTTTTAATCATCAAGATTCCCTAAAGGGGGAAAGGTGAGAGAATTAAAATAATTAATTAAAAACAAAAAAAAATTAAATACAAATAACTCAAGATATTAAAAAAATTAAATTATCTTAAAAGCACAAATGTAATGGTGATTTATTCATTTTAAGCACTAATACCAAATACAGATGAAATTAGATTTTTTAGGATAGTTGCAAAATGAAAATAAATTTAAAAAGATAGGAAAACCTATCAAATAAAGGATTAAATTTTCAAACAAAAGTTTTAATTATAAAAAGAAAAGTTAATTCTAGCACTTTTAATCTCTCATGAAATTTGATACAGTGCAACTTCATTTTTTTATCAAAGTGATTTCAATGATTCTAAAATAACTTCACTTTTCTACAGTGAACTAGAAATATAATTTTTATAAATTAATATTATTTGATAATAAATAAAAACATAAAAACAAAAACGTAATTTACCTTTGAGTGATTTCATCATTTATTTTTCAATTTCACTAGAACACAGGTTGAGTTCGCCATTTTAAAGTTGAGTTTTATATTATCAAACGGAGTTTGTTATCTTCATGAAAATTGTAGTAAAATATGCCAAATCAACATCATTTATTATGTTTCAATCTCATTGATATGTAGGCCAAATTCATTATTTTCAAATTGAATTCACCATTTCTATAAAATAAATAGATAATATAGAGAGTAATATAAAATGACCTCACTGATATGTAGGTCTACCTCGAAAATTACATAAGGCACTTCACCAGTCCACAAGGTGACCTCTTTATTTCATAAGGTGACCTGTTTAATAAATAGGGTGACTTCACATTTTTACAACATGGCTTTACCGATTAGGAAAAAACACATACAAAGGATTTTTAGAATAAAAAAGGAAATCAACACCAAAATATGGTTTGATTATTAAGTAGAAGACTTGAAAAGTTTCAAACGAGTTTTTTGAGAAGTGCAATCCCACCAGGTGTGATATTATGTATAAAAATATTAAAAAGAGGGTTAGTACAATGTTAGTAGAATGAAATTAAAAATGAATTCAATAACTAACACTCTATGTTTGCTTCATATGGTGAACTAGAATCACTAGATAAAGAAATCAATGCAAGAAGGAAAACATGATATAAACCTTCCTTGAAGACTCCATATATAACCTATTTTTCAAATGTTTGAGCTCCATTTGTGAAGTAGGAGTCTTTATCAATACATGTGTTCATTCCAATGACATATCCCCTTTTCCACAATTGTCTTTGTTCAATTAGGATGAAGAAATGGTGAATCTTTAAGGAATATTTTGGCATTATTTATTTGTACAGTGAAGCTTTATAATTATTCATGGAGTCCCTTATAATTTTAATTTTCCTGAAATAATACCGACCATCCATATCAAGATCAAAATGTGTGGTCCAATATTGATTCAACTTTGGAAACCAAATTTAATTAATTTTGCCATGAATATTTTATAATGGATCAAATAATAGGCATGGATATAAAAAATCAGATATTTATTGAATTTATTAATCATAGCTGGCACTTTTTACTTTATGACTAGTGATGTCATGATGATGTCACCTTTATAGATATTTATTGAATTATCAATTTCCAAAACTAGATATTAGCTAATTTTATATGTATCTTTCACTTAATAATTTAACTAGATTTAATTAGTTAAGTGAATATAATTACAATTTTTGTAATTCCTAGAATTTGATTAGTTGTCATTAAATATTAGTTAAAAATGACAAATGTTAGATCAAAATTTGACTAGATATGAATTACAAGAAAATAATGATTGCATACAGGATAATTCCCTAATTAGGAAAATATTGATGCAAATTAAGAATTGCACATGACATTTGTAGATGAATTAGAGTGTTTTAGTTGGTTTGACCAAATTTAGAGTTGAAATTTGGACATGGTAGTGGTGAGAATTAAGTGTCTACATAGGCAAAAAATTTAAGTTAGGGTTCTATTTTATTCCCTTGTATTCTTGTTTATATAGATATCATATCACATATCAATTCTTAAGATAATGCATTTGTCAATATTGATCATTTATATCATGTTGGCAGACAGACCTATTCATACACATGTCTACTAGTAGCCTATCAATGATTATGAGTATATAAAAAACTAACATAGTTATGCATGCCAATGATAATTCATATTAACAAACATACATAATAATGTATTCTTTTTTATGCATTTCCATATAACATTTTCTAATATATGGTTTCTTTTGTTTTCTTCTACTATATGTTGAATACTAATGTGATTTAGAACATAATCTCTATGCCTTGAGATGTAAATCTTCATGAATATTTATTTATCATGGATATGGATCCATCTAAGACTTAGATAAATTGAAATAAAATATTTTTTATATGCATGGCTTATTTAAAATTATCACCTTAAAATGACCTAACATGAATCCATATCAATAATGATATACACATAAAAAGATGATTATCAAGCATTTCATAGCTCTATCAACAACTTATTGAAATTTTGGATCCTTTCAAGTATTTCAAATGGACCATACTCATCATCTTCTCCTAGCTTTGTAAGCAATTTTTTTGTTAAAAATCAGCATATAGATAAACTCAAAATGTTATCTAGAGTAGAATAAATTCAAATTTTGGTTTTCTAGAATAAACATTGGTAAATAAAGTGATTTGAACATAATTATTTCTTATGTGTCTTCATGAAGTTCATAGATAACCAAAATTTAATAGTTTTTCCTTCCTTTTGGAACACTAATTTTTTAAGGGTGTAACTTGTAGTATGCTAGAAATTAATACTTAGAATTTAACAAACTTATCATATCCTCTGATTTAATTTTATCCTTGATAACCCTAAAACATTGGTAAATAAATTTGGTTTGAACACAATTATTTCTAATAGATGTCTTCACAATTTGATCACAAATTTTCAAAAAGTTTGCATCTTCTTAAACCTATATATGAATTTAAATTTTCTTAAGCCTAAAATACATCCAAGTATATGTCTTATTCATTTTATGTTTTTCTATATATGTCTTTTATGTTTTCATGATATGAATGTTAAGGTTAGAATTCTATTGCAATCGACATTAAAATAAAATTTTCACATGGTGGACATGTAAAAAATGTGCATATAAATTTGAAATATGGGAAAAAAACTAAAAACATATAAGGAACAAAATTTATCTTTTCATTTGGAGATAAATACTTGTATTCATCTATCACTGGATGGCCAACAAATATCACATTTACTCCTACCTTTCCTTTTGTAATATGATGCCTCATTTCAATGTAGAAATAAAATAATGTCCCACATCCTAAAAAATTACATTAATTTAGGGGAATATAATAAATTATATTAAAACAAAAAAATTATTGACATATTTCCAAAATAGATTAGACCATAATATTAGGTGAGTGGTTTCCAAGGAAATATTGCAAGAACATAAATTGTTTGAAAAAAATAATGAATGGATATTTCTCTTGGATTAGGTTTATTTTAGGGTATGTGCACATTATTTAATTTTTGATAATTCCTTTAAATTATTTAATTAAATGGAATGGGAATGTTGAAATCCATGTTCCATAGCATCTCCTAGGTAGATTGGCAACCCATCATGTGTAGTAATAAAACAATAGTTCAAAGCAAAAAATGGATATAAACATAGAATTTGGAATCATGCAAAAGACACACAATATATTCGATTAAAATCATCTAATAATTTATATCCCATGGAAGGAAACTATAGCATCCTAAAAACCAAGGTAAACATAATGGCTTCATGATAGTATTTATGTAATTTTTCTATTTACAATAAAATATAATAAGATTTAATTTTATATAGTGTCAAAAGCAAAATGAAATTTTGGGTAGACTATCAAACTTTAACATATTATAACACAAAATACATTTACAATGTAAACAATCCTAAAACATATAATTTTTCTCATTTTTTTCCATTTATAACTAGAAATAAATAGTAGAGAGCACAAAAAATATCATTGAATTAGATTAAATGTCATTTAGGTTTTGAGGATTTGATTATCTGAATGTTTTATTTTACCCTTTTAATTTTTTAAAACATAATTGACCCAAAATCTCAGAGATATCAACCCAAGGCCAAGCCATATTGTGTGTTTAAAAGAATCCACTTCCCAATTGATTTTATCTCACCTTATTTACAAAAGTAAATTAGTATCTAGGGAAAAACACTATTGTGGAATTTTTTTCCTTCTAACAGACATTTCTCAAGGCCCTTGACTGAGCAAAATTTCAAAAAACTATTTATGTTATCAAATATCCTCTAAAACATTCTTGTAATAGAAAATTTTAATATCCCGTTGGTTTGTATAGAACAAAAACACTTCTCAGTTCCCCATAAGGAGTTTTCCCAAAAAATATTAAGTTATCAATGTATAAAATATTTATAAATGGTCATTCCCTAGAATGATGTAGAAAATACATCTAATTATATGAACAGTCTCATGTTAGATTTTAATATCACTTTTTCTTTCTCAAATTTTCTATCCTGGTGCTTATAGAAAGTAGACACTTCACAAATGGATTTCCTTAGCACATAGAAGGAAGACTTTAATATCCCATTGGTTTATATAGTTCAAAAACACTTCTTAGTTCCTCACAAGGAATTTTCCCAAAAAAATAATAAGATATCAATGTATAAAAGAATTCTAAATGGTTGTTCCCTAGCATGGTGCAGAAAATACATCTAATTATATGAGCAGTCTCATATTAGATTTTAATATCACTTTTTATTTCTCAAAATTTTCTATCCTAATGCTTATAAAAAGCAGACACTTCACAAATTTCTTTCCTTAGAACATAGAGGGAAAACATGGACCTTAATAAATATGTCTTTATAGTGAAAACTAATGTGCTAGTGACCCATGGTTTTATGTCATAACCAATTTATATCATTAACAATAAAAATGAAATCACTAAGTCTAGGGAAACCACAGAACTTAATAAATATGTATTTATATTTAAAATTAATTTGTAAGTGACCCATGGTTTTATGTTACAACCAACTCATATCATCAACACAAAAAACAAAATGCAAAAAAGTAAAAATAAAAATATTAAAGATTCAAATCTTGAAATTTTTTTTTTTAAAGTTTCACATCATCATCAAATTTTATAGATGAAACTATGGTGAAATAATATTTATACTTATAAATATTTATTAATCTAATAAATACATATTTTTTTGAGTCCATTGTCTAGTATGTAGTCAAATTGGAGTTTACCATGGGTTAATTTTTAATCAAAAAATATCAAAAGCCTTCCAAATCTTGATCATCAACATTATTACAAGGAAAAGTCTGACGATAAGATTTTATAATATGATTATGTGTTATATGTCTCTTCTTGACCTACACTTGATGTTTTGAAAGAGACATGTAATCTAAGAAATATTAATACAATCTACTAGGGTAGGCATATTACATCAACCATAATTAACTAATAAAAAATTGATAATCTCAAGGGCAATGTGATAATACTTACCAACATTATGTCTTGTTATATATAGCTGCAATATATTTAATATGGCAGAGGTAGATTCTTGGTATAACACATTTAAATAAAATGAATATTTGTTTTGTTTTTGAGTATAGGTTAGAAGTTGAAACTAAAAATTTGATGTTTTTGTTTTACAAGTAAATGCAAGTTTTATTTTCTTGATATATTCAATAAAATTTTAGATTATAAAATTGTGTCATGGTTTTTTAAAATAGGCAAACACATTGGAAATGAACCTAAAAATATAACTCCTCTTGTGAGGACTAGTTTTGTCGTATTATTTCTTAGACTAATAAATTAAGGGGTATAACTATACTAAATGTTGTGAGGAATAGTTTTGTCCTATTGATTCTAAAACTAAAATATTAAGGGATATAACTTCAATAAATACTTTGAGCACTAGAATTTTTCTATTTCATATAAAACTACCTTTGAAATACAATAGGGTACTTACAAGAAACAACACAATAATTAAAGAACAAAATCTACTGCCCAAATGATGAAATGGGTATAAGTTCTGACCAACCATAACAAAGGCAAGCTCATACGTGCAACAAGTTCTGTACTCAAACTTATTTAACTTGTGATCTTTATCAAATCTCTTCCTTTTGAAATGAAGTTAACTTATGAAAGGAAATTTTCAAGACTATCATCTATAAAATATTAATAGACTAGTAAAAAGCTAATATAAATGTTTGTTCTATAAAATTGATGTATCCTTAATGTATTGATGTTATCTATGTATATCAAACCAATAACACAATAGTGCTAAATACATATTTAATATATCTTTCCAAATATTATTATAATACTTAAAATCACACATGTTATATTATATTTAACCATTTTACTATAGTACCATTAATGTAAATAAAAGAGAGGACCTATATAAAAATAGCTAAGTATTAATAGAACCAGATGCAATAAATAACATAAGAGGAAATAATATACAACATTGAATGTTGTAAACCATAATCCAAACTTTTGGGCTATTTTTTATAAAATGATTTAGGTTAGGGAAATTTTTGGAATCCTATTTTATATTCATATATCGAATATAATTAATTATATGTATACTTTTAAATTTTCTTCATATATGGTCAAATTAATTTATTTGAAGATCGTATTAAACTTGACACATAATTACTATGTGAACCATTATAATTTTTTATGATGCACTTCAATCATGTTTTGTTAAAAAACATTTTCT
>JARHVA010003167.1:1242500-1287500 GCA_037957365.1 Torreya grandis
GAAATCTATTTTATCATAAATACCCACAATTTCTAATCTATGTCACCAATCATAGTATTGTTTCTCTAATTTATCATTCTTAATCCAAGGAAGATGTAAATCATAATATACATTACCAACATTATTAGCTCACATACCATCATCCATAAACATATGTAGACTAAAATGCATTTGTAGTGAGGAAAATTTCATTGATACCATCATTTTAAATTCAAGTTGCTAAAATTATAAAATAAATAGATCATAAAAAATTACTTCCATAATTTTTAGTCTATAAACCCATCAATTATATCATAAAATCATAACTATATAGTCCATTTAAATACATTTTGAATATATTCCAATTAAGTTATAATTTAATTTAATATTTCATATCCTATTCTCTTATAAATATTCATTCAAAAAAAATCCAATATATTCATTTAGTTTTTAATTTAAAGGTTAAAATTTGAAATTCATTCCAATCAGTTTCAATTTTAAATGGAAATGGATAGGAATTACTAAAATAATTTTTTTGGGGCCATCAATTGAAATCAACCAATCATATAAATTAAATAAGAAGGGTGTCCTTATTTAGTTCTTATTTTATTTCCATCATTGAGTTTTGAACCCTAAATAGACTATTTTCATTAATTCATACACAGGTAAGTTGAGGATGAAGGATGATCTCAAGTCATCATGCCCTTTAAAATATGGAATAGATCCACCATTTTAGACTACCATTATATCTTTCCATTTTTATTTCCCTTATTATAATAAAAACTAAAGGTTTGTCTCATCTTCCTTGAACCCTGTCACTAATTATAAGAGTATATTAAAGTTAAGATGAATTACTATGTTTGAAGAATGATCTACATTATAGACCATAACCTAATTAGGAGGTCCTATGTTCAGGACTTGGGGCCTAGTTAGTTTATCAAGAATAACATTATTAAGTTTGTATCCTACTAATGATGAACATTAAATTGGAATCGATATATAAATGTGTAATTTATAAACTCAACAAATAAGAAAAGACATAAAAAGGTGTTTTTTTAACACATAATAAATGTAACACGATACAACCCAAAAAGGGGAACATAAACAATCCATATAAACAATGAACACCAATGTATTAGTTTAATAAAGTCCTAATACACAAAATTATATTTATAAATTATATTTGAACCATATGAGATAAGATGTTTCACAAATATATATAGGAAATGGCTCAAAATACACATGCAAAATAAAGTATACATTGATGTCATTCCCAATTTAAAATATGATAAACATTTACCTATCAAGTTTCAATAACATTATCCATAATTAGTGTTAAACCTTTGTTCATGAACTGCTATAGTAAATTTGTAGTAATGGACCATGTTTTAATCTTGATCTCAAGTTTATCAACCCCAAAAAATTTGAAAAAAAAAACACAATCGCCCCTCAAATAAAAATTTGATGTTTGAAAATGTGTAAAGAGAGGTAAGTATGCAATGAGAGGTTAGTTTTTTTATCATTGTGTTATTTAAAAAATTAATGTGAGACTGCCTTTAGGGGTTTCTATGTTAATTTCATAATCCATAATAAAATGTACACCAATATTAAGACATTAGAAGGTCGCTAAATACATGCACATAGTTTTTCTTAAAATGTAAAACATTATAGGGTAATTATTGCTAAGACAAGAAATGTATTTCATAATAAAAATCAATCATGATTCATCATACAATAATATATGAATAGAATGAAAATATCAATTCCTATAGATGTTCAAACTTTTCACAAATTACATAATTTTAGATGAAATGATAAAGTTAAAACAAGAAACATGTACACCATAAGATAACATTAAAATATTTTTATTCATTTATGTATTTGGAATAGAAAACATCCAATTAAGGAGGATTCTCTTATTTTATTATTACATTTTAATACATATTAATCCTTATTTAAAATAGTTTAGGTTAATCCTAATTCTATTTTAGTTGTATATTTCTTATTATAATAAATTCGCATTATCCCAAACTAGTGAGGTGTCACACCACTTTTTTCATTTAATATGTAATCTTAGAGTTACATTCCCATGTAGCTTCCTCCACACATGCTCCTCACCTTATGGGTATTAAGGAAATTTAACACATGCAATAAGGTTGTGTAAGTAACTTATGTTTCCTTCTATCTCTATGTTTGAGTTATCTCCTCTCTTATTCTACACACTAAAATAACATAGTTTATCTTAATATTTATCTCCTATGTATTGAGGAACATCTCTCTTATCTATTATACTTTTTACATTGAGATTTTACTTGGATAATTTTACATTGCAAGTTTTCTTCATATATGTTCGATTTTCTTCCATTTAACAATTTCCCCACTTGACAAATATTATCTCTTTTGTTCTACTGGCACTTTATATTAAGGTATTATCATTTCATTTATGCATTATTTATTTTATGTTTTTCACTATTATTTTAGTGATCTTGGCATAATTCATAACATAATAATTGGGTAGGATTTTATTTTTAATGTTTATTGTTGAGTATTCGTAGGTGCTTGGGTAGAGAAAAAAGAGATATTTTGACACATTTTATGCCAGACATCACACACTTGCAATATTTTCTTGTGACTTCCAATATTTCTCATAACCCTTTATTTATTTTTATATGATATTATTTCATAAAAATTAGCCATAAATCTAATGTTTATTCTTTGAATCATGTGATATCTCTCTTGAGAATGACATTCTAAATATTTTTATTTTTAATAAAAAACCAACTACTAAAATCTAAGTGGATAAAAGGAGAAAACATGTGGGAAAATAATATTCCCACACCCAAAAGAGAGAAATAAAAAGATGGATAAAAAGCCACACAAGATGCTACAACTTCCTATAGCCACTATGTATCATGCAAAGGATCTCTATAGAATGGTCATGGATTAGTAATAAATGTAGAGAATAGTAGATCACCATGGAATAGTGAAATTTACACCAAGTTCTTGATAGATCTCCATCCAAGGTATGATTTGTATACAAGGAACTATGTTTTTCATGGATATTAAATGGGCCAACTTCTTCAAGAAATAATTGTGTACCAAAAATAGAGGAAAATAAAGAATGCATAATGACATGTAACTATGTAAGGGATTATTCGATGTCTGATGAGTGATAAACCAATGTTATTTCTCCATATAATGTTTTAATTGGGCCAAAATTAGGTGGTTCAATAAATAACTCCTAAATATTGGAAAGTGACAAGAATATAGTGGAGGTGTGTCCCCATTACTACTATAATCATTTGTGTTAGAATAAGAGTCTTCAATATCAAATATGAGGTCAAGCTCACAAATGGCGTCACGTCTAGGTGAGTTTGATGAAGAAGAATTTGAAGGAGAGTCAGGGACAAAGTGTGAGATGATAAGAATCAAAGGAGAATTGTTTAGAGATCTATTCCATACAAGAGTCAATTATAGTTAGAGGTTTATTTTAATTCCAAAAATAATATTTTTAACACACTATTTTATTAATTCTCCATACTTTGATTCTCATAACATTTTGTGAGAATACAAATATATAGGAATTATATTCCTATATTCTCTCCCCTCATTTCTCACCTAAAATCCAATCTCCTAAAATAAGTTACATGAGTTTTTTTATTCAATAAACTCATAATAACAATAAACTATTTTATTAATATGATTTTTGTTAATATAACTCATGATTAATAATATTAAGACATTAATCATGTTACACAATATATTCATAACATTCACTCCCCTATTGTTAACATTATTAATCTTAACAACTACCACTCCCCTAATGTGAACAATATTTTCTAACATACACTCCATATCTTTTACATGAATGAGTTATATCTATTACATGCTCATGTTCTGAATGTTTTTCAAGGATAACCATGAACTCTAAAAAATGATTTTATAGTGGAACCATTAACCACTCTGTATGTGGTTTTCAAGGATAACCACCAACTCCTCAGTATGTGGTTTTCTAGTGGAACCACCAACCACTCCATAACAACATACATGTTTCCTCACTCACTTTTTACAAGGGGAATAATATAGGAAAAATATGCTATGAACAAGAATGTCGTGTCTGTTCTTATTCTACCACACATGCAAAAAAAACACATAGAAGAAATAAGATCAACATTACAATAAAATAATCTCATTATTGGTAATTAACAAGAGATGCTATTTATCCTCCAGTCTCCTTTTGTCTCCTCCATTATGTCACTTCTCACTTCACACATGTGACTTTGAAGCTCTGATGGTTCATGAATTTTTCAAGGGAAATCCTCGCAATAATGTGGACATCACGTACAAGCAAAAATGCATCCAGTAAGATGATTTTTGAGAATGTCTTTATACCTAAGCCTAAATTACTTTGAATTTTTAAAATATTTTAATAGATTAAAAAAATTTAAAATTTTTACTCATTTTTTATACTTTATCAAATTATAAAAAAATAACTAATATTTATATACCTAGACTAAAAATAAAAAATATGTATTGACACTTGACTTAAAACTAACCTAGAACAAATCAACTTGACTATTGACTATAAAATTAAGATAAGTCATAATGAAGTGACATTATGGCAAGGCTTCATCAAATTAAACATGAATAATCTTTAAATCCAATAAATATTTATGAAAACTATTAAATAATAGAATGGGCTTTGATGTTGACATGGATTTAAACATGGCACCCTAACTAATTAAATAATACTATTAAAACCTATATAAACTCCCCTATCAAATACTCTAACAATTAAAAATAATTATAATAGTACCAAAATTACATGGAATATGAATATGCTATTGTATATATTTGAATTATTAAAAAAAGATATGCAATGCCTTCCACATGGAGATCAATGAATACGTAGTATAACAAGACTGAGTTAGGATTCCTTTCATCAAATCTACAGTTCATAGATTTCATGAAAACACTATGAGCTATCAAGGGAGATGAATCTATAACATTCTATGTGGCAAGTATGATAGGCTTGAGTGAAACACATAAACCTTGGACGTCACCATATGATAGAGCCCAGACTATGTTTGAAATATAATAAAGACTTACGTATAAAATAATATCTTCCTTTCACCTTGGACTATATTCTAATTATCAATATTTCCTTTAAATGATGGTTCATCAAAGGTAAAGGCTCATGAGCAATTCTAAGTTTGCATGCAAAGTGTCACTAGTTTATGTTTGTAAGATATCACACATATATAAGCTCCTATGCCATGAACTATAAATAAATTTTATCAAGGGGATTTTCAAGACTACACCTATTACCAATCTCACACTTTTGTTACACAAAAATAGTGAGTCTAACTACAGCTTTCATAGTATTAGCAACAAAACAAATAATTACGTTACCCCTTAAACATTCTATTACTCCATCACAAAATTATTTAGGCTCTTTAAGATGATTTAGTCTACTCTAATATCACTGATAAGAATCAGAGGAGAATGTTTCAGAGATCTAATCCATACAAAAGTCAAATATAGTCACAAGAAGAATCTAATTCCTCAAATAATATTATGCACATGATATTCTATTAGTTCTCCATACTCTGATTCTCATAACATTTCATGAGATTAAAAATATGTAGGAATTATATTCCTATATTCTCTCCCCTTATTTCTCACTCGAAATCCAATATCCTAAAATAGGCTATTATGTCAGTTTGTTGATTCAATAAACTCAACAATAATAAACTATATTATTAATATGATTTGTGTTAATACAACTCATGATTAATAATATTACAACATTAATAATGTTACATAATATATTCACAACATGAGAAGTTATACAATTGAGTTTAATGATTGACAAATCCTACTACCAATGTAGTATCATTGTGTAACTCTCTAATATACATTAAATCTAGATTGAACTCAACTCACATGCTCAAAGTAAGGTGAGTAGTTTGCTAAACTGATAAGAGATTATTTTAATGTGAGGTAATACTTAGAACATTATTTAATTTTCCACCACTCACTTCAACATACCCTGTCCCAAAACATGTGTATAAGTATCATCACATGAATGAATAGTGGACATGTCACATGGTCCTAAGGAAGTGAACTCAATTTTAGAAGAAGCGATGTGATGTGATGCACTAGATTCAATGATCCATGTATGAGTCACTAGTATAAATATAACTAGGGCCATGCTTTTCACTTTATTCTCACCTTTTTCTTTTGAATTTTATTTACCATTTTCATTCACCTTGGAGGATTCTAGGGTTGAAGAAGATTGTTTCATAGACTCAAGAACACCTACATTATTCTTCTTAATAAGTTTCATTTAGTGGTTAATTTTATTATTAAAACATTTGATTTCATCATGATTTTATAGTAATAACCACACTTCATCCTCTCATTATTAGGCTTAACACTAGAAGAGGAAGTCTCATTGTTTGATTTGGTGGTGTGATACTTGTAATGTTTTTCTTGATCCTTTTTTATTCTATTTATTATCTTTATTATTTAAATCATAAGGCATATTCCATACAGTTCTAATAGATCTTTTTGCAGTATGGAAAGTGGAAACAATCATAGAGTAATATGGACCCAATTTGGAGATAATATATAGAACATGTTTATCATATTCTTTATCTATACCACATTATTTTAACTAAAACCTTACATATTTAAACTAAGTGAATAAATATTGTAGCATGTCAAAGTCACCTAGGCTCAAATTCATGATATCATTCTCTAGTTTATGACCTCTCATCACATATTGCTTCCTAAAGAGTTATTCCAATGTGGTCCATAAATTACTAGTACTTCAATAGATTCAATGTGAAAACATAATTTAGGATAAATAAAAAAACTAATACAACCATGTGCTTGATAAAATTTATTAAATTTTTATTTTTATCTACATCTACTAAGTATCTTCATTCATAGTTATAATATAAAAGCCTTGTTTTCTTAGACTAAGTTTAATGTTTATTATCCATTTGTGATAATTTAATTTAGTAATAAGTGGAAATGAGCATTATAACATTACGTGAAAAAATAAATGACAGAATTGAATGTGCAATAATAAGAGCATGTACCAAAACATACTGCCTTCATGAAAATATTATGAACCCCACCGTGCCCCCCTCCCCCCGCCACCACTTCCCCCACCTCCCCCCCCCCTCCCTTAAAATTTGGCACTTCATAATTTTTGTGTTTTTTAAAAAATAAACCATTTCAAAGGAACAATCATAAAAAACCATACACTTTTAAATAAATTACACTCAATTTTGAGCTACCAATCAAAAGTTATAAGGATTTTCATTTTTTGCCTTTAAATGGTTAGTTTTAATTAAAATTTCACATAAATATTAAATTATGTAAGGGTTAAAACACATACATAACCTTATAACTAGGTGTTTTAATCCAAATTAATCCTCTAACCTATTAAAAAAAATTACAAGTATTATCCAATTCTCCAATGCAGACCTATGTTCTCCTTAATGGAAAACTTCTTTTTTAAGGGCAAAAATAATAATTAGGTATTTAAAAATTAAAAAATAAGCATGTTTAAAAATTATTTTATGAGAAAAATGAATATTATTTTTCACTTATCTTTGAATAATATAGATAAGTTATTCCACTATTCATGCACAATTATGAAGCTAAAGGTATGTGCCACCAAAAGATTACTCTTATTGACAATCAATTGAGCAAAGGAAAACCTCAATTTTCCACCTTAATATGAAGCTTCATGTTAATTATTCTCATAGGTTTCAAATTGAGTTAAAACCTATTCATAATTTATGCCAATGGCTAAATGAGGATTGGTAGACCAAGTTCATGTCAACTAGGAAGATTAGTTTGCATGATGACCATAAGGGATGGCAGTGAGCTATGTAGAGAACACATAATAATTATCCTCTCTATATTTATCTATATATACTTTGATGGCATCACCTTAGAAAATATAACAAGTGTTTGTTGACCATTGAGTGAAGACTTTTTTTTATACACACAAAGTGTAAAGTCTTATCTCTAGGAGGCATGAGAGGGTTGTACAAAACTATAAATCAAACTATGTTATGTTCAATGAATCCCAAAATTTCATAAAAAACTAACATCAAGAAAAAAATAGACAATCAATAAACCAAAGTGAGCTCTGATACCATATCAAAGTATTATCCAAGATCTATGGTTATATCAAATGCTAAAAATTTTCATCAATAGCAATTCAGTTGCATAAACATTACTATGAGAAAAAATACAAGTGAGAATATTTCACTAAACACTTCAACAAATAATCCAACACACTCCATGTAGAATAACCCACAAATATATGTACAAATATGAGAGTAATGTGTAACTCTTCCATGAATAATAACAAAATGCCTAGAATAGACATGTAACTCTTAAGTCTAAAATGACTAATCAAAGAGTAACATCCAATAACCAATGACAATGAACAAAATTAATTCCTAATGTCTTAGTATACCAAAGAAATCTAACCAAGTGTATTGATAATCCATATATGTAGTAATATTCCAAATAAAAAAAATAAAAGGAAAATAATAACCCAGAACTAACAAGTTTTCAATAAATTTATCCATAATTAGCATTATAGCCATTTCTAATGAACTACTATAAATTTTTTTTTGGAATTGGCCTTCTTTAAACCTTCACCTCAAGTTTATCTAGCCCAAACATAAATAATAAATGCACAATTACCTCTCAAATAAAAATGTTATGTGTGAAAATGTGCAATGAGAGGTAAGTATGCAATGAGAGGTTAAAAGTTGTCTTTGTGTGACTTAAAAAATAAATGTGAGAATGATTTTGAAGTTTTCCATGTTCACTTAATAATCCATCATCTAATGTACACCAAGTAAGAGTAAGACACTAGAGGGTCACTAAATACATGAACATATCTTATTTTGAATGTAAGAGATTATAGGGTCATTATTACTCACATAAGCAATGCCTTTCATAATAAAACTCAATTATGATTCATCATAAAAGAATATATGAATAAAATGAAAAGCTAAATTCCTATAGATGTTTAAATTCTTCAGAGATTGTAGAATTATAGATTAAAATATAAAGTTAAAACAAGAAATATATACACCATAAGAAATTAATAAAAAAAATGTTATTCATTTATGTATAGTTTGAATAAAAAACATACAAGTAAGTTTTTTGTTTCAACATGAAATTTTAATAGAGATTAATCCTCAATTAAAATATTTTAGGTTAATTTTGAGTCTATTTTAGTTGTGCATTTCATAATATAATAAATCCACACTACCTATAACTAATGAGGTGTCACACCACTTTTATAATTTAGTACAGAATCACATGTAACTCTCTCTGCACTTCTTACACACATCCTCCTCACCTTATGATTATTGAAATTTTCCACACACAATAAGGTTACATAAGTAATGCTTCTTTCCTTATAGCTATATTTATTGAGTTCTCACATCTCTCATTATAAAAATTATAACACTTTGGTTTATCTTAAGATTTATCACTTATGGATTGAGGCATATCTCTCTTCTTTATTATCTTTTCTTCCATTAAGATTGTACTTGGATAATTTTAATTTTTAAGTGTTCTTCACATATGTGGGATTTCCATGTATTTAATGGTTTCCCCAATTGATAAATATTGTCTATTATGTTCTCTTGTTGCTTTGTATTGAGGTATTATCATTTAATTTACACATTAATTATTTTAATTTTCTCAATGTTATTTTAATTATATTAGTATAATTCATAACATAGTACTGGAGTAGGAGTTTTTTTTTTTTTTTTTGATATTTAAGTATGTGAAGTTGATTGGGTGGATAAAAAAGATATAATTATGGCACATGTTTTGCAATGGCTCACACCCTTACAAGCAATTTTTGTGTATTATATTATTTCTCATAATGCTTTACTTATTTTGATATACTTTTATTACAGTAAAATTAGATATAAATATGTATCAAATCTAAGTTTTACCTTTCAATCATGCGATATCTCTCGTATGCATGACATTTTAAATATTTTTTATTTTTCTTAAAACCCAACTATTAAAATGACTATATCATTTAATTTAAATCATATTTTTCATAAATTAATGTATTTCTTATTTTTTCTAACAATATTACTTTAAAAAGTATTCAAAAATATTACTTTAAGAATTAAACTTCCAAATGTCAAGTTATAATTTTTTTTATTTTAAAAATATTGACATTTATCATTTTAATTCTTAAAGTACTAATTTTAATTGCTTTTTCTAATTACAATTAAAATGCATAATCAAAGTTTTAAAAAAAGATCATCTCTTATATAAATTAAATATTGTGTGCTATTTTTTATTCCTTGGTATAACATTTAATGTTAAAATTGGTTTTTAATGTTTTTATATATTTTTTTATGTATTAAATATTTTCATATCTTATAATATTTTAGCAAACAATTTTTAAAATAATCATATTTTTAAAATTTCAGAATCTTGTGAAAAAAAAAATTCCAACTAATCAAATCCATACTCTGAAATACCAAATTGCATGTCAAAACACATTTTTTAATGCTTTAAAATCCTCAATTACTGAGTAATTAGAGAATATGCAATCTTCTTTTAATCAAAACATGGATAAAATGCATAATGTAATTTGCATGGACTTAATGAAAAAAGTGCATCTTTTAACCTTAATGATGCCTCTAATGTTAAATTTTCCTTTAGTAAAACTTATATTTTTTTTACCACATTCATTATTTTAACCATGTATTTAAAATCATGCACTCAATGGGTTATAGTGGAGGTAATCTTGTAAAATGTTAAAATTGCATTCTTGAGCCTATTTTGTTCAAATATAGTAGAAGTTTTGTAGGGATTGGTTTTTATACCTATAATTAAAATGAGATGTAACATTTTATTCATCATGAAATTAAATTTCACAATCATTATTCTCACTCTCATAATTTGTGCTAATTCTTTGGCTAAAAATTTTAAAATTTATGAGAATTTTGGTAAACATTGTGATCATATTTCAAAATATTATAAATTTTATCCATGTAAATATTATGGTAAATAATTGCATGGCATTCAATATAGTTATAAGACAAATAAAATACATAATTATAAAGTCAAATCAATTTGGATCCCTAAAGTTATGGTATCTTCTTAAGACAGTGGAATTTTTTCTTTTGATAGTTCCTCAACTAATTCAAGTAGAGTATCTTTTGAATGAAATGGATATTATTTGTATCCTTTTTGATAATTTTAACATTCAAAATAAATTATCTATTATTTTATTTTTTTCTTACTTTATATTTTATGTTTTCAAGCAAATATGCTTTGAGCTAATTATTTTAAACTAGCTTCTTGTTTTGTGCAAGATATCATACTTCCTTATGGAAGTTACATTTTTATAATTTTACTGTTATTCAGATTTAATTTTATTAATTTATCTATATTTATGTCATATTTTATGGTATTTTATTTAATTAACATGTGAGATTAGTGTAATATTCTATTATGTAAGTGGTGTTGATCATAGTTTGCATCTCCTTCATTATTGGTTTTCATTCTAATGCAGTTTGACCATATTGTCTAAATAAGATTCATTGAGATGATTGATGATCACACATTCACATTTGAAAGCTTCATGTTGATAAATTATCTTCTTATTTATTATCAAAAAAAAATTTGATTCCTCTTGAATAAGTTTCCATTAAGGGGGAAAATTATGTAATGTCAACTATCTTCTTTGTTTGTAAGATAATCATTTTATCCCAGATTTATGAGGTGTCATACCTCTTTATTCCTTTTTGTAAGGATTATTGGAGTTACATTCACATGTATATCCATTCACACTTGTGACACACATACCACTAACCTTATGAGATTATGGACATTTGGTATATACAAGATGTTTGTGTAAGTAACACCTATTTCCTTATAGCTCTATTTATTTATCTCTCTCCTCTCTCATTATACACTAGAACATTGTAGTTTATCTTGAAATTTATTTATTATAGATTTAGGCCTATTTATACTATACTATATTTTATTCCATAAATATTTTAATTGGATAATTAAAACTTGTAATACATATTTATAAATGTGTGGTTTTCATCCATTTAATAGTTTCCCTACTTGACGATTATTATCTCTTACAATCCCTTGTGGCTTGATATTGAGGTAATATTGTTTGATTAATACATTTATTATTTTATGTTTTCAATGCTTTTAATGATCTTGACATTATTATTAACATATTCTCATGAAACAAATATTTTAATCCTTGGATTGTGTACATTAAGATGGTATTTCCTTTCATGTTGATGAATTGTTTATTACTCACCACATGAAAACAACTTTAACTAAGAACTAAAAATTTCATGTGTAACCAATTGGACTAGTTAATTGCATGTCAGAGATGAGATTGAATTCCATAATCACATGAAATTTACAATCCATTAAATAATGATATATTAAAATCATGAATACCTAAGATATATTTCTTTTAAATGATTTTTTGGGGTCATTGTTTTGTATGTCACAACAATACTTATTATACAACTTGGATGTATATGTGGTAACAGTTAATTATACTATAATTTTTCCAATGTGTATAAACCCCTCTTTTAAATCAATGTAAATTTATAAATAATTCTACACATTTAAAATATCTATAACAATAGGATACCATTTTTGCTTTTGCCATGCTTAGAGATAAAAAATTGCAAACAAAAAAGGATATTTTCATGTTGAAAGGATCCTTCAATTTATGAAAAACATTAATCTTGGAAATTTTAACTAGAATATTTGGATTTTTTATACTAATAAAAAAAATGCTTGATAAAAAACTTATATACCAACTTGTCCAAAACTCTTCCCATGTGAGGAAGATTTAGGGGGAACAACCCTTTTGTCTAGCACATTTGGATATTCATGTTAGAAAAGCAATTAATAGATAAAGTAAAGGCATATATTAATATATATAGTTCTACCCTTAATGGATGTGTTTATAAACTAAGTGTAGCATCTGGATAATTAGTGTAGCTAGATAATCAAATCCTACAACTATATAGCATTTTATGGAAGGGCTACAACCATTATGTTCATTAAAAAGAGAGTAAGATAGTATAAGGAATGGAATATAGTCCTATAAACTCTTTATTTTAATAAGACAAACTTTCATTTTGATAGAGTATGTTTATGATGTTAATTTCCTAATTTGAGGCATGATTTTCAATTTAACCTTAAACTTTAAACTAAAAACCTCTAAACTTTTTTTAACCACCTAAAAGTGATATTTGAGTGATAAGAGTGATAATTGAGACTATTTATCCCTAGTTTGGCATTAAACCTATAATAGAGCATATTTTCACATTTATCCAACCTTTGTGTGGGCCACAGGCATCCCTAATCATCTCTAAATTAGTCATAAACTCTCATTCTTAAATCCTAGCCCTTCGTACCTAACGTTATGCCACTTGGACACTAGCACCATAATAGGGACAATAGTGCCATGTGAGAGCTAGTGTCCCAATAATGGTTATACTATCCTTTTCCTCCTCTTTTTTATAAATGTATATCTTTTCAAATCTAAAACCTCCCAGGGTTGGCCTAGACCAGTTTTAGAACCCACACAATCACCATAATAGTTTAAATACATGAATTTATCCCTCTAACAACTAGATGAAAATCAGATGCAAAATACATAATCAAACTTAGAATAAGCTATGAAAAATTAAGGTTATCAATCCCTATTCTAAACTAATTTAGCATACTATAATCTATAATATTCCTAAGCTCAGACCACCTAGATTTCCAATCTCAAGCACATTCAAATTACTCAAGGAAAATACATTACTAGATTCATTTTCACATGCACCAGCACTTAGGTGGTGATAACTACATGAGTCTTAATCCCTCTTCAGAGTATTGGTATCTGAGAATCTTTCATCATAGTGGGGTGTTGTGTATGTCTAACTTACCCCACTAACAAACACACTTTTTATCTTTTATCAATTAGATTCCCTATTTATATAGAGAATCAAGCTGTGATCATAAAATCATCTAAAATTAGACATATATAGGGTTTCATAACTTGTCCACATAGGAAAAAACATCACAAATTGAGACACAGGTGCACTCAAAAGCTTGAGATAATCCTACACTAAGGACACTACTACCAAAACAAGGACACTAATGCCACATATAAAAACATAGAACTATTATCCAATTAGGTCACTATTGTCTAGGATGGGTTTTGACACCTTGATCTTATTTTCAATACTCAAAAAAACCTCTTCCTTAGTTTTTAGGATGTAGATCATCTATTTTAGTAATTTTCTAGATAATTTCTTACTTGTATTTTTTATTACTATTTTTGGAAAGGTCAAAGTTAGTCAAATCTATAAAAAAAATTAGTGGCTTTATATATTTCATATTATTACCCTAATTTACTATAATCAACTCTTTAATAAACATAGGATTTATAGTTGTTATGTCCTAAAAGGTTAAAATATTTAATGAACCCAACTTACTTCAAACATTACTTAAACCCTAACCCTAGATACTTTTAGGGTTTGTATACTTCTTGTATCTATGATCAAATATTAGTTCTAAAATTTCAGATTTATTTTAGTATATAATTCTTTTAATATGCCATAGATTTAACTTCTTTGTAGATTCCAAATATACATCATTTTATTTTCCTACTCTCCAAACTACAATGATAAAATTCAACAATCAGTTTGATGAAACCGATAGAGACAATTACAAGATTTTGTTTCAAAATATTTAGATATGAAAGATGACCTTGTAAATATTATTCACAAAGAACTTCAAAAATTAAATAATGGTCAGTATTCTAGTCCCCCATATAGTAATATTATTACACTTGTATTGGGGCCAACTCAGCTAGCACAATAATAAATTATAACTCAACAACCTTTAGTGATAGTTACACCTCTTATGACTATTTCCTCCACTTACAATGTACAACTTATGTAGGAGATTCATACTTTACTGGCTAAAGTGTTACATCTTAAATATGGAGCCGTTAGGCCATCACATGCCTTGGATTATAATTTTCTTTTACATACACCTATGGCACATCACATAGCAATAATTTCTATGCCATCCATATTTATATCACTTAAGATTACATTATATTATAGTGAGGGTGACCTAGAGAACCATACTCAATCTTTCCATGTTGCATGTTTGGACTTCGTTTTCAACAGTTGGTTCCTCATGAAGTTGTTTCCATGAAGTCTAAAGTATTATACCTTGAATTATTTTTATGATATACTAAATTAGTCTATCACCACATTCAGTTAATTTAAAGATATGTTTTTAGCACACTTCTCATCAAATATTAGTGATAATATATCATATGTTCAAGTTACATAATTGAAATAAAAATCAAATCAACCTATTTTAGAATATGTCTTATGATATAAGACTATATTGTCCATGTTGAATATCCCCATGGTAGATAAAGAGTTCCAAGATATGTTCAAATAGATTTTGTTATTGGCATTACTTGCAACTATCTTATTTAATAAGTTTCCAACCTTCATATATTTATGCCATATAGTGAAAGAAAGAGAAGTCAAGGTTCTCTCTATAGAAAAACTAAAAAATACAATTGGATTCGAGTCAAATTCTAAGAGTTATAATAAGCCTCCATATAAGGTAATGTCTGCTAAAAAAAAGAGTGATCCAAAGTCCACCATTAACATATATTTAGAGCCATCTCCTTGCCTATATTTATTATCTCCTACACATAGAGGTTTTACCAACATTATAGGATTTCCATCATGTGTTTTACAGTATCTCTTCGAATGCAATGTCATATCTCACCCTCCCATCCAATAGTTTGATACAACATGGAATCTTACAAATAACTATGATTCCAATGCATTTTTAAAATATCATAGGGAAATAGACCATATAACAAACATATGCTTCAGCTTGAAACATAAGATAAAATATTTGATATAGCATTACATTATTGATGTGTGTACACCCGTAGAGGCACCCAAATAAAAAAAATAGAAGCTAAAAATTTGAAAACATTCTCAGATCCATTTCCAAAGCATACAAAAAATAATTTAGGGGGCACTTTCAGTGGTTACTACATGCATTAGGCACATCCACCAACAACATCATATCACACTACTACAATAGAGGAACACTCACTACACAATATCACTAGTGTTTATCATATTATAGTTCTATTTAGACCAATCATCACCTTCTCAGAGTAGGATATTGTTTGTGATGATATATATTTATGTGCACTCTTTATATGAACCTACATATATCATCATCATGTTTAGTGTGTTATGGTTGACAATTAGTTAAGTATTAACATGTGCACTATCAAACTTCTAAAATATTTAGGGTATTCAGAATAGGATATATTTATTATAGACATAATTATTATTAGTTTTAGTGGTCATGTTCAGATATCCATCAAGGATATTATACTTCCACTATAGGTTGGACAAGCACATTTGGCCAATAGATTCTTAGTAGTGCCTAGCACAAGTGTATTTGACATGTTATGGCTATGATATGTATATAATAGTTATTATGCATCACAACCATCATGAAAAAAATCCTTAAATATATAAATTTAAACAAAGTGGTTTTCATTGAGAATATTTCATATGAGTTTCCTCTACATGTCCCATAGGCAGTCAAATCATAACTACTATTTATAACACAATTACTAGTTACAACACTATTACTAGTTATAACATAGTAATCAGTTACACCTATAAGCACATTTCTTAATAGTACAACAAAAAATTTAGTAGAGACACAAGTGTAGGTGGGGTCTACTCATATAGGTTTTCTATGTATGCATCATCTCCCATTAAGACAATTATTGGAGGGACCCCTACATTAGAGATATGTGATAGATTATAGAGTGCCTCCCTCTACTCATTTTCTTCTAAGATCAATATTATTGAGTTTTCAAGGTTATGATCATAGTGAACCTATTCTAGCTACATCTTCTTCTACCATATGGGTCCCTAAGACTCCTATATTCAATAAACACAACAATCAATTTCATAGATTCCCAACACCACTTCATAGGTAGGGTCAGATATGGAGCACTCAATATAGTAGGTTCGTAAACCATAATTACCCTTTAATATAGCACACATGATCATTATTCCTTTATTAAACATAATACACATTGATAGTGAGTCTCCCATGATAATCATCAATTAGCATTATTCCTCCTATTTTGTACATACTTTCTTTCATTCTTTCTCCTTGTATATAGTTTCATTTTCATGTTTATTGTATATAACTGATATCTAAAAAATTAAAAAAATAAAAAAATATTTAAAAAACACAAAAACATTCAAATATTTACTTATAAAACAAAAAACTACAAATCGTATGTATTGTTATATTTACATTTCTTATATTTTACAAAGACTACATATTCTAGCTCTCTTGGTATATTTTGGTTTTATCATACATACATACTTCACTTATTCTTGTCAATTCCTTGCATATTTATATATCACTTACATCCACTACATCGATCTAAATTTTTTGTTATCTACCTAATAGGGGCACATTCGCTGATACAGCAATTCTTCACTTAACACATTCACCTATTTAGGGGCACCTTATAAACAATTTTGATTTCCAGGTTACAATTTTATATATTCTACATCATAGATTTATCATTATTATATGTTGATATTGATCATACTACACCTACTCATATTTTTTTTCAGATACTAATACTTTAGTCTCAGCCTATGTACATCTTAGCTCTTACATAGATTTGTATTACATGTTCATGCATACTTTCATTTCTAGATTTCTTAGTTTACATTTGATTGTATCTTTATGCTTATTCTATTTTGAGAGGTTTTGAATATGTCATTTCTCTTTGGATACACACCACTTCTTTCTATAATATGTATGCCTTAGGCATGTGCCCATGTCCTTGTTTGTGCTTTCTTAATTGTGTATTCATACATATAAACATTTACTTCTATGTTTTCGTAATCTAAATTTTTTGTTTCTTACATATGTGTACATTTGTACATGTTACTTTATGTCTTATTTTCTCAAATTTAGTTACATGTGCCCATGTCCCTTGTATTTTTCCCCTTGAACTACTTTGTGTGTCTCATGTGTGTTATATGTCTACTTTATTGTATATGTCATGGCCATGAAACTTATCTCTTAATTGTTACACACTCCAATTCGATATGTCATGAGGGACCTCATGCATCTCCCCTTTCTAATTGGGTATCATGATGGACATCATGCCCCATACCCCTATCTAGTTACTTAGTTTTTAATCAAATTTGATATTACGTACATTATTATATCTACCTAGACAACCCTGTGAATTCTAGACATGGCATACATTGCACATTACAAAAGTATGCTCAAATTATCTTACATTGTAATTTTATGTATGTACATTATATTCGATTATTACGTAAATATCATATATTCTCTAGCTAACACACATCTTACAAAGCATTTTATTTTAAGGATATTCCCACATAATTTCAAAAACTCCTCTCAAAATAAGAGGAATTCACAGTGTTCTGTCATAGATATTAGGATCCTATATTAAACTCATAGTACATTATTTAGCACATAAGATCAAAGTACAAAAATCAAACTTGAGTAAACATAGTAAGAAAATAATGACATAGAGATTAGTATAGTTTCATATAAATTAGAGTAGAAGTACATTAACACCCAAATTGGGACACTAGCATTACATGGCACTAATTTATGAAATATGGTACTACTGCTCAATAGTCTTAGTTTTAAAATAATCTAGATTGGCTAGAAAAGTAAAATGAGTATAGTACAATTTAATAAGATTAAGTTATAGATTTTCCATTTTGGCTTAGATTCATACTAGTTTAGCCTAGATTCATACCAATTTACTCATATTGAGTACATCATTCATGGAATGACCCTTCTCATATTCAGTTTAGATACTTAGATACAAATTATTATAACATTGTTTGGAATCTATATGCTCAAATATCAGATTTGGGGGCATGTGCATAGAACATTATTTTCATATGCTCACTTTTGCAATATTTGATCATATGGAATGATAAATTCCATGTAATTATCTAAATTATATACAGATTGACATAATATTTTATGTTACATGCCAATTTGATACCTTAATTGATCTATAGTGGTTGGCATTCTTGAGTGGATGTAGAGCTGACATTCCTAGTTAGACATTTCTGATTGCATCATACAATTTTAGTTTCATATGCATTTACTATACATGGTTAGGTAATGATGGATTAATAGCTAGATAGATTTCTAAAGCCACCTATATAAGAGGGATTGACAAACCATTAGTCTAATCCATGTTATTCACATGCCATGACCCACCAAGCAAGGGTGGCCAATAATGGAGTCAAACCTAAATTGAGTTCTTGAGCAACCCACATATGAGGATTTATTAATCCATTAACTTTATCTAAGTTATTCATTGATTTGTCACTATATACATGCACACTCATAGTTTTTCACAAGGTTTATGCAATTGTTCACGTACCCAGTGAGTTATATTCATTGATTTCCTCTCTCCTATCCCTTTACTCATTTTTAATTATTTTCTTAGTTTTGTCTTTACTTTTGATATCTCGTAAGGACTAATTTGTGAACAATTCACTTGTAAGACACATATTGGATCATGTTTCACATACTTATACCTAGTTTACTAGTCATCACCTCTTAGGTAAGTCTAGTTATACTTTTTTTTCATTTATCCTAATCATTTCACTTTTATAAATTTATAGAATAAACGAGTGGTAAATTTGATCACCTAAAAGTAAAATTTGAGTGTTAAGATTGATATTTAGACTATCTATCCATAGATTATCCCTAGAGCTATCCTAACTCCTATATTCACAATTAACCAATCTTCATGCAGGCCAAAAGCATCCTTAGTCATCCATAAATTAGTTTTAGACCATTATTATTAGATCTTGGACCTTTGTGCCTAGTGTTCTACCACTTGGACACTAGCACTATAGTAGGGATAGTAGTGTCACATGGTGCTAGTGTCTTAATAATGGTGATACCATCCTTTCCCTCCTTTTTTCATAAACAAATATCTTTTCAAATGTAAAACCTCCTAAGGTCAACCTAGACCACTTTTAGTACCCACAAAAGCACCAAAATAGTATAAATACATGACTTTTATCCCTATAACCACTAGATGGAAATCAAATGTAAAATACATATTCAAACTCAGAACATGTTAGACATAATTATGGTTATTATTCCATATTATATCCTACTTATGCATACTACCATCCACAACATTCCTAAGCTTAGATCACCTAGATTTCTAGTCTTAGACACATTCAAAGCACTCAAATCAACTATCATAATAGTTTCAATTGTACTTACACCAACACTTAGGTGGGAAGAACTACATCAGTCTTGATCTGTATTTGGAGTATTATGTAAGAAACTCTCTTCATGATGAGGTGCTAAGGATGTCCATCATACCCTAATAATAAACACGCTTTTCAAGTTGTATTGACTAGATGCCCTAACAACATGGAGGATTAGGGTTTGCTCATAAAATCATTAAAAATAGGCCATATATAGGGTTTCAAAACACATGCACATAGGAATAAAACTCATATATCTAGACACAGGTGCACTTAGAAGCTCAAGACAATCCTACATAGAGGACAATACCACTAAAACTTGCACACTAGCACCACATATCTAAATATGGTGCTACTATCTAATTGGGGTGTTACTATTTAGGAGATATTTTGACACTTGGATCCTCTTTATGACACCTAGACCAGCCTCTACCTTAGTTTTCATCTTCTAAATCATCCATTTTAGTAATCTTATAGTTAGGTTATTACTTACACTATTTAGTACTATAATTCTATAACAAAGTAGTGGTTATATTTATTGCAATTGTTACCCTAATTTACTATATTCATCTCTTCAAGAGACATATGATTTATACTTGATAAGTCCTAAAAGGTTTTAAAACTTTCTAATTGTCTAAATCCTCTATCAAGTATAGATCCAACCCAAGTGTTCTTGATATTTTCATGCTAATATCCTTGTAAACATCTAGCATACACTTTTTAAAGAATGCTAGTGTTTATTAATTATTTTCTAATGTTAAACACTTCTCAAGAATGTCTCAAGTTTTGGTTATAAAGGCTTCATGTTCATACTCTATTACACTAACATAAACCTATCAATATAATAAAAAACATCCCTTTACAAATAAAATATATATATATAATTAAATGAGTATGATTAGATTTATGTCTTACATTATTAGCCTCCCTTTGTGTTTTCACTATCAATCATTAAGATTTTTGTTTCACTTTCATCTATAGTGTTTGCTCCTCCAATATCCATACTTGTTTCACATTAATTTGTATTTCCTAATATATTTCTCATTACCTATGTATTAAAAAAAAATCATATAGTTGAGACTACAAACAAAGGTAGTAAATAAAGAAAATAAAAGTGGGAAAAAACTTTACATGGCTGTCTTTATCACTATTTTTGGTGGGCTCGTGAACATCATCCCCAATGTCATGGAAAAAATCATCTATTATTATATATCTCATCATATCCAAATTAATTAAATGTTTAAAAGTTGTAAACTTGGATTGAAAATTCAAAATTCCACACTTACATGAGCGGCATTGTTCTATATACCTAATAATGTAACATATCATCTATATGACTTTGCACCCAAGCTACATGACTATTAGTACTATGAAAGGTGGCATTGAAATATGAAATTTTAAAATCCTTAACCTATGAAATATTTTAAATTTTATGAACCTTGAAGTCCATATAAAATCCATTATCATTTAATATATTATCCACCAATAGTTGTGGTTAGTTTTGAATGAGCCAATCTATTATGAAATACACAAAATTATGTATCCTACTCAAGAAATGAATTTTTAGATCTAAATTCTATGATTCACTAGTTGTATTTTTTTCCAAACTTTTTTGAGAGATTGAAAAAATCTTGACAAAACTACAACATTTTTGATCTAATGTTGCTCTAATATTCAACAAAATTGCACTGTGTGGATCAATACTTCTATACAGACTTTATCAACTCCCTATTTTCCATTTTTTCATCAAATCATATATTCATAATGTATCTCATCTCACTAAAAAATCATACCTAAAATTATATTACCTCATCTTTGATATCATAGTATTCAACTATGGATGACATACAATGCAGCTAAATAAATGAACTTCTTAATTCATATTTTCCCTACATCAAATAGTAAGTCATTAAAACTTTTAAAAATAAGGTGAAAATGATAGATATGAGCTTAATGTAAATGAATCATTTTTGATTTAAAATTTAATAAAATCATAGCTAATTAATTTGATATCCACACTAGAATCATCTACCATGAAGGTGTTTATTTTCCACTCAATGGTTTTAAATTGTATCCATTAATGAAGTGTTTGAATCCATTCAGTAGTGTTATTGGTACATGACATAGATATAATGACCCATTTTATAGGAATTCATTACTATTTATAATCAAACACCAAAAACATGTACAATGTAAACCTCACGAATATACAAAACAAGAGTCAACTTGGATGTTTATAAAGATCTACATCATCTTCTAATATTACTATAATTGAAGTCATACCTCCACTCCATTTTTTAATATTGTTCAATCCATCACCAATAAACTATCATTTCAAATTTTGAACAACCAATCCAATTATTGTGGGAGATGGATGCCCAATATGAATGAGATTTTTCCATCCTCATTAGTGCCTTTGTTTTTGTATCTGTGATACACAAACCACTTTCTAGATTTGCCTATGCTCATTACCAAACACTTTATGTATTATTGGCATTGTACACACATTTCACCTCTTTTTTTGACATCCTTTATTACATATGTCATCATTTCTTAAAAAATCATTCTTTTTTGTTTCATCATTGACCATTATAAAATTTTCATGCACCATCGAATTTCCTACTCTACACCATATTTAATTTATTTTTTGGTTCAAGCACTAAAATTTTGGTTCTGAAAGGAACCACATACCCCTAGCAGGAGAAGTGGAAGATACCACATATCTTCCCAGAAGCAGCGAAGGTCACCATGTATCAACTTCTGAGAGATCACCTTCAAACCTAATCACCAAATGAAGATTGTGGTGGGTCCCAAATGATATCTCAAAGTACCAATGAAGCACTGAGTGTCAATGAGTGAAGACTACCACGTGCATCCATCCTTTCTTAAGGATTGCCAAAGTAAAGAACGCACTGAGTTATGTTTCAGTAAAGTTGCAAAGTATCAAGGAAGTGGAATGTGATAGGTGTCGAAGGTGAAACATTCCTCAATAGAATATAAAGAAAGTAGAAGCAACCAAGTGTCATCCTCCAGTGCTTTCTAGATCAAAAGGAGAGAAATGTCATAGATTGACTAAGTGTCCTCGTGTCCACCTATCTGCTGCAGCAGAAAGTGAGGGAAAATAGGTAGAATTTATTCCTGATAGATAGAATAGTGCAAAGACTAGATTTTTGGGGCTTATGAGTATTGAAGGTGCTATCTATTTGTCCCCTAATAGTGGAGATAGAGTAGATAGTTGAGAGGGCAAAGAGGTGATGGAATGAGGAATTTTAGGCATGAAGAAAGGTATTAGACATGGATTGCCATGCCGAAGTAAGGGCAGTTCTTGATAAGACTAGAATGCATCCAAGGCATTGAATGCACTATCTATTTTGTCTCCTATGAGTGAGGGATGGAGTGAAATTTTGTGGTAAAGGGGATGATCAAGGAGGTATCTGAAGCTATATAAGAAAAATTGTAAAATCTAAAAAAGGGGGAATTCTATAGTTTTAGACTTTTCAGAGTTTTGACCAATAATATCATTTGCTTTTGTTTCATTTTCTTGAGTTGAAAGGTTTATATGATTGTGTGTGTTTTTGTATCTTTTGTATGACTAGAAGATTCAAAAGAAAATTGAATACTATGCCCTTTTTGATGTTATCTATGTTAATTACAAAGTAGTTTATGTTGTAGATTTTCTAGTGTTGTGATTGGAAATGTTATTTACTTTTGTCCCATTTTCTAGAGTCCGAATTTCTACATAACTATGCTTAACATCTGCGCCTCTTATGTGATTGGAGGATTCTATTAAGAAGATAGAACACTATGCCGTTGTTGACAATTCTTGTATCTCAACAAAAGACTCCCTTGTTGTGAGCCTCTATTTCTGTTATTCCAATCTTTTACATTGATCATGCACTTGTCTGCTCTTAAATGTAATAAAATCCTTATAATAGTCACTATGTGCTTAGGTTAGGATTAGGATTACACTCAGGTGCATCACCATAGTTAGGTTTTAATTCTTGCATTTTGCATTTCTATTTAGTCGCATATCCCTTTTCCCCAACACCATAAAACAAAAGAGACCAGCTTCTTTAAAACCTAGAGGTTGTTTCAAGTCGCATTTTCCCACAACTTGAAACTTCCCATTGTTGATTGGCTAGGATCTAATTCAATTTTACGCCATCAACATTAAGTACACAAAGTTATGGGATAAATCCATGGACATTTTCATTGCTATTTCAAAAACACATAAGCATTATTAAACTAACATGTATGGATAATTATTTATATGATTCTTAAATACCAATTCTAAACATGTAAGCATTTTATAAATTAAAAAAATTGTACTTTTTTTATAAATTAAAAAATATATAAAAATTATATTGAACATACATTAAAAACATAAACTTAAACTTGAAAACAATTATTTACCATTTTCATTACACATTTCATCGCATCCCTAACATTTATAAGTTGAATTTCACTCTTGAACTCTTACCATGAAAATAAAACACACACTAGGTTCTCTTAAATTCGATAATGTAGTCAACAAATTGACAATGTCTTGGTAGAGGAGAGACAAGTAAGCTTAATTCCTTCCAATTGACATAAAATTTTAGTAATTATTTTGGATTGTCATTATTTTTTTGTTAAAACCATTTTTTTGCTTCAATAAATTATGCAAGGGAATGATAAGATCCTTTTAAGACTCATATCCCTCCTAACCCTCCTCCTACCTCTCTTAACCTTCTTAACTCTCCTATACCTCCTACAATTGCTAAAGACCCCATAGGGAGTTTCGAGGATTTTTCTACACATGTTATTGAAAAAAATACCAATTAAAGAAACAATTTGGAGAATTGGGGATCTTGATTCATCCAACACTGACCTTACTTATCTGAAAGATACCTTAGATTTAGCAGTAGGCCAAGTTGACTTGATAACGAGTCATACAAATAGAATTACATCTTATATAGATAGATGTAGGTCTTACTATGTTGACAAATTATTAGCATGTGGTGTGAAGGATATGAAAATAGAAAAATACCAATTTATGAATTATTCATTTATTTTTTAACTAATACACTAACAACATTAGCAATAAAATGGTTTCTAATCTACCAGTGCCAACATAATTTGATAAGAAATTTTTATTTTTTACAGATAGTGGATATTGTTTGATTACCCACCTTGTAACAACCACGATATTCCATTATGATTTTTGAAGAAAATTTATTTCAATTTTCTCATCAATGAGATTCCTAAATATTTTGACTTCTCAAAGTTTTAGAACCAAGGAAAATCCTTTGTATAGGATAGATTAGGTGAAAATCATGATCCTAATCATCTTACAATTGTAGATATCCAAAATCCACTTTAGCTTGAGACCCCCTCTATAATGAAGGAGTCTATAGAGATTGACCCTTTTACATGTATTTTGTACACTTACTGACACACTCATTCTTTATACAAATAAGCTTTATTATGCTAATGTTGGAGAGGGTGGACATAGGGATACTCTAGCTAGTGTACATACCTAACCACACCATTTCATATCTGATGGTATTATATGCACTTGAAATTTACATGACTATGGTGGTGCTTCTATAGGCTTAAATTCTATAATTATGAATGATGAATTTTTGGCACATAAATTTGGTATGGAGATGTTGGTTTTACATGTGTAAGTATCTTATATATATTAAATGTTAAATTTTAGATATATTTGTATTTAAATGGTAATAATTAATTTACATGAAAAATTAAAAAATATATGCTTAATTTTTTATGTTTCATGAGGAGATAGTCCAACCATTTTCACATCCAAACTATGGTCCATCTACTAGTGCATATGTTATTGTTACTCAACCAATGTATAAATATAGATATGTAATTATTCATTAATATTATACTTCATGTACATTTATTTATTTATATAAATATTCTAAACTAACAATCATATTTTTTATTTTTTGGATGACAATAGTTGATACTCTTCCTTATATATTGGAAAAAATAAGCATAGGAGTTGCCACTTCAATTTAATCTATGTAATAATTCATTAAATTGTGTTACCTTGTATTGTTTAATTGTGTGTGTGTGTTTGTGCGTGCACATGCACGTGCACACATGTGCATGTGCATCTGTGTGTGTGTGTGTGCATGTGTGTGTGTGTGCATGCATGTGCATGTGCATGTGTGTGTGTGTGTGTGTGTACGCGCGCACACGCGCGTGTGTGCATGTGTGTGTGTGTGTGTGTGTGTGTGTGTGTGTGTGTGTGTGTGTGTGTGTGTGTGTGTGTGTGTGTGTGTGTGTGTGTGTGTGTGTGTGTGTGTGTGTGTGTGTGTGATCATTTTACTCTTTACTTATGAAAATATAAATTATTTAATGTATCATATATGTAGGGTTTTATAATGATATATAATACTCGATTTACATCTCACACTATTACACTAAACCACCACCCCTGAATGCTATTCTAAGTTAACCCACCATAGGTTCACATAGTGGACCTATGATGTATTCATTGTACACCTAATGATGCGAAGTGATACATATATTATGCATTAAAAATGAAATCACCTTAAAAATACATCACTTTCAACACATATAGATGGGAAAAATACATGTGTTCCGATCACCATAACCTCGAAAGCCACCCAAACACATTTTTTATAGCTACTCAGGAGTGTAGAAATAATGATAATGAATGTTATCAATGTTGAATTTGTAGTTGGAGATATCCATCTCTAATTATTCTTAGATGAAAAATGTCACCGAAACCATGTTTTTGGTTGATAATAATATCTAGGACCAATTTCTTATATTCTATTCACATCTAGATAAGTTACGTAGTATTTGTTCTGGCCTCAAGAACAACCCTTTGAATATGATAAAAATACAGTTTCTAAGGTTAATTATATATGTGTTTAAAATATAAAATATAAGTCATTTTAGAGAACCTAAAAATAAATTAAGATAATTTATTATCCCTATAATTACACTAGAGCATGGGGATCAAAAATAGGATACACATCTATGGAATATGACATATTAATCAATGCTGAAATGTAAGTTTTATGTAGTCAAGAGACAAGTTCTTGCCCTCCAACTCACATTTCCACTTTTGGGACCTCTTATTAAAAATCGATTACTTCTAACACATGTAGATATAAAAATAACACAATCCCATGACCACAACCACCAAATCCATGTAGATGCATATTTTTATAGTTGCTCAGGGGTGTACAAATATTTACAACAAATGTTGTCAGTGTTTAAGCCACAATGAGACATTTCCGCCTTCGGTTCTTCATGGATTAAATATAAAACTAGAACCATGTTAAGAATGAAAAATACCATATATTACCACATTATTGGCCATTTATCACACCTAATCAAGAGACATAATACATATTCTAGCCTTAGTAATGTCCTTTCTAATACAAAAAAATTATAATGTTTAAGGCTAACTTTAGATGCACATAAATCATAAACTATTAGTCATTTGAATGAACATGTGTGTCAAAATCCTATGATTTAAAACTATATAATGGGTATTGACTGTATTATATGAAAATGTGGAACATGACATAGTAATCAATGTTGATATGTAACTTCTATGTAGTCAAGTGACATGTTCTTATCCTCCAACTGATCTTTCCATCTCTTGTAGATCCTCTTCCAAACACATCATGTACAACACATCTAAATTTGAAAATAACAAATCCTCACATAATCATGACATCTAAATACACCTAAGTACATGTCTTCATAGCTAATTAAGAGGTGAAAAAATTAGATATAAATGTTGTCAATATTAAAGTCATAATTAGAGATCTCCACCTATGATGCTTCATAAATGAAATCTTGCACTGAAACCACATCATGGGTGGAGCTTAATTTAAAATAAAATTTTATTTTCCTATATTCACACCTAATAAGGATATGGATTACTTGTTTAGGCCTCATGAACATCCTTCTTAATATGAGAAAAATGCACTTTTTTAGTCTAACTTCAGATGATCATAAAATGGAAACCATAAGTTATTTTCATGAACTAAAAGAACCTTCATGTTTGTGTAAAATCCATTTAAATTCATCCTTGAGAATATTAATATAACCTAAGATAAATATTTGTGGAAAATAACATATAAATAATTACTAAAATGCATCTTTTATGCAGTCAAACTAAGCAAATTCAACTCACATTTCTGCTTCATGAACCTTCCATTGAAAATCCATCACTTCCAACACATTTGGATAGGAAAATAACACATGTTATCATGATCATGACCTTCAAATCCACCTATTTAGGAGATGTAGTACCCAACATGGCTTGAATAAAATATGTGTCTTTTTTAATACTGGTGCCATCCTTATCTTTAACATTTATTAAGATTCTCTTATCCTCAAGAATATGAAATTATTTAATAACAATGTCAACCATGTGAATGTGGAATTTTATTTTGCACCATTAACCTCCAAGAAATATTTTTGTATGTAATTAAAATGGAAATTTATATTTAGTACCTACAAAATCAATATAGTTTGGTATAACTATTTAAATTTACATTTGATAACTCAATATACCTCAAAATTTCAACCCAAATAACCACTAAGATTTGCTTTAATATTGATGTTAGAAATAATTAATTAGACTTATGTACCTTCCATAGATTTTTGTTTAGTGGCATCCCATGATATTTTAGAAATTGAATATTTATTTCAAGAACCATGTGTGGATAGTGCATTATCTTCATATGTATTTTATAGTCTTAAAACAACCATACATTATAATTTATGATAGGATATGATTAAACCCAAGTTATAGTAACTACCACAAACCTAGTGGGATAGTAATTTTTTCTCCCATCTATGAATATGGAAATCAATTTATTTTTTTCCTATACACACATATATAAGTAGTAACTGATTCCCTCTTCATTTTCCTCATCCAAAATAAATTAAAAAAACATTCCATTCATCACAAAATAAAATAAATTATTAATAACAATGTTTATAGATAATTAAAATTTAGTACATAATGGTTAATCTTGTAATTAGTATACATGGTAAAATTAATGTGATGATGTCATATCTATAATTTTTAAAGTTGGTGGAATCTTATATGTGTTTATTAGAATTATAAGCCTACAACTCCATTCATCCACCCAGTATTGTGACTAATACTCATTCCAAAAATAGTTCACATGTTTAATGAAGACATGCTAAGTGCCTTGTATAATTAGTATAAGAACCTACATTTGAGCTTAAAAATGATTGGAAATCACTTGACCCTACCAAGATCAAAATACTCATAACTTACTAGTTTTCTTCCTCAAGCGACCAAAAAATATACAAACACTAGAATTTTATTGAGCACCATGGACCATTTTCTTGTTACACCATTCAAAAAGTTTCTACATTACTCGAAATAATTTCATATTCAAAATTTAACTTATCTCTTGTAATGACTATTTTTATACATGTTCCATCATTATAATGCTACCATTTTTCATGGCTAACCTCAATGAAACTCCAAATATGTTCTACACCAATGATAACATGCATACTACACAAATAATAAAATATTTGTGCACTCTTAAATTATGATGTGAAATTCTCTAACCAAATATAATGTTAGTTAAAATTAATATTTATTTTTAGTGAAAATTTTATATTACATCTCAAATTAACCATGCACGTAATCCATACAATGTGATTTATCATAACCGACATAGAAATGTTACTCTGTTAGTATTTTTTGAACTTTATTTATATTATTAGGTGCACGCATGAATTGTATATGCACAAATACGGCAATTTATACTGAGTTTTAGTATGGTGACTAAACTTCCATTTGTGGTTTTAATGTGTAATTATTAGAAAATTAGACTACAAAAATAATAAAATCATTACATCTAAAATTAACCATGCACGTAATCCATACAATGTGATTTATCATAACTGACATAGAAATGTTACTCTGTTAGTATTTTTTGAACTTTATTTATATTATTAGGTGCATGCATGAATTATATATGCACAAATATGGCAATTTATACTGAGTTTTAGTATGTTGACTAAACTTCCATTTGTGGTTTTAATGTGTAATTATTAGAAAATTAGACTACAAAAATAATAAAACCAAGTGGGAATGTCTCCTTGGTTAATTTGAATTTTTCATCCATCCATCTAGATTTGTGTGTTTGCCTTGCATACTAATGAACAATTTCCTCCTTGAATTTGAAATTAAATTATGAAACACGTATTTATTTTGTAATAAGCTCACACCTTATTTTATTACATTCTATATTTTAATTGATATGTCATAAATTCATATTTTATAAACATAATTCTTATCAAATTCCACTTGTACTCTCCTCATGGATATCATTTTTAGTTTTGGCAATCCCCCATAAATGTTTCAAGTTCTATCTAAGCATGTTTTGTTATAAATACATTGTCCATCTAGTCTTTCAAATAAATCAATGGAATAAATTCCATTGTGTATTTTTGTAGACATTTCACGCAATGTTCCTATAAAATGTTGTTAGTATGCAAAGTAAAATTAACATGACTAAAAAATTCATAATGCATTGAAAATTCAACCTGTTGCCTATAACAACAAATGGGGTGTGTGTTTGATTTATTTTTACATATAAGGGTTCAGCCATCAAAATATATTTGACTAATATAAATTTGTGGATTTTTTGTAAAAGCTTAGAGTAAAATTTTATTTGGGTCATATCCAAAAAAATGTTTTGGATGTAATTTATTGTTATGGAAACCAACTTTTATTTTCATATATCTCTTGAATTTAGTGAAACCCTTGTAATGTCTTTCCAAAAATGTGTAAGTAAATATTTTAAAGCATCAACTTTAGCCTTGTATTTTTCAAGGAAGTCTACTAGATAATGCATAGAGATCACTGATATTGGCATCGTTAAGTATTTTGCATATCCCAATTTATTTTCTATTTAATTTTAGTGCTCGAAATTTTTTTTAAATCAAGCATTTTTCTCCATGTTTGAACATTTACTATAGAATATTTAATTATTCATTGGAAAACACTATTATATTTGGTCTATCTTTCCATGTATACTATATGGTATGCATCATGTACATTGTCAAGAATTACCTTGTTTTCACCATCAAATTTATATGTTCATAGTCATAAGGCATATAGTATATGTCTCATATTAACCAATTTCATCATTCAAAAAAAATTGACATATTAAAATTTCATTTAATTATTTTAATTAATTATCCCAAATTATTTAATTCTTGAATTACAGCCAGACACTATTTTCAAAATGTTTTCATCAACTTAAATTAACTAAATGGGTCTTCTACATAAAATCCTAGGAGTTATTACTAATGGTAAAATTTATATATTTAATGTTTCCATATTATTATATTCACTAAAGTTGTATTCATTTTATATTGTCATAGAATTTAAATAATTGTTACTTTACTATTGAGTGTTTCCATGAATTTTTTTGCATTGTTGGTATCATCATTATTTATTTCCATGTAATATTATTTATTGTTAGGGGTAAATCATCATGCATAAATTAATCATAAATACAATTAAAAATTTCATATCTTGAATGTGGACTTGTAACATAATTTATAATTTTAGGTACACATTCATCATCATTATTCATTCCATCATTACCTATAATATTTAGTTCATTGGGGGTAGAATATGTACCTTATCTTGAGATAAATGTTTGAATTAATTCTTTTTATTTTTTATATTTAATTTTAAATTACTCCAAAGTTTTTTTATTTATATTTTTCCTCTTCTTTAAAAGAGATTCCTCACTCATTAATCTAAGATATTAATATATTTTGAGGGTAGAGACCAAAAAAATAGCTTAAGTATATTTATCTTAGACTATGTAGGGAACATAATGATGTAGATAATATAAGTTGGGAAATAAATCTATAAAGTGGAAAACAAAAAATGCTGGATAAAAGTGTATGTTATGTAAGTAATGCATACATGTTATAATCATACACATTATAGCATGCATAATTTATGATGTTTATGTATTATATTTATGTAATAATATATATTATTATAATATATGAATATAAATGTTAGAGAGTTTTAAATGATGTAATGGTGATGTCATGGAGGTTTCCAAGTGAGTGGATGAAGTGCCTTGATATTCTAAGTGATAATGACAAAGTTTGTAATGTGCTTGTCCTAGTATGCTTGAAGGAGGTTTGGTTGATCTTAGGTTTTGCATGGTTAGAGGTGTTTAGGAATTAGTATTGAGTATTGATAAATTTAAATACATCATATAATATGTTTTATATTATTTTTTTTCTTATTTTCATGATTTAATTTCATCTAGTTGATCATTATTTTCATCTAGACATTTTGGGTCTAGTGGTAGAAAACTTGACAAGGCAGTTTGTTGATGTAATAATTTCCATGTATGAATGACTCAAGGTAAGTTGGTCATATGGTTTTTATAAAATTACTCCATAGTTTATATTTTTAAAATCTCAATTCTATTGTTTAAGCATGACAAAATATATGCAACTTAAAATTAGGGTTCTCAGGTATTTTTATAGTGTTTTCCCATACTTAGCCAAATTTACAATGCAGTAAGAAAGGTTGAGTAGGAATTTTGATGGTGGAATATCTCACATGTGTGGTTATTTCATGATAAATTGCTCATATGGGTTTATTTATTTTTAATCCTAGTTGATATGTACAAAATTTTAGGTCCAGCATTGAAGCATGACAAAATTTATGCATGTGCAAAGTTGGTCTTTCTTGAATGTTATTGACATAATTAGCTTTATGATTAGAAAAATTTGAGTGATAATTTTAATGTGATTATATCTAATACATGTGATGGTTATATGAGTATAATGACACATGTTTTTATTCTCATGTGTGAAGAGATCATGGTCCAAAGTTTAAAACATGCGCTTGAGCGAAGCAAAAGATATAAAGGTGCAAAGTTAGCCTTATAGGTAGATAAGTAATGTTCCCCATACTTATTAATTTTTTAAAAAATTATAAATATAAATAAAAAATATATATCCAATGGTGTGTATGGGTTAATTCATCTAGATCTACAATGCATAGTAAGTCAAATGGGTCAAAGTGTTTGTTGGTTAACAGAGTTAAATATCAAGACCAAATAAAGATATAATGATGTGAAAGCAATCATAAATTTTTGATATAATGGTTAATTTTGATTTATATGGTAATAATTTCACATTACTTAGTTTTATTAAAAGTTAAATAATAAGGATATAACGGTTCACATTTAATCATGTGATTGTGATCAACGGTGTGAGTGAAGTCAAAGTGGTTAACTTATTAAAAGTTTATCATTGTTAAAGGTTGATCACCTTAAAATAATATGATGTTTCATGATTTATATAATAATAAAATAAAAAATATGATATTATAGTTTCCAAGGTTTAACTATGACCATTTGCATTTGAATATTTAAAATTTGCAAAGGGAAAACTAGTGCTCTGTATTTTGTCCATAACTTTTGATCTAGGATGAATTCAAAGGTATTATAAAAATAAAAGATGAAAAAAATACATGATTCATATAATGAACCTAATTTAAATATCTTAAGGTGTGTATAATCAAATATATTAAGGTTAAAATTTGACTATGTTTTCATATATGTCCTACAAATGACTTGATAAGATTATTCAAGCTTTTTTGATTTTGTTTAAATTTTTCTTGATGAATTAGCTATTGGATCATGTTTTAGACTCCATAAGTATAATATTTGTACATTATTATGTTTTTAAAATTAATATATCATATTAAAAAATCTTAATAAGTTAACTATGTATTTGTTAATGATGATCTTATGCATCAGGTCAGTGTTTGAGTTATTTGATCATATGCAAAGGTGGTTTGAGTTGACTATGATAAATTGAGGATGTAAAAGGTAACATAAGGATTGGATCAAAGTGATTTAAATGGGCCTTATGATTTTATTTTTCTTGATGAAGTGTTGAATGGGAGGATAGGTCTCCATGAGACCTATAAGGGATACAAGGGCCTATTTGATAGGTGTAGCTACATACGGATGACCCATGGATATTATGGCTGACTTATGTGGATGGTATTAAGATGTGTCTCAATGCGATATATGAATTAAAGGTTAATACATGCATTTTGGCTGACTATTATGTTGATAATCATGATTTCTTAATATATAGAGAGACCAAATATGATGGTTTCTAGACTTGGTGGAAGAATGAGAGAGAGAGACATGTGTGTGAGTGTCATAGAGTGAAGGAGAGGTAGAGTACCTATTAGATGATTTGAGAAGTGAATTATATTGATTTATGTGTGTTTTACCTATGTATAATGTTACTGATGTTAGAGTAAGTTCTCTTCAAGGTTGAGGATGAGCAAAGAGGTCTAGGGTGATCCAAAAGGTGGCTTTGGATGCATTGAGTGTGTAGATTTGAAGAGAGATAATATAATTTATGTCTCCATTATATTTCTAGGTAATCAATTTTTAGGATATGTATTGTTCTTAGGTGTTATTATGGTAGCTCAACATCTAGGGGGTTGTAGCCTCCTTTCAAGGTAAAACTTGCTAAAGGTCTAGTTGTTGTGGTAGTTCAACTAGATAGGTGTTGTAGCACCTTATGGTATTTTAGTCTCACTAAATAAGGGATGGTATTTCCTTTATCATTTTCATCTATTCTAAATTGTTTCTTTTTATTATAGGATAGTAGTCCCATTACAAGTTCTAATGGTTTTTCTTCCTTGAGAGGGTTTCCCACATATGAAATCTATTATGTGTTTAATATTTCATTATGTTTATTATTAATTATTGTGAATGATGTTTATAATTCATTAATGCTTTTGATAACTAGTTAATATTTTTGAAAGGTTTGAAATTGATGTTATATTATTTGGGCTCACTAATTCACACCCTTCCCTCTCAGTGATTGTACATATAATAATTGGTATGATAACCAATCCTTCATGCAAAGTTTAACCACTTTAAGGTGATCAAATTTTAAATGGCTGAAAAATATTTTATGGCTTGTCTTCAAGATAATATAGTTTGTGCTTTATCAAAAGTTAATGGTGTGAAGACACAAGTGCAAAATTTAGAGGCAACAGTCAAGAATCTACATGTTATGATGAATAAAGATCTCAATCAAAGAATGGAAAAATTGGAAAGTAAATTCATGACTTACTTAGATGTATTATTGTCTAAGCAAAAAAGGGATTTCATCTCCACCAAAAGGGTTAAGAATGAAAATTCATGGATTAGTAATGATCAAGAAAAAAGGAAGTCAAATATAAACAATGTTTTCAATGGGTATTACTTCTCCTACAATGATTTTGGTCATAGATATAGAGACTATGCTCTCTCACCAGAGATAATAAAGGATACCATATGATACAATTTCAACCAAAAAGGTCATATAGCTAAAAACTACAAAAGAGCATTTTGAAAAAGGGATATACAAGTCATTGACATTATCAAATGTTTCAAGGAGACTAATACTAAAGAAGAAAAGAAGCTAAATATAAGTAGATCACCAAAAGAATATTCATTGTTTCTTCAAGTAGACTTTCATACTTAATAAGATGAAAACAAGAGATGGTTCACAAAAAATGGATACCCAAATCATATGACAGGAGACAAGCCCAAGTTTATCTCTTTGAAAAAGACCAACCCAGGTGCAGTTAGATTTGGTGGCAACAAATCTGCTAACATTTTTGGCAAAGGTACATTGAGTTTGGACAATGGTCATACTAGGAATTATAATGTCTTATATGTATAAGGTTTGAAACATAATATTTTAATTTTGAGCCAAATGTGTAAGGAAGGAAATCTTGTAACTATTCATGATTATGTATATGAAATAAGAAATACAAAATCTAGTAGATTAATTGTAAATGTTCATAAAATAGATAATAACATGTATGTATTACATGAATCCAAGAAGAAAGAGTGTTTCATAAGTCAATTGGAAGAAAGATGGATTTGGTATAGAAGTCTTGGACATATAAATTTTGATAATATGGTAAAAATTTGTTCAAAGGGGTTGGTAAGGCATATATCTAAGATTACTAAGATTCCTCATTCTCTTTACAAGGCATGTCTTCATGAGAAGAAAACCATGAAAAGATACAAAACCAAGGAATTCTCCACTATATATCCATTGGAGATGATCCACATTGATCTGTGTGGACATATGAGAACTCAAAGTATTCAAGGTAATAGATACTTCATGCTTTTCATTGATGATTTTACTAGGATGACTTGGATATTTTTTCTTAAAGAAAATTATAAGCTTTTATAAAGTTTGTGGCATTAAAATATCTTGTGGAGAATGATCAAGTTTCAAAGATCAAGTGTGTGATATAAGATAGAGGAGCTAAGATTTGCTCTCATAAGTTTGATGATTTTTGTGAATAACATGGAATAAAAAGATAATATTCTACTGCTAAAACACCACAAAAAAATGATGTGGTTGAAAGGAAGAATATAATTGTTGTTTAAATGAGTAGAACCATGATTCAATATGCAAAATTATCATATGGCTATTTGGAATAGGTATCCAACAGTTCAATTTACATCTTAAATAGGTGTCAAATAGAGTAAATAGTAATAATACTCCTTATGAGTTATGGAAGAATAGCATGACTAATGTCAAACATTTCAAAGTGTTTAGGATCAAGTGCTTAATAAAAATATATAAAGAGAATCTTTGAAAATTTGATTCAATATATGATGAGGGTATCTTCTTAGATTATTCTTATATTAGTACTATCTATAGGTTCTTGAATAAGAGACTTCACAAGATTTTTGAAAGTTTAAATGTAAGGATAGATGAGACAAGTAGAGTCAATAAGCCAAAATTACATGTAAGTGATTCAATTCATAATTATATTACAAACAATGATGAACTATACATTCAAACAGATGACGAAGATGAATAGGAGGAAGAAAGACAATAGTTTAGATATCTATCTAGAAGAGTTCAGAAAGATCATCCAATCTCTCAAGTTATTGGAAATGTTAATGCAAGGTTACAGAGTATAAAGAGAATGTTGATCAATCAAAATCAGCAAGACTTAGCTTTGTTACCCATGATTAAACCCAAAACAATTATGGAAGATAGGAAAGATGAAAGTTGGAATGATGAAATGGATGAAGAAATTGATCAAATAGAAAAGAATGAAACATGGGACTTAGTTCCTAGGCAAAAAGATAAAAATATGATAGGTACCAAATGGGTTTTCAAAAACAAGATGAATGAGAAAGAATAAGTCACAAGGAAAAATGATATATTGGTGTGTAAAAGATATGCTTAGGTTGAAGGAATAGATTTTGATGAGACTTTTTCTCCTATGGTAAGAATGAAAGCAATTATACTCTTTTTGGAATATGCATGTTTCAAAGGTTTTTATGCATATCAAATGGATGTGAAATTTTCATTATTTAATGGACACTTAGAATCATAAGTGTACATTGGGTTACCTGAAGGATACTTAATGTCAAGTAATCAAGATTTTGTGTGTAAATTGAAGAAGGCTCTTTATGGTACTAAACAAGATTCTAGAGCTTGGTATGATAGGTTAGATAAGTATATTTTAAGTGAAGATTTTAAAATCAGGTTATATTATAGTAATTTATACATTAAGACAAAAGTTAGTCATCAATTGATAGTTATTGTATATGTTGATGACATAGTTTTTGGATTTGATAATGATAAAATGTGTAGATAATTTACAGATACTATGACGACTAAATTTGAAATGTCAATGTTGGGAGAAAGGTATTTCTTCTTAGGATTATTTATTAATCAACTTTATGAAAATATATTCATTTCAAAAGATAAATACATCAAATATATGATAAGGAAGTTTGACATGATGGATTACAATCCACTGTGTACTCCAATGATTACAGGATGCAAATTATGTAAACTAGATGACTCACCAAAAGTTGATCAAAGGTTGAATAGATCCATTATTGGAAGTCTTTATCACTCTACTACTTATAGGCCTAACATCATGCAGGAAATAGGTCTTGTAGGAAGGTTTCAAGCTAAACCTAGAGAATCTCACTTGAAATTAGTCAAAAAGATCTTGAGATATCTCAAAGGCACCATAGATTATGGTTTATGTTATCATAGGAGTAAAGAATTGTATTTAAAATCATTGATTGATGTCGATTGGGTAGGATGTGTGGATAATGGGAGGAGTACCAGTGGTGGGGCCTTCTTCATAGGATAATTCTTTTTGCCTTGGCAAGGCAAGAATAAAACATTAGTGTCCCTATAAATTGTATAAGTTGAGTATATATCATCATCCTCTTATTTCATTCAAGTCATGTAGATGAAACAAAATTTGGAGGATTATAAGGTAAGACAAAATAGACCTTATCCTATTTATTGTGACAATACTAGTGCAATTAGTATCTCAAAAAAATTGGTTATGCACTCAAAAACTAAACACAATCCTATTAGATATCATTTATTTAGAGAATAAGTTATTAATCAATGCAAGAATGTGCCTATAAAAAATAGCTTGCAGATATTATGATCAAACCATTGTCAAAAGCTACATTTGAGTATCTAAAACAAAGCTTCAGTGTCATGTATTTCTATGAGAATAAATATAAGGTCTTTAGTTAAGGGATTATAATAAGTTCATGACATTTCTCTAGAGGTTTGTGAATGAGATATAGTACAAGGTTAGAATGGGTGTTTCCAAGTGGCTTAATAAGGTTGATGGAGTGTCATGAAGTTCCGTTGATGATTCTTGAGGTGGCCTGAGTGAAGAGCCTAGTAAGACTTTGTGGTTATTATCCATGGTGTATTAATATTTGAATATGATCAAGATATGCAATGTTTCATATATCTTAGGGGGAGTACCTCTTAAATGTTTGTTGGTGAGTTCCATCATATTTTAGTATTTTTGTATATTCTTTCTTCATTACTTGCAATGCTTATTTGAAAAGAGTGTTGGCATGTATCAAGACTCAAGGTAAAGGGGAGTTTGTATCATCTTTATAAAATTGTCTTTTTATATTGATATTCTTTTCATGTCCTCAAAATCATTTGGTTCCCACTTTGTCATTATGTCAAAGGGGAGAAAGTTTATATTGTGAGAGTGCTTGAAGAAAAAGAAGGTGATATGTATATTTCTATATGATGGTTGTTAAAATAAATGATAAAGGGGGATATTATTGGATATTTTAAAATTATGTCATGGAGTTGTCCAGGTGAGTGGATGAAATGCCTTGATAGTTTAAGTGACAATGACAAAGTGTGTAATGTGCTTGTCTTAGTAATCTTGAAGGACGCTTGGTTGATCTTCAGTTTTGGCATGGTTAGATATGTTTAGAAATGATTATGGAGGATTTATCATGTGTAATAGGTCCTTTAATATGTTTTATATGCTTTATTTTCTTATGTTCATGAGTGTATTTCATCTATTTGATCATTATTTTCATCTAGATATTTTGGGTCTAGTGGTAGAAAATATCAGTAGGTAGTTTGTTGACATCATAAGTTCCACATATGGATGAGTCATAGGGAGTTGGTCATATGGTTATGATCACATTATTCCCTAATTTCTATGCACAAAGTCTCAAGTCTAGTTATGAATTACAATAAAAGATATGCAAGTGCAAATTTTGGCTCTCGGGTATTTTGATAGTGTTTTCCCATACCCAAATTTGCAATGCAGCAAGAAAAGATAAGTAGTCATTTTAATCGTATAATATATTGAAAATATGGTAACTTTAGGATAAATTTATCATATGGATTTGTTTATTTTTTTTCCTAGTTGATATGCACAAAATTTTAGGTTCAACATTAAAGTGTGAAAAAAGATATGCATGTGCAAAGTTGGTCTTTCTAGACAATTCTTGACATAGTTGGCTCTACAAATATAAAAATATAAATGAGAATTTTAATGTCACTATATCTCACATGTGTGAGGGTTATAAGATAATATTTTAAAATGGTTGGATTCTCCTATGTGAGGAGATCATATGGTCTAAATTTTAGAACATGCACTTCAAAGAAGCAAAAGATATGGAGGTGTAAAGTTGGCCTTCTAAGAAAATAAGAAATGGTCCCCATATTTAGTCATTTTTGAATAATGCTAAATATCAGGACCAAAAAGAGATACAATGGTGCATAGGATTTCATTCATCTAGATCTATGGTGGGTAGTAAATGAAATAGTTCAATGTGTTTATTACTTAACAAAGTTATAGATCAAGACCAAATGAAGATCCAAAAGTGCATAGGAAATCATACAAGTTTGATCTCAAGGCGAATATTGAGGAAGATGTTAATAAGTGAATATTAATTAATGTTGATAAAAGATAAATGATAAGGATCTAATAGTTCACTTTTAATCATGTGATTGAGATTGATGATGTGAGTGGAGTCATAGTGGTCAACCTGTTTGAAGTTTAGCATTGTTAAAGTTTGAGATCCTTAAAATAAGATTGATGGTGTGTGATTGATGTAAGAAGTGATGACATAATATAATATAATAGTGTTTGATGGTTAATTATGACCATTTTCATTTGAATATTTGAATTTTGCAAATGGAAAAATAAGTGATCTATATTTTGTCAATAAATTTTGATCTAGGATGAGTTTGAAGGTGTTATAAAACAAAAATTTGAAGAGGACTCCATGGAAAATCTAATGAACCTAACTTCAATATCTGAAAGTGTGTACAATCAAATATATTTAGGTTCAAAGTTGACTATGTTTTTGTATATGTCGTGCAAGTGACCTCAGAAGATTATTCAAGTTTATTTTGATGTTGTTTCAATATATCTTGATGACTTATCTATTGGAAAATGTTATAGAATCCATGAAGATCATCTATTTCATTATTACTATTTGAACATTAATATATAGTATTAAAAACTATTAAGAAGTTGGATGTGTATTTTTTTAATGCACTAGGTCAGTGTTTGAGTTCTTTGAGCATATGCAGACATTAGCAGAGTTGATTGTGATCATTTGAGGATGTCAAAGGGGACATAAGGAGTGAAATAATGTAATTGAAAGTGGTATTATGTCAATTTTTTTCTCTATGAAGTGACAAATGTGTAAATATGTCTCCATGAGACATATAGGGGCTATAAGGTCCTATTTGATAGGTATAGTTTCTTAAAGGTGACCTGTGGATGCTATGGCCAACCTATGTAGATGGTATAAAGTTGTGTCATAATGAGATATATGCCCTAATGGTTAATCCATTCCTTTTGGATGTTAATATGTTGATAATCATGATTTCTCTATATATAGTGAAACCAAATATGATGGTTTCTAGACTTGGTAAAAGACTAAGAGAGAGACATGTGTGTGAGTGTTGTGAAGTGAAGGAGAGGTAGAGTGCCTAGTAGATGAATTGAAAAGTACAGTAGATTGATTACTATGTGTATGACCTATGGTTCATGTTATTTATATCAAAATAAGTTCTCTTTCAAGTTGAATATGACCGAAGAGGTTTAGGGTGATTCAAAAAGTGGATTCAAATTCTTTGAGTGTGTAGATTTAAATAGAGATAATATACTTTATGCCTCCATCAGATTGGTAGGAAATCAAGGTTTAAGATATGTGTTATTCTTAGGTGTTGTTGTGTTATCTCAACATATAGGGGGTTGTAGCTTCCTTGTAAGGTGAAACTTCCTAAAGGTCTAGTTGTTATGGTAGCTCAGCTAGATAGGTGTTGTAGCACCTTGTGGGATTGAAGTCTCACTAAATAAGGGATGATAGTTCCTTGATAAATTGTTGATGGTCTAAATTATTTCTTGTTATTATATGATATTATTCCAATTATAGGTTCCATTGGGTTTTCTCCCCAAAGATGGTTTCCCACATATGTCATGTGTTATGTGTTTAATCTTGCATTATCGTTCTTGTTCATTGTTACGAATGATGTGTATGCTTCATGAGTACTTGTGGTAATTGATTAAGAGTTTTGAAAGGTTTGAAATTTAATTTGTATTATGTAGGCTCATTTATTCACCCCCCCCAATGATTGTACCTCTAATAATAAATTACACACACACACACACACACACACACACACACACACACATTATAAAATGTATTATAGCATTAAGAATATTATACCTTTTGTTTCTTTATACTTTCTCCATTTTTTTATAAAATTAGGGTTGATTAACTATAAATTATTTCCTATACAATCAATTTGGTCTCAGTTAGGCCCAAATCATATCCCTAATTACATTGATTACATAATTTTATCTATATATATATGATACATATAGGGATAATTGAGGGTATAATCGAATATTATAGCTATAGTTATGTTTAAAGGACTCAAATTGGTCCTCACTACCTCCATTATTGAGGTAGTCAACTATTTCATTCATTATGTGATGAAAATGGGGTTCGTTGATGCCCAAATCAAATCCTATATAGTTGAAATTAGGTTTACACATGGTTTAATTAGTTACAATTAACATACTATACTCATAGTTATGTTCAATAGGTTCAAATTGGCCCAGTTTCCTCTGTCATTGCATTTGTGATAAACATGGGGCTGATTGAGCCTCAAATCACTTTTATAGTAATGTTTAAGTCGAAGTGGATCAAATTATCCCTAGTTTCCTTATTTATTTAAGTAATGGACTATTTTTTTTTGTAATGATATTAGGGTTGATTGTGCCAAAAAGTATATCCTTTATATTAAACATTAGGTTCAAAGGGTTTAACTTCATAAAAATTGTAAAAATTGACTAATTGGCTCAATACATCAACAAATCTAAGTTAATTTAGACCCAATTCATAGTTATACTCAAGGTTAGGTTCAATAGGTTCATATTAGCCCCAATTACATTTGTGTTTGAATTTTTGGTAAAATTAGGGTCATTAAACCATATGTTATATCCTATATAATCAATTGGGCCATAAATTATGTTCATTGAGCTCAATTTAGCTTCAATCACATATCTAATTAAACCAATTTATTAATTTGATAAATTCATGATAGAATCAAATTTAATTTTTCTCTAAATCATGTGATACTCTCATAGATGGGTTAAAGGGGATCATATTGGCCTCAATTACCTCCTTGATTAAATAATTCAACTATTTAGTTCATTAGGTGATAACATTGGGGTTAGTTGAACTCTAAATTGCATCATATCAAATTAAAACTATGTTTGTATGGCTCAATGTTTCTAAAATCATGTCATTGATTGCACTAATTGACTAATTGGCTCAACTTATGATGAGAGCAAAGATAATTTAACCTCGAATCATATTTTAAAGTTAAATTTAGGTTCAATCTCATATTTATTTTAATTTCCACCATGATTTAAACAATAAATTATTAAATTCATTATTTGATGATGTTGTATTTTATTAAGGCCCAAATCACATCCCATATAGTTAAATTTGTGTCTATCATTGAACTAAAAAATCATTTTCTTTATTATATGATTAAATTAGGGTCAATTGAGCCCTAAATCACATATTTTAATTTCAATTAGGTTTAAGGGACTCAAAATAGCACCAATTTACTTTGTGATTAAGCCAATGGACAATTTGGTTTACTCTATTCTAACATTTGGATGAAGTGAGCCCCAAACGACATCTTGTATAGTCAAAATTAGGTTCATAGGGTTTAATTTTGTCTAAATTACATCACTAATTGGAAAAAGTTACTAATTAGCTCAATATGTTAGAAACTCTAAGATAAATTAGCTAAACATATAGGCACATACTCATGGTTAGGTTCAAGGGGATCAGATTGGTCTGAATTTAATCGATTGAGCGATAAATTAGGTTTACAAGTCTCATTTTTGTCCACATCACATCTCTAATTTTACCCATTAACTAATTGTATCAGTTCATGTTATAATTAGGGATACATTAACACCAAATCATATTATAGTCTCATAGTTTTATTGAAGGGGCTCAAATTAGCCTCAATGGAATTCATGGATGATTGAATTAACTATTTGGATCATTACATAATAAAATTAGGGTTAATTAAACTCAAAACAACATCATATCTTTGAAATTAGGATAATATGGATCAATATTTTCTTAAATTGAGTTATTGATTTCACTAATTGACTAGTTGGCTCAATATATGATGAAATTAAAACCAATTTAGCCTCAAATCATATTGTATAATTATATTTACATTCACAAGGATAATATTGACCTTAATTAACTCTATAATTGAAATAATAAACTATATCATTCATTATATGATGACATTGGAGTTCATTGAGGCCCAAATCACATTGTATATAATAAAAATTACATTTTTCATTGGACCAAACAATTATTTACTTTATTATGTGATAAAATTGGGGTTGATTGATCCCCAAATCACATTTTATAATCACAGTAAGGTTTAAGGGGCTCAATTATCACTTACTTTATTCATATCTAACCGATAGACTATTTGATTTATTTTGTTATGATATTAGAATCGATTGAACCTAGAATTACATCCATTATAGTCAAAATTATGTTCATGAGGCTTAATTTCACTCAAAATTCATCACTGACTTTGCTAATTCACTTTTTCA
>JARHVA010003167.1:1292500-1502500 GCA_037957365.1 Torreya grandis
AGACTTGTAGTTATTACACATAATGTTTCATATTATTTTATTGCTACAAGCACATAAAGAAAAAAAATCTATGAGAGCCAAAGGAATTCATAATCAGATCAAAATATCAAAGGAAAAATCTGATTGTTGCATTCATCTATACGTAAACACATTAGTAGTCCTAACACTGTTGAAGCAAATTTAAAAAAAAACATGGAGACACTAGATGAACAAAACACAATAAGAAGTTCTATTCAATAATATTGATGGTATTATATTACAAATAAATATTTTCTAGGCAAGCAACCAAGGTCACAAAATAAAGTGGAAAATCAAATGTAATCTTCACATAATTCTTCAAGAGCCTCAATGCCCAAAAGTATTAACCTTAATAATGAAATTTACACCTCTTTAAATAGATGATTCACGAATCTCATGTCTTCACTATATAATTCAGCTCACTAATGTAGTGGTTATAAATGCTTAATGATTATTTGGATGTGTCATTAAAATTTTGATAGATTTGAATCAGACCCTCAATCTATGTGATTAAACCATGCCTATTTAAGGAAATATTTATTTTATATTCTTAGTGTTCGATTCCAATGCAAATGCCATAATTTAGTTGATGTTTCTACCTAGTATTGTATTAAATTATACCACCTTTCAGATTATTTATTCATGAGGAACTAATCTCAAGCTTGAGTTTGCTGATCAAATTGGATTTGAAGTCCTTTGGATTTTGACATATTTGACAACTAGACAAGCTGTCAATTTCAAATAAGTATAATTTTAGCCACATATCTAGTGTGTCTTTTCATGGGTCCCTACCATACAGCTTCTCTTTTAGCTTCTCATTCCTTTACAATCACTACAAAATTAGATTTACTTATTTGCATCCCATTTAACCATGTGGCAACTATTTATTGGTTTTCATTGCAAGGGTCGACACTAGGCATGGCTGAAGTTGAGTTGAGATGTAAATATGTCCAGAGTCAATCCCTTAGAGTACTTAATCTTTAATCCATTATAATATTCACCAAATTTCTATTAAATCTTTTTGGGGTTATGTTTTACAAAACATTTCTAAGTGTTGAATCGCTCATAACCAAAGAATCTTGGAAGAACTAAACTATGGAGGCTCATCAGCATTAAACTTTTTAAATGAACAAGTGAAGTATCATACACTTGAGATGGTGAATTTCTATCTGGGGACATGCAATGTCCTTTGATAAGCCTCTAAAACTCCACCTATGATTCATTATGGTCATCTTAGGGCCTTAAGGGCCCCATCTATCATTGTGTACAAATCTACCATGTGGTGCTCATTGGTTGGTTCTTAGCCTTTCAAAAATTATGATGATCAAGATGCAAGGTTATTTCTAATTAGATTTGGATATCCTATGAATTAGGTTTCAATTAGGAAAATAAATATTATGCCTCCTCATCTAAATTAAATGTAAGTAATATTCATGCTACATCTTCAAATTTGATATTTTGAACATGAATAATAGACTTATAGACAACCAAATGCTCTTTAATAGTCTTTTCATGATCATTTATAAATTTTAAGAGGAAATCAAAGTGATCCTCATGAACATCATTCTAAATTCCTGGGATGTTTATGGCTAACTCACCAAGCTAAGACATGGGGGTTGACACAAAGTTTAGTGAACTAAGGATAAGCTTTAAACAATTTGAATAATATGTAAAATGAGTTTATCCTTACTACTTTTTCTATTCTTATCTCTCAACAAGTGAAAAAATATGGGTAATAACTTAAATATGGACCTTGTGATCCTTGTAGTTGGTTCTAGGTTACTCTCAAGCAATAACACTCAAAAGACAAATAATAAGTAAGAAGGCATGCTTTCTAGTGCCATTCTCTTTTGATCTCAATTTATGACCCTCTTAGAATACACCCATGGGATTGAGTAAATTGGAAATGACAAAGGGAGGTAACAACACATGGAATGAAAATTCCCCTTGTTAATTCTAGTATTGATGTTAGTTCGATCCAAGGACTTATTATTTTAACCCATTTTCCTTTGAGAAAAACAACTGATACCACCATAGGTTCAATGATATGATCATTTATGTTTACTTTCTTGTTTGCTTGTTAATTATTTTTCTATGGTTTTTTGTTTATCTAATTCAATAGATAAATCAATTAAATCCTTTTTCACTGCAATTCACTTCACACCCTAGACAAAGGAATAACATCATAAAAAACACAAGAGAGAGAGTAGAATAGAAAATAGGGGTTTGTCCCTAACATAAATAAATTTATTGATGCTTTAGAGCTAAAATCACATTTGATCATAGTTATACCACTATGTGTCATGTCTAGTTGCTAAACAAACCTGAGCCACTTATTGGTTAAAATTCTAAGGACACTAATATGAATGTTAAAACTCATCAAATATTCACTAAAAATAAACAATTAAAATACCTATATCTATTGCACACATCATTTTCATATTAATTTATAGCTATAACAAGATAAAATAAATAATGTTGTAATTTAACCAAAGGAATTCATAAGTGAATAATAATAACAAAGGTAAATTTTTATTGCTGCACTCATTTGAAAATAGACACATTAATGGTCTTCACACCATTAAAGCAAGTTAAAACCAAGATTATGGATATATTAGAGGAACAAAACATAATAATAATATCTATTTATAAATATTAGTGGCATTATATTACAACTAAATGTTTCCAGGGAATTAGCCAAGGTCACAAAATAAAGAGGAAAAGTAGGTGTAATCCTAGCTCAATTCATATAGAGATTTGATGCCCAAAAGAATCACCCTTAACAATGGAATTTTAGTCTCTTTAAATAGATAATTGGGGAAGGTTAGGGATTCAACATTTAGTTTATCCCACTAATATAGTGGTTACAAACACTCAATAATGATTTGGATGTGTCATTGAGATTCTTAAAAATTTGAATCAGATCGATGATCTATAGGATTGAACCATGCCATTTCAAGGCAATATTTTGCTTATGTGCTCAATGTGTGATCCTAATGCACACACCTTGACTTAGTTGATGTTGTTACCTAGTTTTGTATTTAATTATACCACTTTTATGATCATTTTTTATTAGTAACTAATTTGTAACTAGATTAACAAAATAATATTGGAGGTATGGTCCTTTATTGGATTTTCATAGTTTTGATATCTAGGCAAGATGTTAATTTCAAATTGGTGTATTATTGGCCACATGGCTATCATAGCTTTTGATAAGTACATGCTACATGGATTCTCTCTTAGATTATCCTTCCTTTACCTTCATTTCCCAACTGTATTTTCTTTTGTGGGTCACATTTTACCACATGGAAACTATTTATTTATTTTTGTTGTAAGGGTTGACACCTAGGCATAACTAAAGTTTGTTTGGGATGTAAAAGTTCCAAGTTAAAATAAATAAGAGTGTAGAAGTTTGGAACAATAATAATTTAGATTAAAGTTTTATTAAATCCTTCTAAGGTTCCATTTAAAAACATCCCATAAAGTCTTGAATCACTCAGAACCATAAAAGCTCATAAGCATTAAACTATGAAGGCTCGAGACCATTAAACTTTTTAGAAGATCAAGTGAAGTCTCATACACTTGGGATGGTTAATTTCAATATAGAGACACATGGTGTCCTTTTATTAACCTCTAAAACTCCATATATGCTTCATTATAATCATATCATGGCCTTGAGGGCCCCAGCTATTAATGTGTATAGATCTACCACATGACATTTGCTTATTGGTTCCCAGCCTCTAGAAAATTTTGATTTGATGATAAAGAAACATGGTTTTTATCATTACATCAATCTCTCTTGGGCCCTAACATCTCTATCAGGTTTGGGAGATTACCATGTCTAATAGTTGGTTGATATGGTGCTCCTTGGTTGGGTTGGACTCTCTTAGGCTCTGACATATCTACCAAGTATAATAGACTTCCGCCATGACTGACAAGTTTAAATAACACTTTTTGATTTGATTTGAGATCTATTATTTTTAACAAGTCCACATGGCAACACCTGACTAGTTTTAAGTTTTAACCTCTTTGATAACTAGGATACTAAGTCTAGGAACTTAAAAAATGCTAAGTATAAACCCTTCCTTTATGTCTTCTTCATTATTTAGTTTATTTTGATTGATTTAGTTATTACCATGGGCTCTCATACCTTGTATCTCAATTTATTCATCCTACCCTCCTAATGGCTAATAGGTGTAGGAAACGTAGGGAATATCATCCTCTAAATATCCTTGTGTCATTGATTTCAAGCTCTTGTGGTCTGACATGTCTAGAAAATCCTAGACTATCTCCCTCAAAAATTCCATTCTCCCATTGGATGTAGTCTCTTTGATTATTACACGTCTAAGAGGGGTTGGACCCATTGTAGACATAGTTAATTTTTTGATTTGTTGAAATTCTAGATCAAATGAGATTGGGCCACATGGATCTATTTTGTGTTCATAGACTCAGAATATGAACTTGGGCATGTTTTTGATCCCCTTTGAGGTCATGAATCTTGTGAAGCTTTAAAAGTGCTAGGAAGACATTAGAACTATGCCAAAAGGTCCCAGGACAATGATTTTATGTTTGGTAAAGGCTTCCAAGGGTCCATAAAACCTATAAACACACATAAAGGGCCATAAAATACATTTTCAAAGGGCATTATTATGTTAGTCCTTCAAAATAAAACCTAAACATAAGATAAAGAGAGCTAAAATAAATTCATCATATTGACCTAAGGTTTGCATTCTAAGTATAATAAAATCAAATCATGATAAATTTGGGACATAGAGAATTTGGATTACAAGATTTCAAAAAGATATACCATAGAAATTGAGAAAATACTCATGTGAATACTCTAGTGAACCAATCCAGGTATTGAGTTGGGTCATTTAAGCTTACAATAGGGTCCCCATATGAAATTTTGAGTATGGGGCATGTTGGGTCCCAACATGATGATTTAGTAACACCTACATAATTTATGAAAATTGAACCTATTTTACTAAAGAAAATTTAAAAATTCAAATAACATATAAATCTCAAATGGTTGATAATTAGCATTGTGCATGAGATTTAAAATGTTAGTGGAATCAAAATATCATTACACAGTTTTTATGTTTAGGGAGGAGGGAAAGAGGTAGGATACACAATTGTATCCATGAACTATGAAAACATACTAGATATATTATAGTGTACCATTAATTTATTGAGTTTAAAAAACATTATTCCATAATTAATTGGAAAAATTTTAAAAATAAAAAAATATATTAAATATATCCCATGATAGTGTCTATGGTACTAAATCATCATTTTTAACCTCACCAACAAAATGGATATTAGTGCAACAATAATAAACACAAATAATATACTATGAAAAAGAGAGAAGGGTTTCATAATGGTGACATTGTTATGTACTTCAAAATTACTCATAATATTGAAATATTTTTTTTCTTTTAAATACTTTGCATGTGCATCTATTAAATAGTGATGCAAAAATCATCCAAACTCATTTGGCCTATTTGATTTGATTCCACATTGTTTGCTTATTGTTTGGATTCTTAATTTCCACAACTAATATTAATATCATGAACAAAACTATATAAAGTAACTACATCCTCATTTAGTTCACTTGAGATTCCTTTCGAAGCATATCTCTCCCCTTTCATTTCAGCAACTAGTAAATTTTGAATTCATTTCCATAATGATTATCTTTTTAATGTAAGTAAAAATATAAACTAAAAATGTTTATCAATTTAGTGTAATAGACATAATGTAAAACCCTCATCAAGTAAAGATTTACTATGTTGCAATATGATGTTGTTATATGTATTTAATACCACATTATTACTTTGATTACTTTCCATCTATAACAAAAAAATAGATGCACTTTCTTATAAGACATATTTCAACAACTAACTATGCACTAAAAAACATCAAACATGAGATTTTAAATTACTTCATTTTTACACATGCATTTATTAACTATCAATAGAAAAAACATCAAACATCAAAGTTGCCACATTGTTTAATGTTTACTCTCTATTATTCAATTATATTTTTTGCATCTATTGTTCCCTTTCACCTCTTTTATATACAACATGCAACCTGATCCATGCGTATGAATAATCATGGGTTATTACATAGTTCAATAGTATCATTGCACATTCAATGCCACAAACATAAACTAGCCCACTATGCTATGATTTAATTATAATGGATTGTTTGATATTCTCTATTTAATAATAAGAAGATTTTATTTGTCTAAATTTCACTGTGTTCTTTATTATTATTTTATGTGTATTTTTTCCCATGAAACCAATGTTATTTCATAATTATACATAAAATACATTAATATGGTAATAACTTGGTGGACATTTGTGATTAGATGTGGCTTCAAACATTTTTCATATGACAATATAAATAAAATCTTTTTTCATGGATGATAATATTCTCTTTTTAGAATAATTTTTTAGCAATAATGATATGAAAGGGAAGTTTAGGTTTTGTAGCTCTACATTGATGAGACTTTAATACCCCCTATCAAATTCCTGATCACCATATATCTTGGCATGATATTACTTTTGTTCACATTTATTACTAATTTTGATCAGTGATTCACCCTCTAAGAGGTAGGGGTACCCTATTTTAATTGACTTCCACCTCTCTCTACATCCACAGATGCAAATAAAGATGGAGTGAGTGAGTGTAACTATGCCCACAAATTAGGTGATGAAATTCATCCTAAAAGTCTTCCACAAGGTAACGGTGTTGATTTTGATTATCCATTACCTGATGTTATCTTAGATATGTTTGAATTTGACAAAGCCTATGTTTTTTTTTAAACCTTACTTTGGTTTCTTATTTTGTGGGTTGAGTCCCTCATGAGAGCCTTTTGAAAGAATGGGTCCACAATCATTGTAAAATCCATGTTTTGAAATTGGAAGGAGTCCAAAACCTTACCAAGGGTTTCTTTTGTTTCATTTCTAAAACCCATAACATTACAAAGCCATTATTAACCATGGGCCTTGGTTTATTCACACCACTCTAGTTATTTTTCCCACTGAAACTCAACATTTTCATGTTTCAAAGAAAGCAAATATGAGAATCCCTATTCAAGTTGAGTTTCCTATCTTGCCTCTTGATGCATAAAAACTATTTCATTCTCTGACTAATCCCAACTCTAATAGCTGTAAACACACATTCTTTCATTAAATATTCCTTACCTTCTCTTAATTATCAACATTACCATTCCCTAGTCTTATTTGAATTCAATTACAAGCCTTATGAACATCTGAACTTCTCAACTCATCTATTAATTGTCTTCTATTCACCTTTTTACTCATAATCCACAATATCATTCATTAGCCTATGCTATAGGTTATGGGTTTCTTTAGGCCAAATGACCTTAACTCTTGAAAAGGGTTTTCTATGTAAAATCCTTATCGTAAATATCCTCTTATAGACTAAAAAATCTTGTATTCACCTTAATCACTCTCTTTCATAACCTCAATATACTAATTCACTTCTCAAACCCTCAATCTCTCTTCACTTCTACTAGCCTTTTTTGTCATTTTTGCATTATATGAGCATGTAACTTTGAATCTTGAGAATTTGAGGACATTTATTAACACCCTATATCCTCTTCTAGGTCTCCATGAAGTTTCATGGTTAAAATCCTTTGTCTTCACTACTTTCTCAACCCTTCTTCTCTCCAATTAGCCCTTTTAGGCCTAGTTAACCCTTATTTATAACATAGTCAATAAAATTTGTATCTCCATAGACCATTCATGTTTGAAACCATTATATTCATTTAGAACACATTGAATTCTAGTAATTCACCAAACTTCACCTAATAAATAACTTTTTATCTACCTACCATGACTTTCTCTATGCTTATTACTACCTTTCCTAACTTCCAAAACTAATTACATACATAGAACTATTTTCTTAAATAACAACCTCCTAATGTCAACTACATTCCAATGATGGATGCATTCAAAATTCTTGGTCTAGATCATTTTATCATGTCTTATATGTAGGAAATATTCTTATGCACAACTATACTCACTTAAGACCTAGTACTAACATTCACTTAACCATAACACTCTTGACTATGTGCCAAAATTGCTTATAACCACACTTACATAATTCAAATTTTTGAATGCCCATTTTGGTAAGAAAATGGCAAAGTGCCATTTGAGGACACTTTTAGACTCTACTAATGACTCTAATTCCTTTTAAAGGATGCTATGAGACCTAATATACTTACAAAAGACCAAATATACCTAGTTAGCTTGATGCCCCTACATCATACTCATGGGAAAGAAGAATATTGGTGTCTAATGAACTATTGTATGTTTTTTCCATGTCTTCTAATTAATGATCCTTTGATCATCTTTATCTTCTACTACTCCATCATGCTTCAGTAACTCCTATGATTTTCTTTATTGCTTGCCTCTATCATAGATTATTCTTCCTCTTTGCTTTCACCACTTGCTTGTATCAACTTGCTCCTTATATTCACTCATGTTTTCTTATTTACCTTTGTCATATGGGCTATATATGCCCCAAAACATTATTATTGTACCTATAATTTTAGTTTCCTCTATTTTCATCCTCATGCTTGCAACCAATAAAAAATTAATGTCTTGTCCACCTGTTATCTTAATGAGATTCAAGCCTATATAAGGATCCACATTTTCAACATGATATACCACTGAAATCATTATTCTCTCTTCATGTTCTTTGTCCTCTTTCATGAGGCCTTCAACTAATAGAACTATCTTCTCTTCCTTTTCCATCATCTCACCATGTAATGCTCTTTCTAATGCTACTAATTCTGCCTCTAAATATTCATTAATCTCATAAAAAAATGTGTGTTCATATTTCACAAATTGGTCAATCCATTTCATTCCATTTTCTAAGCCTTCACTGAGGCTTTAAAACTAATCTTCTTCTCCTTTATCATTCCTACTATCTAGCTAACTATAACTATCATCTTGTTCTTCACTCAACTTCATCATTTTCATCCAAAGCTATTGCTCATCCTCTATTTCACTTGGTTTCTCATTCACCCAAAACCTATGTATCTCTCTCTCTTATGTTTATTGCATAACAATTTTTTATGCCTTCTTTACTCTCTCATGTCTTGCACCTTTCTTATCTTTACTTGTAACTTGGTTGTCCACTTGATCATTTTTTTTCTCATGAACCATATACATTATAGGCTCCAAATTTCTCTCATCTACTCTATCGTGACTAGCAACTCATCTATTTATTACCTCAAATCTATCATCTCTTTCTCCATCTCTCTCTTCTTGGTGTCTTCTTAAACCTTCTCTTTGTGGTAGCTCTCACCAACCTTTCCCTATTTTCTCTTTCATCTATCTTTCTTAATCGTATCTAAGATGTCTCTCAATATTTGGTCTCATATAGATCTATACTTCTTTGACAAGCCTCATCCACTTACCACCTCATGACCTCTCACTTGGGTCTTTCACTCTCTCTTGTCATTTTCCTAGGAATATCTTTTCTCTCCCTTCAAGCTCACTCTTGATACTTTTGGAATCTCTCACTCTTATTCACAAGCCTCACTAGCTTTAGGGTTGGCTACAAATCTCATCTCTCACATACAACTCATCACTATCTCAACAACATATTAAAAACTCAAATGAAAAATAAACTAAACTTGTACCTTATGATTTTAGATTTTCCTTATTCTTCTTCTCATGAAATTATTGCTAATCTGATAACAAATGATACATAGAAACTCTTTCATTCTCAAATAACCCAATCTCTGACACTTACAACTATTAAATTTTTCATTCAATCTTTTCATAACAGGAAACTTCTCCACTAGTCATATTATATAATATATGATAAAATTATTATTAATTAGTGTGTGTGTGTGTGTGTATATATAATATTTGTATATTTAATATATTATTAGTATATATAGTATTAACCAATTATTGGGTAAGTAGAGTAGTTAAGTGAAAGCCATAGATTTTATTGACAGATGTCACATGTCATTAAATGTTTCTCTTATATATGTTCAATATTTTTTGAGTCTATCACCTACAATATGATATTGTTACCCCTCTCCATCATCACCTAATGCACTTTGGAATCTTTCACCACTTGCATGTATTATATGACCTTGCCTTTTCTTTCACTGATTCAATTATGGTGTTTTTGTATTTTCTTTTGCCTAATGTAATATCTCTCTCTCTCTCTCTCTCTCTCACACACACACATTCCTTACAATTACTCACTCTCTTTGCTTCAATCCACACACATTAGCCTTTACTAAACTTTACCTTCAAATTTTAAAACCCTTCCATATTTGTTGCCACATCTCTAAGGCCTCTATAGATTTATTGAATCATATCTCTCTTGATCATATTGAATCCAACCCTCACTCTATCATTAAACTCTTCAAATAAATTTGATCTCCTTTACATAGCCTTGTAGCCCTTTTTTTACAACTGTGCATGGTATGGACATGTACCTTTAAATCTTGAGAATCTGAGGACATTTACCAACAACCTCTATCATATTCTAGGTCTACATGAATTTTCATGGTCAAAATCCATTGTCTTCACTACTTTCTCAACCCTTCACTCTAATTAGCCCTTTTAGGCCTAGTTAACCCTTGTTTTTAACACAATCAATAGAGTACATACCTAAATAGAACATACACATCTAAAACTATTATATTCATTTAGAACACATTGAAAACTAGTATTTCACCAAATTTAACCTAATAACTAACTTCCTCTCTACCTGCCATGACTCTCTCTATGCTTACTACTACCTTTTCTAACTTCCAAAACTCATTACATACATAAAACTACTTTTTTGAATAACTACCTCCTAATTTCAACTACCTTCCAATGATGGATGCATTCAACATTCTTGGTCTTGATCATTTTCTCATGTCTTTTACTATGCACCAAAATTACTTCTAATCACACTTACATAATTGAAATTTTCAAATGCCCATTTTGATAGGAAGATGATAAAGGGCTATCAAAAGACACTTTTAGACTCTGCTAAGGACTTAAATGCCTTCTAAAGGATGTTATGAGACCTAATATACTGACACAATACCAAATTTGCCTAGTTATCTTGATGCACCTACATGACCTCTCCAATTATGGGGTTTTATTAACCAGCTCATTAAACCCATAGAACATTTCATATGCCATGAACAGACCAAGTTCTCTATGGATCATCCCTAAAAGAGGGTTTGTGTTGAAGTAGATTTATATCAAGACTTGAAATATTCCATTGATATAAAAATTGGCACTAATCACTTTTCTCAACATGTTTTATATATCAATATCCTAAATACTTGCTTTTGGTGCTAGTTCTTATATCATATGATCTAGGAATATCCTCTCATGGTGCATTCAACCTCTAATTCTTAGTAAAATGGTAGCTCTAAGGCCCAAACTAAAAATGGAAATAATTATATTTTAACTACAGTAACCAAAAAAATAATAACTCTTCAAAAGGTGGTATCAGGCTACAAGCTTATTCATACAGACTTATTGGGAACAATCATGACTCGACATGTGCTGTCAAAATTTATTTTCATAACAAAGTTTCTCATCTTCTTGTGAATACTCCAAAATTAGTGGATTATATGTTTGAGGAATCAAATTTAGATCTACCATCATAACCCTCTCTTAGGGTGAATATTTCAAAGGAAGAATGGAGTTTGGTCACCCTCGACCCCAAATTAGTATTTTGGTGTTCCTGTTGTCCCTCTCCCTCTCTTGAAGAAGATAAATATATGTATCATGAGGTACAACCATTTAAAATTAATTATTTTATGTCAAATAAACTTATGTTTAATTGGTTTTATGCACTTGAATATCTCACAAAGGAGAATGACATGCACTTCGATAGTTCCCAATCATTATTTATGTATACACTAAATTCTACTCACCTTAATTATTATCATTAATCCTATTAATTTATCCCCGTTACCTTAATCCTATTCATTTATCTAGTGTACTCCCTTATCATGTATTCATGCACTAACCTTATTTATACCTCACCAATTAATTAATCTTCGTAAATTATGTCTTATACCAATATAATCTCTCTTATCTATTATTTGGGAATTTAAAATTTCCATAACCCACCTACCCACCTACACTAGCCTACTCCTAGGATTTCATATATCCCTATCCCTTAATAACCTACCTAATCCCTATCTTAATCTCCTCCTATTCCTGATTAGTCCTTAAGAGGATTTTAGAATCCTCCAATTCTAGAATCCTCTCTAACTTGGCTTCTTCTCTCTAGAAGCCTCTATTCTAGAGGCTTCTAAGGAATTTTTAATTCCTAGGAAATTACTCCACCCTTTATCCTCATGGTTAATCTTTTAATTTTATCCATATATCTTCACTCTTTTTATTATTTATACAAGCCACTTATCCATACAAACTAGAAGAAATCCAAGGAAGCCATACAATCTCCATGTTAAATTCATAATCAAAAATAAATAAATCAAGTCATCATAATGTCAAAATTATGGGTGTAATTGCAATAAAAAATCTAAAAATTCTATTTCAATATATTATAGAGAGGATAGGAAAATTAGGGAATTAGTAAGATTCATCTTATTACTTCTAATTTGCTTCCATAATCTCTCTTATTAAGGTAGTTTGACATTTTGGGTTTTTTCAATGTAATTGCACAATCAAATCCATTTTGCTCGAAATTTAATCTACATTTTGGTGACCATGGTGAAACATCCCCTCCCAATTTTAACCTATTTTTATCCTATATGTGTTTTTGTAGCTTTAAAGGTTAACTAGATGAGGAACAAGCATCAAATTTTTCCAAATTTTCACACCCAGGTGAATTGTGATTTTAATTATGCAAAACCATTGATTTGAAGTCATATTATTGTCCTCAAAATATTAAATTTTTCACTGACCACAAAACCTTGACTACAAACAACCAACATTTTTTTAGGTTAACTCTCTACTATAAAACCACAGATTTAAGAATTACGACATTGTCATTGAAGTCATGATTTTGTTGGAAAAGTAGTGATATTATCCTAAATGCCACATTAACCATTAACCTTTTATATTTTTAAAAGTTTTTTTATTTTTAATAATACCTCATCTTTGTGAATCATGATATTATCATTAAAATAATAGTAATACTTTAAATGTAGCAATTTTGCCTTTTTATCTAAAAATTACTAATCTACTTGTATCTGTAACATTCTAATTTATTTGTGTATAGAATATATAAAACACATGAACACCCCCTCCTATCTACCTTATTTCATTTATCATTTAATCCTTAATAAATTTTATACATAGTCTAGAATTTGTCATTTTTATACTTATTACAATATCGAAGATTGCAAATTATGGATTTGTTATTTAAGTCATGGTTTTTCCAAAAAACTCATACTTTTGTCTAACCCCTATAGTTACCCCATGGTTTATTATAACTATGAAAAATTTCCTTTTATGAAATATCAATTTTGTTGTTAAAATTAGGATATCACTTCAACTCTTAAAGTTTTACAAAAAATTGCATGGTAACTGCTAGTGGTTAGCCACTTTCTGTAAAATTTATATTACATAAAAGTAATGATATTTCACTTTATATAAGTGGTATTTCATTAGTCTAGTTGTGTATCTATGGATTTGAATTATGTATTTGTAATTTTATTCCTCATATTTTCTTTAAAATTGTCCTTTATGAGTGCATTTTTTAGATCATTTTCGGTTATTTTTTAGTCATTCTATGTATCCCACAAGGCCCACATTGCCTTGGAATTAAGGTAATTACTTCTAGACCTCACCCTATACCATAATAAGTAATGCACTTGGTGCACATACCCTAAACCCCATAAGAGGTTTTGTCCTTTGACCCTGTAAGGGGTGATACCCCTTGACCCTATTGGGGGATACCACCCTTAGACCCCCACATCATGGTCCCCTCACCCAAATAATTTATAGAGCCAAGTCACTATTTTTTAGTTATTGTTATTAAGGCTTATTGGACTAACATTTTGTTTCTTACAGGGATGAATCTAGTGGCTATTTTGAATTGGTAGCATCTTATCTTGCAGGTCTTTGTCTTGTCTAACATCTTGTAGGTTGTCCTTTCACGATTATTAATTAATCTATGAATAATTTTCTTGTAGGCCACTTGTCAAAGATATTTGGTATCTTAAAAAACATTTTAGTTTGTATAAAATCATTTTAATCACTAAACCATGTTGTCTAAATTCCTTTGTGTGTGTGTGTGTGTGTCTATATATATATATATATATATATATATATATATATATATATATATATATATATATATATATATATATATATATTCTTGATTTTTTTATCACACATCTAATTAATCTATTAATTAATATATTTTTGGCATGATTGTTTATTACCTGAGGGTTATGTTGGTGTATGCTCTCCTCCTTATGTCCTTGTGGTGATTTATAGAGGATCAAAAACAACTAATAAACCCTCACCATTTTTATTTTATAGGGGAAACATGATGTGAAATTGACACCCATGCACTTCACATAGTCTTAGGGGGATAGTGATCATGGATTTCACTACCATGCACTGATATAAACTTTATGTTCTATAAGGTTATAAATATCAAGACTAATTATTTTTAGGGTAAGTAGTTGACCCCACACATGTCATATGTGAAGGGGAAGAGTTAATTATATGAACCAGGTATTAGATAACATCTTATATGAACTCTAGCCCCATTTTACATAACATATATCAAGGATGCCTATAAAGATCCCATTCAGTCCATAATAGGACCATCAACTATAATAGATGACTTTTTCTAGAATTGATATCAACTCCCAAGTGACCATCATGTGCAAATGGGGTTGAGATATTTTGTTAGGTTCTATAATGGGTCACTAGACTATATCCTCACCTATAAATCCATTAGATGATACTGTCATCAGGTTACATTCTAATTCAATTTACTAATCTTAGGTTTGTGGTTTGCTTGATTTGGTGAGTGTTGTGCTAGACCTATGTTGTTTATGAGCCAAGTCAACCTTCCACCCAAACCTATATACACTTATATAGGTATTTGCATATCATCATATAGTATAATCTTATCTTATAATTAACATAATCCTCTTCTATATATTGTCTTCATACATCCTTTTCATCATCTCATCTTATTTCCCATCACTGTTATGTCTTAATTCCATCCTAGTCTAGTCATATCCACCAATCATTACTCGTGCCCCCATCACCTAAATATCCCAATCAAGTCTTATCATCTACATCTTATTGTATTCTAACTTTTTCTAAGTCCACATTACCTAATCATATGTCACCTTCACTTTATTCCATTTCCCTAGTCCAAAGCAAACATTCATTTTTACCTTGTTCATCTTAGTAACCTTATCCACCATCTTATCAAACTAGTCCTAAACATAGTCTAACCCATATTTACATTGGCATACCCTTGTCTATATTATTCATCCCATCAAGTTTGTAGTCATACTCAGTCCTCATCCACATTGGAAAATAATTCTTGTCATATAAGGGTCCTCATCATTAGCTTGCTTGTGTCTAATTAATTTTAAATCATAATCACAATCCTATCAATCAAATCATCTTATCTTATTCGATTCAATCATATTAGTCTTGATTTATCCTTCATTATATCAATCCTAGTTGAAAGCAATCTCTCAAACTAGTCTAAACCCTCATTTAATCTTAGAACTTTTCATAGCTCACCTAATCAAATGTAATCCCAATCATCAAAAGTCTAGCTCACATCCTATATTGGTCAACTTAAATATTGTCCTATAGAATATCACATCTTGTATCATAAATTCAAACTTAAGGTTGGACTAAAACAAGCCCTTGTCCAAATTTTTTGACATATCCCATCATCATCATTTAATCTTTTCATTCAATCCCCAACACGTGTCGATTGGGTCCATTGAACCAACTCATTCATAATTTATTAAATCCTTATCTATGGCATCCAAAATAAATTTGGGAAATACCCTAATTGAGAAATGACTCATTTATAATAAGGATATACTCCTCTCTCACCTACTTCAGATGAGCACTCCACACCCTACTAAATTTGATCCTATCCACCTAACCTTACATTTAGTCCACACCTATCCACATGACTCCCATTACAATAATCCATCCACTAATCATATCCAATCATCTACCCCTTCCTACACTATAAAATGGAATCCAATCCTAGCCACCTCATCTACTACTATTCCATTCACTCGATCGCATAAATAACCATCTGATCTAAACTCTAATATTTCTACATCTAAGTCATGAAGTGAAGAGATCCCATATACTCATCCTCCTATATCCATATAAGATTTCACCAACTTGTTATTGCTAACATGATGGTCTATCCACCCATATTACATCCTAACCCTACCAAGCTTAATCCCTCTTGGTATAAAGCCAATGAATAATGTGCATATCATCAAATTTGGGGGAATACCATTAATCAATGTCATAATTTCTAAAACTATGTCCAAGACCTCACTAGACATGGTGACATAAAAATCAACGATGAATCATATTATGCTACATATATGAGTAAACAAAAAGAGGAATGCCAAGATTTCATCCCTGATCGTGGTCAAGCTCTACCCTTTACAAGCTAATGTCAAGACACCACACCCATATTAAATGGTCCCTCAATCTTTGAAAAATCCTCCATCGAAGATGAGTCTATTTCCCATGCACCAAGTCCTCTCATTCCTCATGAATCCTTATTTCATGGGCCTATCCTTGGAAAATCCATTGTTCCTCTATCATCTCCCCTCATCTACCAGACCCCATGTTGAAAGGTCATTTATAGATAATCAATCTTCTAATAGTAGTACTACATTTAATACATCAAAGACAACATTAGATTCAATACAAGTATTATTTACATCATGATCATGTTCAACACTAGTATCTAAATTAGATTCCTCATCAGAAACATCATCCCTCGTAGATGTTGTATCATATGATGACTATGCCTAACTTTTTAAAAATATTTGTTGTTTAGATGAAAATCAGTCACCAAGCATATATTTTGATCCCAATCAGGATGATGAAATCATAACAAAGTTTTTACAAGCTTTATCTATCAAATATTGTTAGAATGAATATGATCCTACATCAAAGGCATGTCTCTTAGCTAGTCTTAGTGATCATTTTGTTTATCTTGAAGTGATTTTCTTTGATGTTAAAATTGGGCCTCCTAAGATCCCCTATGAGGACCATGCTACCCCATCTTCACTCATTGACCTCATCATATCATCTCTAATGTATTCCTCCATCATAGATTATTTTAATCCTCTCAATAATCATATAATGACCTCCCTCCAGAAGGAAGAACATGAACATACATTTTTGACCCTTCCTTGAGAAATATAACAAGTGACACAAATATAAAGATCCAAGACCATATTCCAGAATTCATAAATCATGATTAGATCACCTTTGATCCCATTAGTCAAATTTAAGGGAATTCAAATCATAAGCCTAATCCAAAAGTGTCTTCCCCTAACGAAGCCCAAAATCAAGCACTAGGAGACTATCAAAGTCAAAATAAATAGCATCTAGCAATTCAAAAATAAATCACCTCTAGTGAAGCCCAAAATTAGGCACTAGGGTGAAGTCAAATTCAAATCCAATTGGGAAATCCAAATAGTGTCACAACTACTATCACATTGGCTAATAATCCTTCCAATAATTATATCAAAGAAGAATCCTATAGTCCAAATATATTTAATCTCTTAAATTTGTTTGTCACATCACACCAATCAAATTTGTAATGTCTAACATCTCCAATGATGTGTATGACTACTAGTCCCACTTCCAAATCATCCATCACACTATCCTATCATCCATTCAATTATAATACACTCCCATCAACATCAAGATCTAATCCAATTCATACCTCCCATTACCTTTTTGTGTAGCATCATCTATCACAGAGATGATAAAGAAACCTAGTATACATATTTGTATGGGTCTCAATCATGAATTAATGAAGGTCACAATGACACTAATACATCTAGTGAGGACAACATGATCCTAACATCCCACATCTCTAAAATAGGTTTTGGCTAAAGATATAAGTGTCAGCATTCTTGCATCTTGTACCCATATCCAATAAATTAAGATTCCATCTAAAAATTCAAAAAAGTAAAAAAAAAGTAAAATTAAATATAAAATAAAATAAAAAATCATTCATCCAATGGTGAAAGCCAATCTTCTTGTGCCTTGGGAAAGTACCATGATGGAAATTAGTTTCTAGCATCATGGTAAAATAATCTATTATCTACATTGTACCTCAACACTTGGGGGTAAAATCCATTCTTTGTCAAACCCATCTATGTCATCCATGTATATATTATCCTTCTATCTATTATACATACCCATCATATGCCATCATATCATGCATTATATCTTTCAATCCTTCCCATCTTGACCTTCGTAATGAACTATAAGATGTTTTGAGAAAGGTTCAAAAATCATCTAGGCATATCCTCCAATGGATAGTTGGGCCTTTAGATATCTAGTTCCTTCACGATGTGTTCATTGACAATCCATAGTCAATTATTTCTTGGTTTTAATTCCCTTTTTAGCATCACCCTCATCCTTTTATCATATCATCCATTATTCCATCCATCCCCATCCTGGTATCTAGGTTTGGTATTACCTTTGCTAGTAACCCAATTTTTATAGTGTACATACATATCCCAAAAAACCAAAAAAAATTAAATATTTCAAAAATCCAAAAAATATTAAAATCCCAAAACATCTAAGTTGTCTTGTTTTATGTCATCTTGTCCTATGTCCTAAATATCCCCATCATCCTATCTAACATCTTATTTATCCTATAAATTTTTAATCTTGTTGTATTATATTATGTCTTGAGTATTCTATTCATATGACCCTATTCCTTTTATAGTTCATCTAATTATCATCCTATCTTGTCTTATGCCCTCAATCTCCTTATTGTCATGTGTTTTGTCACAATTATCTTGTCATATGTTGTCCCGTCCTATGTACTCAATATTCTAGTCATCCTATCTAATTTATTAGTCATATTCTCATCCTCATCACCTTTCCCTATTTATCTCAATAACTTTATCCTAATCATATTCCCTCATCTATTCTAAATCCATATTCATATCCAAACCCTAATCCTAATCATCATCCCTAGTCTATTGTAACATTAAAATTCATATCCACATCCACATCTATATCCTTCCCTAAGTCCTAATCAATTAGTCTATTCCAAATCCAAGTCTATTATAAATCTACAATCACATAAATATCATCATAGTCCATCCAAAAACCCAATCACTCATTCCATCATTATACAAGACATTGTGACATTGCATGTAAATACTTGTGTGTGTTACTTGTATGTTTTCTTGAGCTTGTTTGCATGACTTTTGTCATGTAAATATTTGTTCATCTATGTTTATTTTTGGTCTTGTGTCATATATATTTTTGTCTACTAGTAAATTAACTAGAATGTTATGATGACATGAAAAATCTATAATAATGATTTTAGGTGCCCTCAATGATTCAAAGTTTGTTATTTTCCCATGCACTTTGGCACAACATCCTCTTGGCCATACTTATATCATGGGGCATACTATCAAATGTTATATTTAATGGATTGATTAGACTATGATGAGATTTATTAAAACAATGATGGATTTATAATCTACACACCCATAATTTATCATATCCTCTCTCACTTCCCTAATCATTTAATCATCCTACTCCCATCATCAAGTCGATCATCCCAATCAATTCATTTAGTATCCAACAATTCCTCTAAGTCCTTTATCATCATTTCTATATCATCTATATAATCCTATTTACCCATTTGATTTTATCAATGCAAAGAAACAAGTCATGCTATTGAAAGTTTGCATCTTTCAATGTCCACCTGGCGATCTGATCCTACCTTCATCATTCCTCCTTTTTTGGTTAATTAAATCAGGTCCTAGATTCAATTTGTTGTTCTATTCCTTCCTCACTTTCTCCTAGTCTAAGCCTTAAAGCCTATGAATGCATTCGGATCTGTAGATTCAAAAGATCAACAGCTAGTTCACTATCTTGAATTTGACATCTTCAAGCACGTCACCCCTTGGTCCTTCTTCAACTTTTCTATTTGGCACTTTCCAAGATTGAACTTGCCTTTTTGGGCCTTAATAAATGACCCACTTTGGGTTGGGAAGAGCCCTCGTAAAGGTATCTTCCCTTTAGGTTAGTCTTCAGATGGCCTTCGAGCTTCTTTATTCTAGTGGGTCGCTAGATTTCTTCCTTCAAATTTCTTGTTTCATGTCTTCTCGAAGGGAAGGTGACCCTTCAACTTCAGGGAAGTATCCTTTAATTTGGCAGTCGAGAGTCCCCTACAAGGGTACCAACCCTTCAGGGTCCTTCAGCAGCGTTTTCTTTAGTGGACTATTTATCAGGATTTCCTGTGGATAATTCTCGCCGGTATTTTCCTTGGGCTTTCCCCATGGGAAAATTCCTACGAACAAAAAGTCCAAGGACAAATTCCCGCAAACAAAAAGTCCACAGAAATTTCTCGCAGACAAAAAGTCTGTGAAAATTGTTTTGTTTGCCATATACGTGAATTCCTTTAGGATTTCCTCCAGTGACTTCTCAGAATTCTTTCAAACTTTTTATCCAAAAGAATTGCTTTGGACAAAAGTCTGAAAGAATTATGACTACCTGCTTTAAACAAAATTTCCAAAATAATTTACCTTTTTGGCCTTCTTCGAAAATGACCCTTCTGAAGGGTATTTTTGTCGACCAAGTGCCCTCTGCAAGGGCACTTGTCCTTCGGGAAGCTCTCTTGAACTTTTACATTTGAACCACTCCTTTGAATCATCATAGTGAACTGCTTTGTTGAACCAAGGCTTTGAACCATTTGATTGAACCAAACGTTAAACCAAAGCATTGAACCACTTCGTTGAACTAAGGCTTTCAACCAATTCATTGAACCAAGGCTTTGAACCAATTTGTTGAACCAAGGCTTTGAACCAAAATGGTTCAAGCCGATGAACCAAGCCTTTGAACCATTTTTTTAAACCAACTGTTGAACGAAGTTTTGGTTCAACGGTTCAAACAAAGCCTTGAATCAACATGATGAACCATTTGATTAAACCCAAGGATGAACTAAAGCATCAAAATAAAGTAGATAAACCGAGTGAAACAAAGCATTGAACCGCTGGTTGAACCAAGCCATTGAACCATTCCTTTGATTGAACCCACCATTGAATCGAAAGCATTGAACCTAATATTGAACCAAAAGACATTGAACCTACTGTTGATGCTTGCCGATGGATATTTTTGTTTGAACCAAGACACTGAACCAATCCTAAAAATGACCAAGTGTTAGAAACTAATTCTTCTGGTTGAACCCACCTACAGAAATTTTTGAACCCGTAGAAATGAACCTACCTATAGATTTCATAGATACCAAGTCTGTATTTTTATTTAACCTTGAAAGAGTCCATAGAAATCAACCTATTAAGCTTGTTGAAGTTGGCCTATAGAGTCTATAGATTTCTCTTCCTACTGAGTCCGTAGATTCAAGCCTGCATATTCCATAGATTTAAGCCTACAGAGTCCATAGATGTAAGCCTGCAGAGTCCGTAGATTTTTGAGAAGCTTGAAAAAATGAGGAATTTGAGTGCTCAGGATAAATTTTGAAAAGGGAAGAGATAATTTTCATCTGTAGGACTAGAATAGTTTAAATGTTGTCCCAAAAAATGAGTGATATTTTTGGTGGACAACAGTTGGCTCCAGTTGGGGAACTTTTATCAATTACAAAAATAATTAAAGGGAGTAGAATCCAAAATCTCCAGTGTCTTCATCTATACCATTGGGCTATGGAGTCATGCTACCTAGAAATGAAAGGCTTCAAAAAAGGAAACAAACAAAATAGAATAGAATTAAAAATTGTACAAATATACATATATACAGATGTAATGATCTGACACTTCAAGAGTTGAAGTGTTTTAGATGTTGCCCATTGTGGGGTAGAGAAAAGAGTGTGCCATCTTGATATTTCAATAGAGAGCTATTTTCACTAATGTGCTGATGAATAATAAATGGGCCTCTCCAAAGGGAGTCAAACTTTCCATGCATCCCCTTTGGTTCTCTCCTTTTATCCCACAACAAGACTTGATCCCTAATCTAGAAATCACAATTTTTAGCCTTTTGGTCAAAGAGTTTCTTTACCAGACTTTGATGATTAGAAATTCTATCCACCACCATGGTTCTTTATTCCTCCAGCTCAGTCAGGCACATGATTATTTTATCAAGAGAGCTTTCATATGTCTGATCCTTAATTGCCTTTGCCAATTTCAAGGCTGGCAATTCTAAGGTGATTGGTATCTCAACATTGATACCATAAAGAATTTGAAAAGGAGACATACCAACTGCCCTCTTTGGTGTGATTCTATCTCTCATAGAGCATCAACCAATGCTTTGTACCATGTCCTTTGATTATCATCTGCTAGCTTCTTGATGATAGTTACTAGGTTCTTATTGCTGGATTCAGCTTGTCCATTCCCTTGTGGAAAATAATAAGAAGAGTGAGAGAGTATAATTATATAATGGAAATAGAATTGTGTAATCTCCTGAGAGGTGAAACAAGCTACATTGTCAGTAATAATTTTGATTGGAACTCCAAACCTAGAAATGATATTCTCTTTGAGGAAGTTGCATACAACTTCTGAAGTAACATGCTTAGTTGGAATTGCTTCTACCCACTTAGTGAAATAGTTAGTTGTTGTAAGGACATAATCGTGTCTAACATTTGAAGATGGGTTTATTGTCCCAATGAAATCAAGTCCCCATTTCTGAAAAGGTTCTTCTATGATCACTAGCTTGAGAGGCATAGTAGCTAACTTGGGTCTTTCAACAAATTACTGACAAAGTTCACATTTTCTCACCCACTTATGTGCATCTTGAAAACGAGTTGGCCAGTAATACCTAGCTCGCAAAATCTTGTGAGCAGTCACAGGAGCAAAAAAATGTCCTCCACAAGCCAGATTGTGGAAATATTTCAAAATTTGGCTTTGTTGCTCTTTGTCTACACAACAAAGGAATACTCCATCTATTCTTCTCTTGTACAAGCCATTGTCCCAAAGGATAAAATTGGCTGCATTCAACTTGATAGTCCTCCTTTTTTTGTAAGACAAATGAGCAAGACATTCACAATAAGTAAGGAAATGAGTGATACTTGAATACCACTCATTGGTAGTGGAAACAAAAAGGACTGTTGGAGTATCTTCCACTTCAGATTCTTCACGTTGTTTGTCTTTTGGCTTATTGTCAGCAATTAATTGGCATAGGCCTTTACCCCTGACCAACTTTGTCAGTTTGATGTCTAGATGAAACTCTTGGATCTTATCAATTCAATTACCTCTTTTCATGCCAAAATCCTACTGAGTTAATATAGACTTGACTGTAGTGTCAGGAACTAAAGCAGTGGTGTGTGATTCAGAATATAGAAGCAAAAAAAATTGACTGCTTTCACCAACGCATAAGCATGCCTCTCTACATTTGAATACTTCATCTCATGGGTTTTGAGAGGAAAACTCATGAAAGAGATAGGAGATTCCATACCTTCCTTATCCTATTGAACAAGAATTGCTAAAAGAGTGTGTTCATATGCATAGCTGTATATGATGAAATATTTGTTGTAATCTGGACAAACCAATGTAGGGGCATAAGCAATGGTAGTCTTGATATCTTGGAATGCTAATTTGCCTTCTTTAGTCTAGCTGAAGATGGTCTTTCCTTTTATCGTGCTCACAATGTGTCTAGTCTTCTTAGTAAATTTGGAGATGAATCTCGATAAGAAATTCACCTTTTCGAAGAAAGAATGAATAGCATTTTTGCTTGTAGGCAAATTAAGTTCTTGAATAGACTTGACTCTATCTGAGTCAATCTTTATGCCTTCTTTTGACATAATGTATCCAAGGAGTTTCCTTTCTATTACTCCAAAAATAGACTTTTTAGGATTTAAGGAAATACCATTCTGGTGGCAGTGCTCCAGCACTTGTTATAAGTGGCATACATGATCAGATCGATGCTTTGAAAAGATAGTCAAGTCATTAAGGTATACCACTATGAATTTTCCAATTTCATCTTTGAAATCTAGATCCATTGCTCTCTAAAAGGTAGCACCAACATTTATTAAGCCAAAAGGCATTCTTCTATATGCAAATGTACCCCAAGGTGTGGTGAACATAGTCTTGTGTTGGTCTACTTCACCAACTTCAACTTGATTATATCCTGAGAAGCCATCTAGCATTGATAACATCTCTGAACTTGTCACTATTTGAATCACTTGATCCATGATTGGCAAAGGATAATTATCTTTCAAAGATGCTTGATTCAGATTTCTGAAATTACAAAAAATGCAAATTTTGCCATTCTTCTTCCTTATAGGCACTATGTTGGCAATCCATGTAGAATGATGGATTGGGAAGATGATTCTAGCATTTAACATTTTTTATATCTTAGATAGAATAGTACCTGATATTTTCAAATTATAATGTCTAGATTTTTGATTCTCTGGCATTGAGTTGGCCTTGACAGGAATGTCATGGCAGATTTCATCTGGTCTGAGAGACTTCAATTCTTCATAATAATATGCTAAGACATCCATGTATTGATAGAGTAAAGAGGTGAACTTGAATTTTTCTTCAGGGGTGCAACACTTACCAATGTTAACCATCTTGGGATTTTCTTTAGTGGTCATATTCACTTGATCAAATCCCTGAGAGAAACTTGAATCTGTTTGTTGTTGTTTGATGAATCTATCATGCTTGTCAAATAGCTTCTCAAGAGAAACCAGGCATTTGGGAATTTTGTTTCCTTTCAACTGCAAGAATTCTTTATTAATATCTGAACTAGATTCAAAGACTGATTCATACTTTTGAGGTTCATTGCCTTCAAAACGTAATTTTTTAAAATTGTCTTTTCATTATAAGAAGGCAATGATTTGATGGTCATCATTGAATACTTGCCAATGATTAGCATTGTTAGGAACACTTGGTCTATAGACAAACTCAATAGTATACCTATCTTCTTTGAAATCTGAATGAGGAACTAAGAGAGTTCCTGAAATAGTAAGGGCATCAGCTCTATCATTAGACTCTCTGGGTATGGAAGAAATGTTAAAAGCATCAAAGATTTAAATTTGGTCTCGAACCAAGTTATGGTAGTGGCATAATCTCTCATTCTTGGTTTGGTAAATATTTCTTACTTGACAAACCACTAATTTAGCATCCCCTTTGGCATGAAGAAACTTAATGCCTTTTTCTTAAGCAGCCTTCATTCCAAGCAGCAAAGATCCATATTTAGCTCTATTGTTAGTGTTGCTAAATTTTAGTTTGTAAGATGAAGGAAACATATCTCCTTGAGGAGATATCAACACAATCTCAGCTCCTGAACCGGTAGAGGAATAGCTACCATCAAATTTCAAAGTCCATATCTCATCTGATACTAATTTTTCTTTAGACTTTCCTTCATTAGAGATGGAGGATCCTTCTTCATCTGTATTGCAACCTACTAGTTCTTCTATTGTTTTAGTTGAACTAACTTTTAATTTGACCCTTTTAAGAATTATATCAGATGCTTCATGCACTTCATTTGTGGATAGAAAATAGTTACCCATACCTACAGATTCAAAAAGGATTTGAGCTTCAAGGGCTGAGGTCTGGGTGACCACATAGTTTGCTTCCTTTTGAGGGAGCAACCTCTTCATTACACCTTGTATACAGATCCTTTCCTCAGACAGATCCATGCTTAGTTCTCCTCCCACACCCTTGCAAAAAATTTGTCCAAGCAAAATGCCATAGGATGTTGGGACGTCAGCCACTAAGACAGTCATTTTGATTCTCTTGTTTTGAAAGGTTGCAAATGAAAATTGGGCATCTTTGATTTGCTCTAGCAATGGTACTTGCTTGTTCTCCATGGAGAAACATCTCCCAAATGTCTTGGTCAGTGTGAGACCAAGAGACTCAGATACTTTAGCAAGCATATCATTATTAGATGCCCCTGAGTCTATAATACAGTTACTCAGCTCGTGGCCATTAATTAATAGGGAAACATAGAAAGGTTCTATTTTTCTAGGAGCGGTTGGAGGAGTAATGACCAAATTATTTAGAATAGGCATGTTTTTTAGAGAATTAGGAGTTACCTTTTTATCCTTTTATCCTGTAGGGATGGTTTGGTTCTTAACATATTAGACCAACTTATTCAATTGATCAAGATTGGACTGTAAATATTCAAATTCAGACATTTCTATTTTTGTCTTTTTGACATGATCGATTATGTCAAATCACTGAATTGAGCTAGGTATAGAGAAAGGTACTTCAACCTTTTGAGTTTTAGGAGGTATGGGATGTGGGCTGGTTTGCAAATTTAAAGTAGAAGGGGAAGGTACAATTGATGTATTTGCCTTTTAGGTGATCACTAGATTCTTTGACTAAAAAGGCAAAATGGTTCCACGCTTAGCAATCATGACTTCTAGTTGCAGTTGCTCTTTTGTCTTCCCTTTATTAGCTTGTTGGATTGATTGGTTTTTGGACCTAGTAAACACTACATATGATCCATCAAAAGCTTTTCCTTTTCTTTTGGGTTCATCCTGGTAGTTCAAGAAACCAATGTGGGAGTCACCAGCTGATTCTTCTTGATTGTCTTCAAGGAGATTAGTGTCATTTTCTTAATTTAATTTAGGCTGGAAAGAGAACTTTGATTCTGCTTCAAGATATCCCATTGTTGAATTAGTTGAAAGAGCTTCCAAGGCAAGTTTCCCTTGTGGGGGAGGATGGTGATTCTATTGCCCTTGATTTCTAGAAGCATTGCCCTGATATGACTAGTTTGGGATGTCCTTCTATATGAAGGAGTAGAAGACATTCCTTGAGCCATTTTCTTTTTGAGATTAAGCAACTCATTTGCCAATTTTTGCACCATTAGATTTGTGGTGCTTGTAGATGAATATTTAGAAGATGATGAACCTCTATTTCTATTTGGATATCTTCTTATCTTCCCTACTAAGATGAGATCATCTTCTACCTTACTGGCCAAATGTTGAGCTGCAACAAGATCTATTTGACCATCATGTCTCAAGAGAAAACTTACTTCAAGTAACTGAGAATTAATGAAGAAACATTTGAGATTATCAGTTGTAGGTCAAGCAATTATAGGAGTTCTATTTCTCAGTTTGTCAAATTTGGCTATGAAGTCTCTCATAGGCTCATAAGGCTTTTTCTTCATCTATGTAAGTTGACCTAGAAGTGCATGTGCATCTTTTACAGGATTGAATCTGGCTTCAAACTTACCTTTCAGAGTATTCCAGTTAGTCACTGACCGAACCTGTAGATGATAAAACCAATCTGTAGCACTACCTTGTAGTGTCTTCATAAAAACCTTGACTGCTACATCTTCAAATTCTACTCTGATTACTCCACAAGCTATGTTGAAGGCTGCAATGTGTTCATTAGGATGAACTTTTCCATCACCATAGAATTTGGGGAAATTCTTCCTTGAACTATGTGGAAGCTCATATAGAGGTGGAGTAAGATTGAGAGGACCAAAATCATTACCCCAAGGGCCTTTAACTGCCATTATATGATTATGAAAGGGAGGGATAAAAAATCTCAGATGGGTAATTATTGGCAAAGCTTTATCAACAGCAAAAGTAGATACTTCATCTGGCAATGGAGATCTGACTTTAGTAGGAGGAAAGCTCTTGGTTCATTGGAGACAAGATGGTGAAGGAAACAGATCAAAATCACTTTGCTATACCAACTCGAATACAGGGTCAACAATACTTTTAGCCCTTTGGCTTCGTGCATACCTTGAATCTATCAGATTGTGAAACAAAAATGGAAAAGAATTGACTTTGCTTTAGTTAAAGCTTGAGGCTTTAAATTGTGCTTTCTTTCGTAGTTGGTGTGAAGGTGAATGGATAGATTATAAATGGATAATGGGTTATATCCCTAGCAAAGTCACCAAAAACTATTGTGCAAGGCTAGGAGGAAAATTTTAACAATGAGAAAACACTGGAGCAGTTCGTTCTTTCGTAGCGGAGTACAATGGATAGGTTATAACAATAATGGGTTATATCCCCAATGGAGTCACCAAAAACTATTGGTTGAATATTTTGTCGATCAACGTACTGATAAACAAAATAGGTCTGATTAGCTAAAGTAGGAAGACTGGTCATCCAAATGTGTAGTTTTTACCACATCAAAAGGAGACTGATCTCTCCTCTCATCAAGGGGAGGTTCCCTATATATATATATATATATATATATATATATATATATATATATATATATATATATATATATATATATATATATATATATATAGCATACCTTATATATATGTATGCTATATATATATACTCAAGGGTAGGAAAAACCATCCATCTCTCTTTCTTCAGAGATGATGCATGCAGATCACAGGAGAAACTCAAGGAAAATGACAGAAAGCACTCCTCTTCTTTTAGAATACTATTCAGCAAGCCACAAGAATACTCCAGGTAGTAACAACAAAATGTAGCAAAAGATGTAATAACCAACAAATCGAGATGCAGCACAAAGTCTCCACCTAAATTGCTTAAGAGTAAGATATGAAGGACAATGAGGGCAAAATGTCTCTCCACAGTTGACTCTTCAAGACACCTTCCTAACTAATTTCACTAATCCTACTTGTTGAATTAAAAGAATAGAGAATATATCAAGGAAAAAGACATAAGAACAATTTCCTCAATAATAAAGATATTACAGCACAAAGTCTAAAAAATCACTTGCTTTCTTATTCCAATAACAAAATATGATCAATAAACTGAGCTCAAAGTCTCATAATTGCCTTCCAATTTGGGTAGAGTTTCGTTCTAATTGTCAAAAAAGAGATCCATTTACAATAAAAGAGAGGCCTTATATAGCCTCTTCAAGAAGAACACAAGAATAATAATACATCATGTTGCATTGGAATCTGTTAAGAAGATAGGTTGGAACTTAGGGGCATTTACCCATTTGATTTTATCAATGCAAAGAAACAAGTCGCGCTATTGAAAGTTCACATCTTTCAATGTCCACCTGGCGATCTGATCCTACCTTCATTGTTCCTCCTTTTCTGGTTAATTAAATCAGGTCCTAGATTCAATTTGTTGTTCTATTCCTTCCTCACTTTCTCCTGGTCTAAGCCTTAAAGCCTATGAATGCATTCGGGTCTGTAGATTCAAAGGATCAACAGCTAGTTCACTGTCTTGAATTTGACATCTTCGGGTGCGTCACCCCTTGGTCCTTCTTCGGCTTTTCTATTTGGCACTTTCTCATATTGAACTTACCTTTTCAGGCCTTAATAAATTACCTGCTTTGGGTTGGGAAGATCCCCCACAAAGGTATCTACCCTTCGGGTCGGTCTTCAAATGGCCTTTAGGCTTCTTTATTCTGGTGGGTTGCTAGAGTTCTTTCTTCATATTTCTTGTTTCATGTCTTCTCGAAGGGAAGGTGACCCTTCAGCTTCAGGGAAGTTTCCTTTAATTTAACATTCGAGAGTCCCCCGCAAGGGCACCTACCGTTCGGTGTCCTTCAGCGGCCTTTTATTTAGTGGACTATTCATCAGGATTTCCTGCGGGTATTTTCCCCAGGCTTTCTCTGTGGGCAAATTCCTGCAGACAAAAAGTCTAAGGACAAATTCTCACTAACAAAAAGTCCACAAAAATTTCCCATAGACAAAAAGTCCACGTAAATTGTTCCATTTGCCATATACGTGAATTCCTTTGGTATTTCCTCCCGTAACTTCTCAAAATTCTTTCAGATTTTTTGTTCGAAGGAATTCCTTCGGACAAAAGTTTGAAAGAATTATGACTGTCAGTTTTAAACAGAATTTCTAAAAGAATTTACCTTTTTGGCCTTCTTCAAAAATGACCCTTCTGAAGGGTATTTTTGTCGACCAAGTGCCCTCCACAAGGGCACTTGTCCTTCAGGAAGCTCTCTTGAACTTTTACATTTGAACCGCTCCTTTGAATCGTCATAGTGAACCGCTTCGTTGAACCAAGGCTTTGAACCATTTGATTGAACCAAACGTTGAACTACATCATTGAACCACTTCATTGAACCAAGGCTTTGAACCAATTCATTGAACCAAGGATTTGAATCAATTCGTTGAACCGAGGCTTTGAACCAAAATGGTTCAAGCCGATGAACCAAGCCTTTGAACCATTTGTTTGAACCAACCATTGAACCAAGTTTTGGTTCAACGGTTCAAACAAAGCCTTGAACCGATATGACGAACCTTTTGATTGAACCCAAGGATGAACCAAAGCATCGAAACAAAGCGGATGAATCGAGTGAAACAAAGCATTGAACCACTTGGTTGAACCATTCCTTTGATTGAACCTGCCATTGAACCGAAAGCATTGAACCTAATGTTGAACCAAAAGACGTTGAACCTGCTGCTAATGCTTGCCGATGGAGATTTTTGTTTGAACCAAAGCACTGAACCAATCTCGAAAATGACCAAGTGTTAGAAACTGATTCTTTTAGTTGAACCCGCCTGAAAAAAGTCTTTGAACCTGTAGAAATGTACCTGCCTGCAGAGTTTGTAGATACCAAGTTCGTAGTTTTATTTAACCTTGAAAGAGTCTGTAGAAATCAACCTATGAAGCCTGCTGAACTTGGCCTGCAGAGTCCGTAGATTTCTCTTCCTGCTGAGTCTGTAGATTCAAGCCTGCAGAGTCTGTAGATTTAAGCTTGCAGAGTCCGTAGATTTAAGCCTACAGAGTCTGCAGATTTTTGAGAAGCTTGAAAAAATGAGGAATTTGATTGCCTAGGGTAAATTTTGAAAAGGGAAGAGACAATTTTGGTCTACAGGACTAGAATAGTTTAAGTGTTGTCCCAAAAAATGAGTGATATTTTTGCGGGGCAACAAGGTGTAATACACTAGAGGTGGGTAAAGCTGAGATTTGAATTTGTAAAGTCTATTTGGAAACAATCATTTTTTTCAATTATTGAATCCTACGATCTCAATGGCTAGAATGATTTTTCTCTTATTGGGTTCACACGATTTTTAAAATGGTTTATTTGCGATTATAAACTAGCCACAATTTTGATTGTCATTGAAATATTGTGTGGGAATGAGTTAATAGTATTTCACTTGATGACATCATATTTAGAAATTTTGCTCCAAGATAGTTTGTTTCTAAGATTTATTGACTGATGTTGGTTCACACATATGAAGAACATTCAAATTGACAACATTTATGATTTTGTATATATTCTATATCATATAATTTCTTATCAAACCAAATTTATGTTAAACCATTTATATTTTATAGCATTTCACAAGATCATATTATGAGTTTGAATCTAAAACAATACAAGAAAAAAGGAACACACATATTGTTGCAAGGGATTTAAACATTGTTTTGGTTATTTCTGAATGGTCTACAATAGGGGACTTGAACCAAAACAAGAGATTATAAATGTTGGTTATCTATGAACTGCATGATCTCAAATATGGTTTCTAGGGCAATTTTATCTGATTCTATGTCCTACAGTTTTGTTTTTTAAGGTCTGCATTATTTGTAATAAGTTCAACAATAATTGTATCTTTATCATGCATTTGGTCACAAATATGCAAGAACTGTTTTTAAACCCAACACATAACCTATACATATGGGATCTAACTCATGAATGTTTTGTATTGATACTTGTGGGTCAAAACCTGTAGAAGATGATAGTTTTTCTTGCGCTGATGGGTCTCCATCTTTTAGTAAAAGATTTCTAGAGCTCCAGAATCCTACTTGTAATAGGAAAAAGTTAAATCACAAAACTAGAAATAGATAAATACACACGACTCCCTTCTGATTTGTTGCATGTTGGTAACAACTTCCTTTGAGAAGAGTAAAAAATTCAAGGTAGCTATTTTGAGCAGAGCAAGGGAGATAGAGCAGGGTTATAACAGTGAAAAATAGACTAAAAAACAATCGACTTAAACAACATAGAGGATGTATAGCACGGGTTACTTTTTTCAATCTTAAAAATTACTTGCAAGTGTGTATAACATTGGAAAGGAGCCTTGTGACATGGAACGAAATTCAAAATATTTAATTTAATTGATCGTTGTGACGTGGAACTGGGCCTGGTGAAAATGGAGGATGAATGACGTTAAATTTTTATGGTGAATAAAGTCTAGATAAAATTTGAAAATGGTAGTGACATCAACATGAAAATAGAATGTTTATGCATGCTACTTAAGGTCACGAGACATGGAGGTTTTAAATTTTATGTTGTAGTTTTCTTTCATCCATGCTGCCAATATATTGACTCTTAATTTTTTTTTTATTAGGATTATAAATATATGTGAATGCCATGCATTGACTTTTGGAAGGAAATATGGCTAAAATTAGTCTCCTCCATAAATATAAAATGATTGTTGGTTAACTTTTCATACACAAAAATTAAGATGAAGTCCGTGCTTATACTGATTTACACTCTTTCACTTTACAAAACCATGCTTTACAAAAATAAAATATCATATCCCTTTTAACATAACTTGCACTTTAAAAGAATTACTAGTACATATATATTTTGTTGCCAAGTCACAATCAAACTCTCTAGAGTTACATCAATGCCATGGCCCATTCTTATCATTTCTCTTCTGTACCGTCTCAGCTGTCAAAGCAATGGAGAGATGCATCAATGCCATGGCCCATTCTTATCATTTCTCTTCCGTATCATTTATCATTGGTCGTCCTTTTTTAGCTTGAAACGAATTTGTGTTGAGAGGGCAGATGGATCCAATTATGAGTGGGGCAGGGAACATATGGGATGGTACCCGCCTGTGAGACAGTAGTGAGACACTCGTATGATGTACATTCCATTTAGATATGATTTTTTGGGTATGCCTTGCGTAAGAAGGTAATAATGGAGGGAGAAGAAAGTCGTTATCTGTGAAATAAAAGTAATGCAAATAATAAAAATAAAGTGAGGTGGGTGTATCTGTAGCCATGCCCCTCTTATGCCATGTTTCATCCACCTCAATTTACTTTTATCTCGTAATTTTTCCACTTCCCTGTGTAACATAATTAATTGTTTTTAGATCTTATAATTCGTATTGTTTAGCTAATGACGCAGCCCATGGAAAATGTTCTCTCTGCATTCAAGAAATATTTAAAAATAATAAGTTGCTAAAAATTACATATTATGAAAAATATTAAGTTTCGAAAATTATTAAAAATAGAATGTTTCAAAACCTATTAAAAATAACATGTGTAAATTTTAGGATTAATTTTTATTTTAATAAGAATTAGAAATAACAAGTTCAATTAACTTGAAGATTAGCTTTTTTTTTTGTTTTAAATAAAATTTTGATGTGGATGACAATTCTATATTTGAATTGTGTATTATAAAAAAATTATATGTATTGTTTTATAAGAATTTTGAATAATAAAAAATAGAACTCTCTTTCTCATGCTCAAGAATTTCCTGTGTAAATTTGTTAAAAAAATATAGTTAATACTCTTTATTAGATCCATCCTCTGATATTAAAGCGAATTCAACTTTGGATAGAAATTTTGAGCTAATATTGTGTGTGATTTATCATTGCATTTCAAATTTTATTTTGAAGAAAAAATATATTTTAATGGACAAGTTTAACAAGGATGGCAATATGATGAGGATGTTATTTTTAAATGAACAAGAATATGTAACGACTGTAGAAGAGAGTGAAAATTATCACAAAAATTGTTACACATAAGAGACAATGGTAAAGTTAAGATAAAACAAATGAAGAAAAAGAGAAGAAAGAAAAAAATCATCAAGAAGAGGGAGAACAACAAGAGCTATAGTCATTCAAAAAATGACTAGTTAAGGAATTAGAAGGAAAGAATATAGGAATAAATGTAAAATTTTTCAAAATGTAGTGACAATCTAAAACCATGGGAGTTCAGAGATTGGTTGAATAGTGGGGATAAGCTATTTGAATGGAATAATATGACAAAGGATAAGAATTTAAAGTTTACATCACAAAATTGAAGGTTATTGTAATGATATGGTAGTATCATTTATTAAAATATAGACATAGAAAGAGAAAAGAGAAAATTAAGCCATGGAGTAAGATGGAGAAGACACCGAGAGAGAAACTCTTCCATGTTGACTATGCATAAAGTCTCTACAAAATATTTCAGAACTTAAGGTAAAAGGAGAACAACGTACATGACTAAAAATAAGAAATCTACAAGTTGTCCATTCGAGTGGAGCATGATGAAATAGGGGAGCACATATGAAAGGTATGTAAATGGTTTAATATTTTCTAATGAATATGAATAAATCATACATATAAATAGTATTATGGTGTTTAACCCTAAAAAGGTGAGTCTAGATCGGTGTTATCTAGATTGCATTAAAGTGTTATATAGAAATAAAATGGCAAAAGGGTGATAACTAGATCTATAATAGGCCAATCAGATGTTAAACTCAAATATAAGCATACACTGAATTTATTATGATGAGATAGTCTAAATATGAAATGTACAACTATATATATGGCATAGTTGTATATATATGACAAATAAGTGAAGTAATTGGTTTGTCTTGATGCTAATGCAGTTCTAGATCTGGAATAGGATGAAAGCAAGCAAGAAGTACATTTTAGAATAGCTGTTAGTTTTTGGATCTAAAACTTTTAGCTCTTTTCACAGTAACGTTAATGTGGGACAGTTGCATCAAATTTATTATCTAGGTTAAATGCTAGTGTCATTTATGTAATATCTACTAAAATATTATGTAACCACCTAGATGCTTCTAGGTTCTACTTCACCTTCACTCTTGTGTATTCATATATAGGTTATGGATAGTCACTACTCTTGAAATGGTAAAACCCTAACTTTTCATCTTCAATGTGAACTTAGGGGGAAATGGGTTAGTGGGAACATGGTGTTGAGATGACTCTAATGACCTACTGTCAAAGGATGATACCTACATGATCAATACTCCATAGAGGGCCTCAAACTGATGTAGTTCTCTCATACATATTAGCTTATGCATGAATCATACAATATGTAAACAATAAGTACAATAATGACATATCTTTTAACTTATAAAATCAAGATCTCGGGCTTCTCTTTTAGTACTTCAAACCTATAAATGTGTAGCCCCTATGACTAGTATGGAAATAGGAATAATACGAAAGATTTGTTAAATTGAAATATCTTTTGTCAAATTGTTAAGTATTTATAGGTGTTAACTAGGTCAATAATGAATAAGGGTTGATCTCGTATTAATATCAACCCATTTAGAGTCATAACTCATATTAAACCATTTAGGCCAACCATTAGGATACATTTTATTTTTAAATTGGATGACTTTAGGGCATTGGACACTTGTGTCAAGATAAGACAATAACATAAACATTATTATTTGATGCAAACATTGGTGTCTAGGTATAAGGAGGATAGGTATAGGTTTAGAACTAATAGAGACAAAATATAAGTATATTTTAATCATTTCAGTCAAGATAGATGACCTGGGTCATCAATATAAGGATGCTTGAACTAAGAGATATTGTCCAAGAGGCACAAGGATAGAGCAGATGTGAGACTTGTAGAAGTATGAAATTTAAAGAACTAAGAGGGACATCTAAGATCTAATTTTTCCAAGTGTAAAAGTCTAAGGTGTTATATAACCGAAATAAATCATCTTCATTTACCCCTCCTTTAATCTAGCAATGAAATTTATAGTTTAAAGGAAAGAAATGTATACCTGGGTGGGTACGCACACCTTGTCTTTACTCTTGCCCATCTTGAGTAATTTGCTAGTGACTAACCTATAGCCAAGAGCATGTTATAGTATAAAATCAATTCATATAATTTGGTTTTAAATTAATTGAAATAGATTTAAATTAAAAGAACATGGTTTACGAGTACACCTCTATGTTGATGTAACTACCTTGCCTTCTAGCAAGTTATTTTTCAAACTATGTATCATTGTGAGGCTCTAAAAATTGATATTAGGATAAATAGATAAATATCTAGAGTGCATATATCCAAGGAGAGATAAAAACATATTCTCAGTCACGTTCCCCCAAATTTGGAGCAAAAGTGATTTACCACCTAATGGGTGATATTAGCTCAATTGTTAAAACCAATGATACTTATGACCTAGTGAGGCTAAATGATTAAGTTCAACCTAAAAACTTGGCAAGATAGAGTGATTTGATCACCTAAATAATACCAAAATGTAAACCAACTAATACAATATATTGGCTCAATAAAAGTCTGTAAAAGTCCATGTGTTATCAATAAAAATACAAGTTTGTGACATGGTAACAGTCAATAAAAGAATTTTGGAATTTGAAACTAATTTGGATTTTGTAATATTATGCAAATGTTTCATACCTTATGCAACTTATATATGTAGCATGATGAAATTTTATATAACAATAGTACCAATGTATATAATTCTATCATAATTATGAATTTAAATCATATAACTATCTACTTTGGCCAATTCCAATAATTGTGTGAGTGTCAAAAACATGCTTCCAAAACATGTCCTCACTATATATGAATAATATAAAATTATATATAAATAAGTACTGAATGAATGTGGATAACATGATTCCAAAACATGTCCTCACTGAATCTAGAAACTATGAATGTGTGGAAACCATGTATATATGACATTCCCCCACTGAATCTAGAAACTGATATAAGTACCAATGTTATGAATGAATGTAGAGAACATGCTTCCAAAGCATGCCCCCACTAAATCTAGAAATTATGAATGCCTAAAACCCATGTCCATATGACATGCCTCCACTGAATTTGAAAACTATTCCAAGTGTGGAAAGCATGTCTATATGACATACCCCCACTAATATGTCCCCCTTTGAGGTGAGAGAATGATATGAATTGGTAGTTACATCACCTCAAAAGGATAAGATAGCTATATACTATGTGATTATAACCATGTAGCATATAAAGGAAATATGCCTAGGTAGATATAGCATTGAAGTGTATAGAACCGATGTGATCACATGTAGGCCTAAGATGCATGGTAAAGATCATGAAAATGTATATATAAAAATAGTACAAGTTGAACAAGAAAACAAATAAACACACAATATCACTCAAAGATTGTCAAAAGGCAATGGTCTAAGGAGACTGTAAATAAGGGTCATGTTAAAATGTTGCACAATTAAAGGGACATGACTTAGTCAAATGTCCATAAAATAAATAATGACATATTGAAATGTCTATATAACAAATAATGACATGAAAATGTTAATGAATGCATACATAAGAATGAGGGATGCAAGTAAAATAACATGTTCAAATGATTGAGAAAAGAATATATGACATCAATCAAGTGCATAAAAGAAAACATAAGCAACCATCATAAACATGTCATAGTATCCCATCAATCCAATGTGTTAAGAAATGTATGTCACATTTATAGCATATCAACTATCATGTGTAAGATATAATGATGTAAAATAGGCATGTGTAATTACATATGTAAGTTAAAATATAATAATGTAGAGTGATCATCAAAACATATAACCTATATGTATCAAGATTAAATAACTGGATTACCCCAATGTCCATCCAACATCTAAAATAGGAATGTATAACATATTTTTATATGGATATATAACACTCAAGTAAAAGTTTGAAACATGTGTGTATATAGGATTAATTGGGTAGGCATCCATTAATATGGAAGTAACACATGGATTCCAAGGAGCCAATAGAATAAGTGTCAAAATTATATTTGGATTTTTGAATGTTGTTTTATGTTTTTTATATTTTTGATTTTTTTTTAATATGAAATATCTCCCTATGGTGCCATCTAGTGGATGGCCATAGATATCTCCCCACTATAAATCTAGTCTAATACCTAGGTTATGCTACCGAGGAGTATGTGTAGGTGTAATATTTGTCATTGGGTTATCAATGTTTCTCTATGTATGTAAAAATAAAACTTTGTGGTCATGAATTAATATTAGGCATAACAAGAGTAGGGGTTCTTGGAACCCATCATTGAGTGATGTGTGATTTATTTAGAAAAATAGTAATATGTGTGTATACACATAATATTTTCAAACTTTAATTGATTACTGACACTTTGTATCTTGTAAGAACCTATTGAGTATTAATATCTCTGAGTGCATGCCTTAATGGGTGCATTGAGAAAGGGATGGGAAGATAATCGATGCTTCATAATATTATTATCCACTTTCCCACTTGCCATCTACATGCTTTCCCCCTAAAGCCATTAACCCTAAACTTATTTTTCTCAGTCCTACCTATTCCAATTATTTTTCTCTTTCCATCCTTTTTCGCATGCCTTAATTCCCTTTTAGATTTCCGGTTGTACTAGGTCAACCATGTCCAACTCTGTATAGTTTAGGGTATTTTTCACTTTATGGGTTTTTTAGAATTTCACCAACCTAGCTCAGACCTAGTGAATTATCACTGAAAACATATAGGCTCAGCCATGGCCAACCCAGTATAACCAATGTTTCCAGGAGGATTTAGGATAAGATCTACCTATATGTACAAGTTCATTTCCAACCATTTGTATAGAAGATAAGTGACTAAGAATAAGTGCAAATGAACATCTGCATATTGACCATTCTACTTGAGGAATAAATATTAAAGTTCCATACCTTTTTTGGAGATACAAATCTTATCTTGTAGAGAAGTATTTTGGATGTATAGATAGATTGTGTAGCCTAAAACTAATTTATCTTTGTTATCCTTACATACCATGACAATATCTTGTGAATCACCTTAGCCAAGGGAGAGATTGAGGATTGGTGGGTTCATTTTCAAGGTAATTATTCCTAACATTGTTTTTCCTTTGTAAGAGTAGATAGATAACGTAGATATTCTTCTCTCTTCCATGCATTAGGATTTCATATACATTGACAAGAATATATGTATTCTATGAATGATTAGTTTAGTTGTTTGTTTTATTTCTAACCCCCACTTTTTGCCACAAGATTTGGTGAGCACTAAATTAGATTTACTTTATTTTTTATTAACATAGGTGAAATATCAAACATTAAGACAATTTTAAGGTTGTTACATGATTGTGTTAGATTGTAGGCTTTGGAACCCTACCTCACATAGCATATTGTGACAAGTGATCCAATAATAAGGTCTAATGGATCCCCATATTAGTTATGCTCCCACTTAACAAATGTATTCCCAATTAGAAATGTAGGTATGATCTATCTTCTTCAAGCCAAGGTTTATTTATAGACATGATGCATTTTTGATTGAATACAATCTAGTGAACCTAACATGAAATTAATCCTTGCATAATTGATTTCACTTTATTTTATTCATTTTAGCATTATTTTTATCATATATCTATCATATTGGATAAAATCTAGTGGCCTAGATCTAATCTCTATGCATATGTTTTCAGGAAGAGGTAATTGGATCAACTTAGATGATCATATATAGGTTTCAAGAATTCCAAACTTCCATTTTAGACTACTAGGTTAACCCAATCAACCCTATACATTTTTAGGCATCAAGTTCAGCATACTAGGTTGACCCTATACATTTTAAGCACTCAATAGTAGGATTTTACAAAGCTTGATTGACCTAGTCGACCTAATTAGTAGAGTTTTCAAGCATATTCCAAGGTTTATGATTAGAAATATTCATTCTTAGCATCTTTGATCCACCAAGGTTCCTTTCTATCTCTTTCTTTTCTATCTTTCCTTTCACAATTTACAATCTTCAAAACAACCCTTACACAATCAAATGGATTGACCCTATCAACCCAGTTCTATGTTCTATGTGGTATCTAAATAACTGGGTCAATCCTAGTCGACCTTATTCATTTTTAGACCTTTATTCTATAGTATAGGTTTGCCTTTGTCGACCTTATTTTATATTTTATGCATATAGTGTTAACACTATACCTTATTTCAAGTTAAAATTAATCTCTATATGCTAATGATTAATTCACACTTTTTTCCCTTATTACTTGCATGCTTGGAATAGTTCACATAGTCTAATCAGGGGATTTTTAATTAATCATTTAGTTTTACTATTTATATTTTATGCACACATGGACAAATCACATTATTTAAACAAGCACTTTAATATTTGTTTACCCAAGACCAACCTACTTGGTTTTATCGCCAAGGAAGAAGCTAACTTGATACTCTAGTCAATTATAAAGCATGGTTAATGGTATATTCTAGCTAAGCACCTGGCACCCTTATCACTATAGTATGTGAAGTGAGGGGGTAGGCCCCAGTACTAAGCTTGTATAATTACTATTACAGTCCATTTACATCCAAATGACCTAAAACCATCCTTAGATTGATATCTAGTTCATTTATTTACAACCAACTTCTCATCACATTTAAAATCATATTCTTAATAATCTAATGAAACATCTTAGGTTTACCAATTAGTTATCTCTTTACTTTCCAAGTTGATTGCTTGCTCTTTGCTTAATTGTGTTTATAAAAACTTACATTATCCAATTTTAGTGAAAGGTTTTGTATTGTGTGTTTTAATTAGATTGGCCATCATTGATCTAATTAACTATTTTTTCCCTTCAGTTCTTACTTTACTAGATTAACTAAAAAAATTGTCTTGTTTTAGTTCATAACTTGTTATCTTTCTTTCTTTTCCTTGTCTGTTGTACTAGTTTGACTGAGTCAACCATGTACCTTTTTCCAACCCCTATGCACTATACAAGATTGACCTAGTTGACCCTATAATATTTTAAACCCATTTTACCTACTTTTCTAGTCTTTGTGCATTGTACTAGATCGACCTAGTCAACCCTATACTATTTTTCAATCCCTATTTTTGTGTTAGGTTGACCTAGTTGACCCTTTACTACTTCAATCACTTCTTGGTTATTTTCTTCCTCATCTTTCTTCCTTTCCCTTCATCATGATATTTTGATATGAAAGTGACACTAAATTATAGTCAATAGAAATGATGAATCTTACCAATCCTCATAGGGTCTCCTATAGATAGAGTATGGATCCTTTATTGGATGGTAGTAATGTTCATATTTCCACTCACACAATGAACTATGGGGCCCCTCCTAATACCTCTTCACAACATAATCCTCTTTTCTCACTAGAATATCAATTTGAGTTAGAGTATACTCCTAAAATTATTTTTCTTATCTCTAAATTTCCTCAACATCGAGGAAAGGATCCTTCTACCATTTAAAATCTAATGACTAGTGGTCAAGTTTAAAAGCCTCATTCACCTACTCCTACTTTCTCAACTAGATTTGGGGGTACCACTTTCTTTTATTCTCATCCTCTTCCTTAAATTATGACCCCTTCTCATACCATGACTTATTTTCTAAATTCTTCCAACTCCATGCCTAGTATATCCACTAACATGGTAGGTTCTACATCTAGTGGACCTCTTTTAAGATCCACTATCATTAATCCATAGACTAGTTCTTCATTTTCTACCCAAGGTAATAATTCTTCTAGTGCTTCTTCCTCTCAACCATTCACTAGTCCATCTTTTACTACACAAGTAAATTTTACCACTAGTGCATCTCACTATCATAATTATTCTCAAGATCTTATGAACTCCAATAGTGGTACACAAGCCACTAATACTAACACTAATGCAAACCCTAATGATTCTATTAATGTTAATCAAACACATCAACTTTTATTTCAAACTCTCTTTCAAATGAACACATTTCAAGCTCATAACATAAATCAAATGATGAGAATGCAAAACCACCTTCTTAACCTTCAATCTCATCCACAACCAATGGCTTTGGGAACACATAACCAAAATGTTCCCCCTTCTCCTCTTTAATATTCTCATGGCAATCTCATTCTTCAGCCTCATTTAATCAACAAAACCATCAAGCATCTTCAAAATTAACATATTACTACTCAAATTTCAAACATTGATATAAGAGTTATAACATCTATAATTTCTTATAATGGATCAACCGATCCTACCCTTCATCTTAAGACATTTAGAAATATTTATAAGGATTGGGTCAACTTAAACACCTTTGTTGATACCACGCTCCTTGCCAAAACCCTCATAGGTAATGCCTTGGATTGGTACAATAAACTTAGACCACATTCCATTACTAGTTTGGATTATTTAGTGAATGCTTTAGTGAAAGAATTCCAAACTAGTGATCTTCCCAAAAACACTTTAGCCCATTTCATAAATTCAAACAAAATGAAAATGAAACTTCTCAAGCCCTTGTTAAAAAATGGAAGACTTTGTCAAATAAATGTGAAAATAACATGGTCGATGATAGTCTTTTCCATCTCTTTACCAATGCCCTCTTTCCTAAATTGCAAAAAAAATTCCACACTCTCTCTCTCTCCATGTACCTTGGAGGAGGATATTGACCAATATAAATGACAAGATTTCATAATGCATTAATTCAATCCACCCCAAACTTTTGTGGGTCCTTGTCTCTTAATTAAGAATAAAAATTAAAATGTTACCAATGATGGTGTTACAGTTTCTTATGATGCCATTCACAATGTTCAAGTTGCCGTTCCCACCCCTTCATCATAACCAACTCCCCCTTCTTAAAAATATACCAATCCTCATTTATATTCACTAAATAACATCAATGTTCACAAACCTATATCCTCAGCTAAATTTCTTAAGCATCTACCTCAGCCTCTTCCACAAGAGCTTGACCCTACTCATCCTATGAAATCCTAGTATGATCCTAATATTTTTGTTGGTTTCATGCTATTTGGGGTCATTCTCATGAGACATATAGACAAATTCATAATTTAGCTACATATTTTATTCTTGGAACTAATTTGATCACCATTCCATCATTAGAAATCATCAACAAGCTTATCAAATTTTTTTCAAAGATTATAAATCACATGACAAAACTCAAACCTTGAATCAATCAAACACTCATTTATCTATCTATAAATATCTTCTCCATAATCATTAACTGATTCAAGACACCAAAGACAAGCCCACCCCTTCCACTAATAATGTTGAAAGTCTTGTTGAAACCACTTCTAAAGAGAATGTGGTTAGCATGACTAATATTTGAAGGGTGGTGGATTTCATCAATTCCCAACCTATCTACACTCCTCCTTCATCTAGAACATATCATGTAATCCAAGATTCTTCTCCAACTCATTTAAATGAGTTGGGGAAAGATAACCTTATTACTTTTGATGATCTAATTTATGACTCTCACTTGGATAACATTTCCCATTCTCTTTCTACCATTCTTCCATAATCTTCCAACAATAATGATAATCAATCTTCTACTAACACTTCTTCCACTTCTTAAAATCAACTTAAACCAACTACTTCATCATCTCAACATGATTTACCACCTTTTCCTAAACCTCCTTCCCATTCTTTTCAACAAAAATTCCAATGTGTTTCAGCTCCTCTTTCCAAGGACATCCTTAATCATTATGCACCTATCCCTAACAACTTTATTATGGGTTATGATGAGTGGGATCCCATTTTGGAACTCACTAATATCCCATCCAAAATTTTATTCCTTGAGCTTATGAGGACTTTTACCCATCATAGAAACAATCTTATGTAACTATTATTCAAGATGAATTTCCCTCATCCTCCTCTATCAGGATGGGAGGAAACTTTATTTGGATCCAAAGATAGTATTTTACAATAATGTGAAGAGTTGTCTATCAATGCTGATGAAACTATAGACACTTCTTTTTCTTTAAAATTTTGCATAGCTTCTATGATTCTTGATGAGATTTTACTTCATGTAGATGATCCTCCCTTGCATATTATCATCCACATAGGTGATCTCCAAGTTAAACATGCATTTATTAAAGATATTTTTGGTATATGTGTCACTTCTCTTTATTTCATTAAGTTTTTTCTATATTCAAAATGAAATCTCAAGTCTACACACAACACCTACCAAGGACATGATAGAAGGCAAATGCCTCCTCTAGGTTGCATGTGGCTTCCCATTATCATACCACCTATCACCATCTGTGTGAAGGTGATGATATTTACCTTAACCCTTTCTTATAAAATCTTGATTGGAAGGTCATGGACTCACCGCATGAGAGATATTTCTTCTTATGTCTGCCAATGCATTAAATTCCCTCATAATGGAGCCATTTACAAGATTCAAGGTGATAATAACCCTTAGAATTTTGAATAATTTAAAGATCATGGTGTCTTAAAGATTCCTACTCTTGATCCTTTGCCAAACATTCCATTATTTGAGTTTAAACATCTCAACTTTATTGTTAATTCTTCCCAAGGTTATAATGGGCATCCTAAGCTCATTGGTAACACTCCTCCTAACCTCTTAGACTCTGATGATAATGATCCCAATGAGATTAACTTAAAGATCAAAAAATTTTATCTCTCACCTCATCTCATCTCTTAGCTTCCTACTTCCTTATATCCTCACTCTTGTAAGCCTCTTTGTGATGACATTCCCATAGTCTTATCCAAGACTAGGCATTATATTCACTATAATTCTTTGGATTCCCTACTTACATCAATGATCTTCACACCTTATATTAAAATTATGGTATTCCTTAAATGATCCATTATTAGTAGGTTTTTTACAAGATCATGATGTAGATATTTTCCATTATTATTCTTCTTTACCTAAGTATTTTCATGCATTTCATCATTTTTTTTCACTTATAGATCCTAATTTTTGTATTTTCTCCTTTATCATAGGGTAGAAATGGTGCCAAAACTTCCAATTTCGAAGGATACATGTATGACTATACTCATTAATCATTCTATGATTGGGTCTTATAGCTTTGATTGGTACCCTAACCCTCATAGTTGGTTTACCCCTGAGATTAGTGAAACTCTCCTTAGATCTTTTATAGATCTCTCTCATCCCTTAGTAGAGACTATTATAGTCAATCTTATTTATGCTCCTATTTTTACTGAGCCTACCCCTATTTTTGATACCATTTATCCTTTAATTTAGCTTAGTTCCATTCCTTCCTCATCATCTCCCTCCCATGGTGATGTTTTACTTCCATTGCCTAAGATAAATCTTTTGTCCACCAAATGGGCCAATGACTATTCTTTGGCTTCTTCTACTCCTATTTTACCTCTTTCCATGAGTGCTTCTACTAAAACAACTCATCACATATATTTTGCTTTAATGGGACAAATAACCATTATTTCACCCATTATCTCAAATTGTGACAATATATTGATACCTTGCATCCTTTTTCCCCATCATCAAAAAAATCAATACCTCCTCTGAAGGTACTTCCTAAATATAGACCTAAGTATGGTGAGGTATATTTTCTATGGCATCTATGTGGCACCCATCATATGAATAGTCATTATAGAGTAAATTTTTACTCTACATTGCATTCAAATTTCTAGTCAAGCACTACAGTTTTGGGTCCCATACACCTTGGTCGTAGTGGTAGAGTTGGGGCAGAGCACGAGTTCATTTTTTGTCTAAGTGTCAAAGTGCAGCGGAGGCCACCAAATGTCACCTCCTGAGCATGGGTCCTCTTTACTCCTCTTTTGTTCCTTTAATTTCATTTTTCCTAAGTATTGCATTCGAGTGGACGCTGCCAAGTGTCACTTTTTGAAAAAATGGAGCCGGCCAACTAGCATCGTTTGAGACTCTTTTATAAATTTCCAAAGAACCACAGATTGTGCCACGTATCTAGTAGTAGCTAAGTAGAATTCACCACATGTCAGCATCCACATCTCATAAAATCATCTGCATTCATTCTACTTTTTGACAAAGACTTTCAACAAGCTAAGCAGCAGGAAAGCAGAAAGCACCAGGTGGCAGTTGTAGAGGCCTTAAACTACCCTTTTAAAGTAGTGAAAGTCACCATGTGTCAACATCTAGGAGACTTGGGTTCAACGCTTGGGTCTAATGCTTTATTCTAATGCATAAAGGCATCGTTTCATTTTGTTTCAGTGCCAACATGCAGTAGAGGCTACCAAATGTCACTCTCTGAGTCCCTTTCTACTCTGTCCCCAAAAACAATGGAAGATGCCACATACCCCTAGAAGAAGTGAAAGATGCCATGTATCTTCCCAGAAGTAGTGGAAGTCACCATGTGTCAATGCCTGAGAGATCTTCTTTGAGTTTCATTTCTAAATAAAGATTTTGTTGGGCCTTAGGTGTTACTTCAATATTCTGTGGAAACTGCCAAGTGTCACCACCCGTGAGAGTCTGATATGGCCCGAGTGATACTACAAAATAGCCAAAGGGAAGTGGAGAGACCCGTGTGTCTTCGATGATCTGGTGGAAAGTGCCAAGTGTCATTTTTAGTGCCTTCTAAGTAATAAGAATATTTTCAAGAAATTGACTAAGTGACCTCTCCCGTTCAACATAATAGAGTGTTTTGTGTATTTGTTGCCGCAAAGTGAAATGTAGGGAAAATCAGCTAGAGTTAATTCGAGTAGATGGAACAATTCATTAGGTATATTTTTGGATCCCCCAAAGCATTGAAGGCACTGTCTATTTGTCCCTAGTGACTGAAGGATGATGAAGAATTATGAGGGAAGGGGATGATGGAAGGAGTGATCTAGGGCTATTAAAGAAGAAGAATTGTAAGAGAGAAAAGGGGAGGGTATTTTCTGATAGTTTTAGACTTTCTAAAGTTTTTGACCAGTAACATCATTTGCTCTTGTCTTAATTTTCTTGAGTTGTAAAGTTGATATAATTGTGCATGTTTTTGTGCCCTTTATGTGGCTGAATGAATTAAAGAAATTTGAGCTCCATGCCTTGGTTGGTGTTATCTGTGTCATTTGCAAAGTAGTCTATGTTGTAGATTCTCTAGAGTTATGATTAGGAATGTCATTTGCTTTTGTCTCATTTTCTTGAATCAGAAGGTTTACATAATTGTACGTGACTTATGTGCCTCTTATGTGATTGGAAGATTTTGTTAAGAAGATTGAACACTATGCCTTTGTTGACATTCCCTGTATCTTAGCGAAAGACTTCCCTATTATGAGCCTCTATTTTTGTTATTTCAATCTTTTACATTGATCATGCACTTGTCTACTCTTAAATGTAATTGAATCCCATAATAGTCTCACTATGCTCAGGTTAGGATTAGGATTACACTCAGGCGCATCACCATAGTTAGGTTTTAATTCCTACATTTACTTTTTTGTTTAATCTCCTATCCCTTTTCCTCAACACCTAATACAAAGAAGAGACCAGATTCTCTAAAACTTGGAGGTTGTTTCAAGCCACATTGTCCCATAGCTTGAAACTTCCCATTATTGGTTGGTTAAGATCAAGCACAATTTTAAGTCATCAACAATTTCTGGCACACCTAGTGGGACCAATTTTGAAGCTTCTTTCAATACCGCATGAACCATAGAGCTACAAGGAGTCAGAGCTGTGGACTAGTCACCAAATCACAATCTACTACAAATATAGGTATTCTTTTGCCACCTCTAGTAATTAGTCCAAGAAGAAGAGCTAACTAGTTTGTACTAGTACCAAACATGGGAGCCCATGTACCTCCAAGAAATTATGCAAGCTAGAACACTAGTCATCCGTTAATCCTCCCAACACCACCAGATGTTTGGAACCCTATCCTAGTAAATGCTCTAAAAGCTCTACCCAAATTCAATGGGTAAGACTCAAAAACACCTATGGAACATCTTCAAGATGTATCAGATGTCTGTGCCATACATGGTGTCATGGAGTAAAATGTGTCCCTAAGGTTGTTAGCAGCCTCATTCAAAGGGAAGGCTTTAGAATGGTATTGGTCTTTGACCCCAAATACCATATCCACATGGGACCAGCTTGGAGATTAGTTATTTGAAAGATTTGTAGAGAAGGGTGATAAGTCTTCTTTATTACAGCAGTTAATCACCATTCAAAGGGGACCACAAGAGGACATGACTGATTTCAACACTAGATTCTAGAAAACTTGGGATAGAATCCTTGTTACAGCTAAACCACCACCTGGTAGGGCCATAGTATTCTATCTCAAAGCTTTAAATTTAGATATATCTATTATGATTCAGTCACTAGGAGGACACACTTTGTTAGTAGCTTATGACCTTGTGGTCAGAGCTAAAAATCATTTAATTGATGTTGGAAAGTTACCTCCAAGGCCTCCCATGCCTATATTTCTAGAAATTACCTTACCTTTACCTCAAGAAGTTCCTAAAGCTGTAAGCCCACCTATGTCTATGTATGCTTACCCTCCATCATCTGAAAAGCAACTGGTCCCTACCCAGTCATCTGAAATGGATGATATCAAGAGTATGCTAAGGACATTCTCCAATGAGCTGATTAACATAAAGAGGTAGCATAATACTTTCCCTAAGCCTCCTTATCAAGGTTATCAAGGAAATGGGTTTTCATCCCAGCAAAACCAATATCAAGGCCATCCAAGACAAACTAATCATCAACCAGCAAATCAATTAGTTGTAGTTCCCACACCCTCACAGACCCTTCCTCCCAACTCAAATAGGGAGATGATTCCAGGTTAGAATAATTATGTGGATGATACTAATGCTTGGTGTTTCCTTGCAATGATGCTCACACACCTAGAGATTATCCTAGGGGTAATCTACAAAAAAAGGTGGCTGAGTAGAGAAGAATGGATGGTTAATTTGTTAGTACCAGTAACAATCAAGCCACCAGTCTCCCGGCATGTAGAATTCAGTCCTAATGGCTCAGATGTAAGGAATGCCCTTGCAACAAGAGGAAGAAATATCCCCTAAACATGCTTTGTTCTCATGGGTTGAGGATGAAGATGTAGTTTTCTTGAATGAAGCATCTACCTCCAAAAGGCCAGTAGTGCAATCTGAGTGTTACACCAGATCAAAGAGGAGGATGGTGGAGCAGCCTGAAACTGCAAGTGGTTAGGTCAAGAATAATCCTCCATCTCAAGGGCAAAGGAATGCTACTGTTAGACAAGAAGTGCCTCAATTGGTACAAGATCAAGGGATCCCTATCCAGATTCAAGAAAGAGAGAGGTATCCTTATTTCCAAAAAACTCGATCTTTGGGACCAATTAAAGAAGACTCCAATGCAAGTATCTATATGGGATATCTTGGCTATTTCTAAATAAAAGACACTACTACAAGAGGCTTTGTATGGGAAAGCAGTACCCAAAGATGTTGTTACCAAGGAAGGACCTACTAAAAAGGAGAAGCTCAAAGATACAGTTCCTCTAAAGACAATAAATTTCGTGAATGATGCAACACAAGTAAATCCAAGCCAAAGCCTTTCTATTTGACTCTGATAGTTGGAAAGAAAATTCTACATAATACATTGATAAATTTAGGAGCTATCACAACTGTGACACCTAAGTAAATAGCTGATGCTTTGAAAATAAAATATGAACCCCTTGCAAAGGGAGTTATGTAGCTAAATGGCAAAACAGTGCAAACCATAGGGAGAATTAAATAACTCCCCTTGCAGTTATACACATGTCCCAACATAATTGTCAACCAAGATATAGTTGTCATAGATATCCCTCCTATCTTTGGTTTACATTTATCTAGAGAATTTATAGCAAAAATAAGAGGATATATGTCTCTTGACTGGTCTCACCTCATCCTGAGAACTAGATATGGTTCAAAGATGAAGATTCTATCTGAACCACTATCCAAAGACCATATTACCAATGAATTGACAACAAGATTAGAAGTGGATCATGCCATGTTTAATAAATAAGAAAGGATTTTTGTTGAAGAACTAGGCAACTAGACGGAGCATGATCAAGAAGAAGAAAATAGCCAGTTGTTGGCTATGATGCATAGTGACCTGTATGGGAACTATGACTCTACTAGTTTGGGCACGCATGTCATTTTTGATGAGGATCAGGTGATCCCAAATGTTATAAGGGAAGAGGCACCTACTACTCAATATTTATAGGTCTGGACTTTGAATTTTGATGGGGCTAGAAGTAAACATGGTGCTGAAGCAAGAATTTGCCTTACTGCTCCAAATGGTGATAAAATTTTAAGGGTTATCTGATTCCAATTTGCTTGCTCTAATAATGATGCAGAATATGAATATTTATTACATGGGCTCTTGTTAGCCAAGAAAAAATGAATAAAGAACCTAAGAGTAAAAGGAGATTTAGAATTAGTAGTAAAGTAGATTAGGGAAAAGGCAGAAGCCAAAAATGTGAGAATGAGGTCCTACCGGCATAGGATTTGGGATTTGATAGAATATCTTAAAGCTTTAAATATTGAGATAATCCCTAGAAGTCAAAACTCTGAGGCTGATAAGATGGCTCATATCAGCTCATAATTTAACCCAGCAACTAGCCTATTGGTTAACAATGAGTCAGTCAAAGTTATAGTGAGACCGACCATCCCAAACAATGATGAAAATTGGCAAGTGTTTGAAAATGACGCTCAATTAGTCTCTTTCTTGAAACAATCAGATGAGTTTGCTGATTAGTTGCAAACTAAAATTAAGGAGGCATATGGTGATTAGATTATCCAATTAAGGACAAATAAGCTCCCTAAGAGATTGATCACCTTAGAAAAATTGTTTGACCTAGAGGATGTAAGCCTAGAAATGAAAAGGTTTCAGGTAGATAAAGTAGACTATTATGAGGTAGATGTGAGTGACAGGAAGAGGCTAAAAGTTGGGAATTCTACAACTCGAGAAGAGAGGTAAAAACTAATTGAATTGAACTAGAGATATGATAGAGTCATACCTTGGAGCTATGAAGGTCTTCATGGATACAACAGAGACATTATCCAGCACACAATAGAATTGACTGAGGGATCTAAGCCCATCAGATAGAAACAGAGGCCAGTAAATCCAAGGATTGAACCTCTAATGGTAGATGAGTTACAAAAACTTTGAGACTCAAAAATAATATTTCTAATCAAGCACTCGACTTGGGTATAAAATCTAGTCCCAGTTAGGAAAAAGAATGGAGATGTAAGACTGTGTGTAGATTTCAGAGATCTAAATAGAGCATCTCTGAAAGACCACTAGCCCTTACCCTTTATGGAACAAATTCTACAAATTGTGGCTAGATCAAAGAGGTTTTCTTTACTTGATGGTTTCTCTGGGTATAATCAGATTTGGCTAGCTGAAGAAGACCAGTACAAAACTGCTTTCACTACCAAATGGGGGACATTTGCCTATGCGAAGATGCCATTTGGCTTATCAAATGCAGGAGTCACCTTTCAACGAGCTATGGATATAGCCTTTTGTGAACTAGTAAATAAGGTCATCCTGGTCTATTTGGATGACCTCACTATTTTCTCAAAAAATGCTAATAATCATTTTGATCATTTAGAGTCCTCTTCAGGAAATGTCAGGATTTTGGGATATCATTAAACCTAAGAAATGTATTTTTGTTGTACCTCAGGGTAAACTATTGGGGCACATAGTGTCTAAGGAATGGGTTTTTATAGATCTTGAGATAATTGTAGCCATAATGGACCTATCTCTTCTAGCAAATAAAAAGGCAGTCCAGTCCTTTTTAGGGAAGATCAATTTTGTCAGTAAATTTATATCTAATTTTGCAGGCTTGGTTAGACTAATGACACTCTTGCTAAAAAAGGACCTAGTCTTCAAGTGGACTACAGAAGGAAAGCAAGCTTTTGAGGGGGTCAATAAGGCTATCTCAGTAGCTCCAATGCTCAAGAACCCAAATTTTTCCATGCCCTTCGTAATGTATGTCTATGGAGGGGAGTTGAGTATTATTGTTGTCTTGACTCAAAAGAATGATAGGCTAAAAGGGGAGCACCCAATATCTTTTTTCTCAAGAACTCTCAGAGATTATGAGACCAGGAAAATTTTCATGGAAGGACAAGCCTATGCCATGGTAAAAGCCCTCAAGAAATTTAGGCATCTGATATCAGGGAACAAAATTTTGATACTTGTAGCTCACCCAAGTGTCAGGGAATACATCATGGAGGGGGAGATTACTGAGAAAAGATCCAATTGGATCACTAAGATCCTTGAATATGATGTAGAGGTCAGACCCACCAAGCTAGTCAGAGGCAAGGGTCTATGCCAATACATAACTTAAGAGTTGGAAAAGATGTTACTTGAAGAAGTAGATTCAAAAGGAAAGCCAGAGATGATGCTAAAATTACAAGAGGTTGATCAGGAATTTTTGGTCACAAGCAGGATTCAATTTATGAAAAATGGGGTTTATTCAAGAGAACTCCCTCAAAACAAGAGGAGATATTACAAGATATAGGGATTTCATTTTGTTTTAATTGAACAAGTCCTTTCCAGAAGAAATTTTGATGGAAAATTGTTATGATGTGTACAATAGGCTGAAGCTCAAAGGATACTACATGAAATGCATCATGGAATATCAGGGGGACATTTTTCTGCCAAGACCACAACCATAAAGATAAGTGAGGCAGGGTATTTCTAGCCTACTTTATTTACAGATTGTTATCATCTAGTTAGAAAATGCCAATCCTGCTTGTATTATATGGGGATGAGAAGGAATGCAGCCATTCCCCTTAGTCCTATAGTTGTGGATGAACCTTTCACTCAATGGGGTCTTGACTTCATTGGGATGATAAATCTAGTGTCTAGCATGGGTCACAAATGGATATTAACTGCCATAGACTATTTCACCAAATGGACCAAAGTAGTCCCACTTAAGGAAGCAACAAAGAATGTGATCCTAGATTTTCTAGGAGGTATCACTACTTGCTTTGGGGCTCTTCACACCATCATCTCAGATAATGCTAAAGCATTCTTAGGGTCTAAGGTATCTGACTTTGCCTTGAGACATGTAATATATTTAAAAACTTCATCTAACTATTACCCTCAAGGTAATGGTCTAGCAGAATCAACCAACAAGAAATTGATAAGACTCATCAAAAGAGTGGGGGTTTATCATCACAAAGAGTGGCATAAAGTGCTTAATCTAGCACTATGGGCTGATAGAATCACAACTAATCAGGTGATCAAGATGTCTCCATATGAATTGGTATATGGAAAGTCTATTGTGATTCCCCTAAGCTTGGAAATCCTTGCTCTTCAGTTGATCAAACAGATTGAGATTGAAGAAAATGGCCCCATGCAGGTCAAACTTGCAAAACTTCTGGAAGCTCAAGAAAAGAGGGATATGGCCCAGGATTCATTGATCAAGCATTAGGGAATGGTTAAGAATTGTTTTGATAAAAGGACTTCAAATCCTCATTTTGAAGTAGGCTCGATTGTTTTGAAATGGGATGCACAGGCCACCAAGCTAGGTCAACATACCAAATTTGAAGCACTGTGGACTGGTGCATATAGAATTCACGCATGCAAGCAATTTTTTTTTTTCAAGCTAGAGTCGATGGAAGGAGAACCTGAAGAGATTCTTGTAAATAGAATATATTTAAAGCATTTTAATTGACTTGGGTCTCCCATGTATTTTAGTTAAATAATTTCCCTTTCTCACATTGTTTTTCCATTGTTTTCTCGCTTTGATTTTAAATAAGTGTTTTAAACATGTGTCGACGGCTCTTTTGAAGCTATAATTTTCATAATTTTGATCTAGCAAGAGGTGGATTTTTCTTTTTGAGGAGGCTCAAAAGTCTTGAGGGTCACCAGTAACTATAGAGTAAATTTTTACTCTATGTTGCATTCAAATTTTCAGTCGAGCACTGCAGTTGTAGTTCCCATACACCTTGGTCGTAATGGCAGAGTTAGGGCAGAGCACAAGTTCATTTTTCATCTAAGTGTCGAAGTGCAGTGGAGGTTACCAAATGTCACCTTCTAAGCATGGGTCCTCTTTACTCCTCTTTTGTTCCTTTCATTTTGTTTTGCCTAAGTGTTGCATTCAAGCAGAGGCCACCAAGTGTCACTTTTTGAAACATGGAGCTGACCAACTGGCATCATTTTAGAATCATTTATAACTTTCTAGAGAACTACATACTATGCCATGTATCCAATAGTAGCTAAGCAAAAGTCACCACATGTCACCGTCCACATCTCATAAAAGCACCCACATTTATTCTACTTTTCAACAAAGACTTTCAAAGAGCTAAGTAGCAAGAAAGCAGAAAGTGCTAGGTGGCAGTTGCGGAGGCCCTGAACTACCCTTTTAAAGAAGCAGTCGAAGTCACCACATGTCAGCATTTGGGAGACTTTGGTTCAATGCCTGGGTCCAATGCTTTCATTCAATGCATAAAGGCATCATTTCATTTTTTTTAAGTGTTGAAGTGTAGCGGAGGTTGCCAAATGTCACTCTCTGAGTCCCTTTCTACTCCATCCCTAGAAATAGCAGAAGACGCCACATACCCCTAGAAGAAGAAGCAAAAGATGCCACGTATCTTCCCAAAAGTAGTGGAAGTCACCATGTGTCAATGATCGAGAGATATTCTTCAAGTTTCATTGTTGAATAAAGATTATGGTGGGCCTCAGGGGTTACTTCAAGAGTCTACAGAAACTACCAAGTATTACCACCCGTGAGAGTCTGATATGTGTCCTGAGTGATACTACAAAATAGCCAAAGGGAAGCAGAGAGAGTTGTGTGTCTTCGATGATCTAGTGGAAAGTGCCAAGTGTAATTTTTTTGTGCCTTCTAAGTAATAAGAAGATTTTCAAGAAATTGACTAAGTGACCTCTCCCGTTCAACATAACAGAGTGTTTTGTGTATCTATTACCACAAAGTGAAATGGAGGGAAAATTGGCTGGAGTTAATTCAAGTAGATGGAATAGTTCATTGGGTAGATTTTTGGAGCCCCCAAAGCATTAAAGGCACCATCTATTTATACCCAATGACTGAAGGACAAAGAAGAATTACGTGGGAAGGGGATGATGGAAGGAGTGATCTAGGGTTATAAAAGAAGAAGAATTGTAAGAGAGAAAAGGGGAGGGAATTTTTTGATAGTTTTAGACTTTCTAAAGTTTTTCACCAGTAACATCATTTGCTCTTGTCTCAATTTTCTTGAGTTGTAAAGTTGATATAACCATGCATGTTTTTGTGCCCTTCATGTGGCTGAATGAATTAAAGAAATTTGAGCTCCATGCCTTGGTTGGTGTTATTTGTGTCATTTGCAAAGTAGTCTATGCTATAGATTCTCTAGAGTTGTGGTTAGGAATGTCATTTTCTTTTATCTCATTTTCTTGAATCGAAAGGTTTACATAACTATACGTGACTTTTGTGCCTCTTATGTGATTGGAAGATTCTATTAAGAAGATTGAACAATATGCCTTTGTTGACATTCCCTATATCTCAGCGAAAGACTTCCCTATTTTGAGCCTTTGTTTCTGTTATTTTAATCTTTTACATTGATCATGCACTTGTCTAATCTTAAATGTAATTAAATCCCATAATAGTCTCACTATGCTCAGGTTAGGATTAGGATTACACTCAAGCGCATTGCCATAGTTAGGTTTTAATTCCTGCATTTGCATTTTTGTTTAATCTCCTATCCCTTTTCCCCAACACCCAATACAAAGAAGAGACCAGCTTCTCTAAAATCTAGAGGTTGTTTCAAGCCACATTGTCCCACAGCTTGAAACTTCCCATTGTTGATTAGTTAAGATCAAGCACAATTTTAAGTCATCAATAGTCATCACATCTTTCAACATCTTAACAATCACCTTATAACCATTCATAAACCTTCTACCATTCTTTCCAAAGGTCATCCCTACAAGAAGGCTCCACCTTATTCTCCCATGGCTCCACCTTTAGTGATTTTATCACCTCTTGTTGTCCCTTCACCATATTGTGTGCTTCCATATGTGATTCTTTTACCCATGGACCTTTTTTCACCCATGAATCCTTCTCCACTGGTGATTAATACATCTCTCATAGATCCTACTCCCATGCATTATCCTAACCATCCCTTGCCTAATTTCCCTCTTCAACATGATCCTTCAAGCATTCCTAATTTTTTTTGAAGGAAATTAGAAGTGAATTATTTTCCTAGTATTCATTACAAATTAATGAAACATTAGTAAGAGTTCATCTCCAACTTCATAGATATTTATCTAATGTCTTGGATAATGTGTGTGGATAGATTAATAATTATTTATGATCACATGCATGGTGCTTTCACATATTCATTTGGGTTGGATGTGTGCTCCAATCTTATCTTTATCTATCTATTATATCATTTGATACTATGCCAAATTTCTCCTTATCATATATGGTGATCTTACTTCTTGTACTATATCTTACTTATCTTATCATTTATATTTCACATATGATTTTATTTATTTATCACTTCTTTCTCTTTTTTGCTTGAGTTTTTTTGAAAACTCTTCTTTTTGCTCTTCATGATTATTTTCTTTCTTATCTCTATTTTTCATGGTTAATTATGATTATGACTTGGTTATACAAACCCTATTCCCTTTGGTCATTTTCTCCCTTTTACCATGTGATCAGTTACCAAACAATCCTACTCATTACTAGCTTCTTATACCAGTGCTCTTTTTAGATCTCCTTTTTACCTTCTTCCTTTTCCTCAAATTAAGCATATACATGGTTGAGACTTGAGATTACATGCTAGTTAATTATCAACCCTAAGTGTCCTAGGTAGTCTTTATCTTTTGTTACTTATCTTCCTTTAACCTTAGCCTATAGCTCATTCATGTGTATCACTTCATCTCTCATGATTGGTCATTCCAAGTTTGTATAGATGAGGAATATTTAAAAAGCCATAATAAGTTAAAATCTAAATTATTTCAATAAAAGTCAATAACATAAAAGGTAAAATTATTCTTAAAAGTCAAATACCACTAAAAGACATGATTCAAAGCACATCTCCTTCTTCTAGTTGAAGATCAAACTCCATAGTTGGCCTCAAAATAGAACCATGGTCCTTTGGGGTGTGGTAGGCTAGTAGATTATAAGAGGATAACTATTTTAGAGATAACTACTTTCTCATGCAAGTACCCAATATTCATAGTAGACTAACAACTCTATAAGTGGTCCTAAAGAATAGGGAACATGTCATGGGAAGGTAGGTCCATTTTCCTTTTCTTGTACCAATATACCTTCATGATTTGATCTTAGTATCACACATATTTTCCTACAAAGCTTTGTGTCTATATATAATAGGCTTCTTCTATACATAGATGATCACTAGTCACTTAGTCTCTTCTCATGTCCCTAGTATGCCTCCTATTTTCTCAGGTCTTCTCATAAGATGCATGTGTCTTGATTTTTAAATTCCCTTTTTCATTCCCTATTTCCCTCATATTTCCTCTTGAAAAATATTATATTGTCTAGTGATCACTCCCCTTGGGATTTCATTTGTGAGTTACATTGTAAGACCACAGATATGACACATCTATCCTCACAAATTACAATCCTTTCCTTCCTATTACCCACATCCTTAATTACCTTATTTTTCTTATTTATTCCACCCAGTGGTATTCTCTTTTTGAGTTGCTATGTAGGACTATGGATAGGACCCAACATTCCTCACAAAATTTTCTAATACCCAAGTCACAATCAAAAATTACATGTGTCAAATATGAGATAAGATTCGATTGATTATGAATTTACACATCACTAACATGCTTCCCAACTTTATTTAGTATGTTTTATTATTACTTAATTTTTATTTCACCTTTTTCTCTTCTTATTTTCTAAGTGCATGTAAGAATACAACCATTTCTTAAATTTTTCATACTTCCTATATTGAATTAGTGTGATCAATTAAAGACTAATCTTTTGCCAATTTTTTTCTCTCTTATACTTCCTAACATGATATGATAGTATGATTGATTAACTTAATTCATTTGATTTATTTTTATACCATTTGAGAAATTTAATATACCTTCCATTTTATTACATTATTTTCATACTTCCTAATGCGAATTAATATTATTTTACTTGTTTTTGGTGTGAAAATCTTTCATTTTGGTTTTAAAACAAATCCATTTTTTCTATTTTGTTTTAAAATTTCTTGGTTCATTATACTTAGTAATTTCTTGTTATTACACATTTCCCAGCTTGAAATAATGTGTAGTACATTTTCTTGATTGATTATATTTTACCAAGTCCTTTTTTGCCTATTTATTTTCAACCATGCATGTGTTTTTCATAATTCTAGAAAAGAAACCACATCTCATGTATTTCCTATATCATATGCAACAAAGATAAAATACATGTTCTAGAAAGCAATATATCTAAAGCATCCACAAATATAACCATAATAAACCATAATGAAAACATACACAACCAAAAATAATATGAAAAAATAATCCATATATATACATCTCATGAGTTTTGATACACCATATACAACCATATATAATGCTCCATCTTTATGTTTGGGTACCATCCTATCTATCTCATGGTCTAGCCATTTTATTAACTGAGGCCTCAGTCTGACTCCTTGAAATAGTACATTGTAAGGAGGCCATCCAAGATCTCAATCCCTCTACTTGTATTTATAGGTGTGCTACCCACACATGTGACTCCATTAGTTGGGTCTATATCTCTATCATATATGCCACTATGACTAAATGTGAAGCTCTTTCCTCAGCCAAGGCCTACCAAACCAACACCTCACTTGCACCCATATCTACAAGTGGATGCATCCTCTCTCTACACTTTTACATGTCATGATGCCTCCCCAAATAGTCTAAACTAGATCACCTGAGCAATGGTAATTGATATATTGGGGTCATCCAATGAAGTAGGATCATATGGATACAGAGTCTCATCAAAGATGTCATGGAGTGTTCCCCTCACCACGGACCCCCATCTCTCATCTATATCCTCAAATACACCTACAAAATCAAACTAAATGGATATTAGATCACTTTTATATCTCAAAATTTTTATATCTAGTTCCAAATAAAAACATAAAGCAATAATTTAACCATCTTTTCTTACCTATCTATGTCTTAGCTACTATGGTCTTACCATCTGTGTGATCACCTAACATTGTTTCCCCATCTGTGCAACTTCCTAGTGCCTCCTCTGTAGGTTGCCTCCTTAGCTCAAATCCATCTATCATAGCTCACATCCATATCAACCTATGTCTGAGTAGTCTCTCATCATTTATCCTTCCTCTAGCTCCTTTTTTGACTCATTAAGGATGACATCAATCTCTATTATCTCTTGTTACCTCTATCATCATCATGTCCGCAGTGGTCATAGCTCCTAAAATGGAAATAGTAGTGGTACATTTGGTATCTCTACCTCTACCTCCCTATCCTCTTACTCTACTCCCCATCATGTTTGACCAGTCCATGGTTTCTCATGATGTGGTCTGAGTGATGGTCTTACTATCTATGGTCTTATTCCTCTCCTCCCCCATGACTCCCTCACATGTTGAGCCCATTACTCAAGCATTAGTATCGATGTCATTAAATGAGATAGGCCCATCTATCTTAACACCCATGCCATTAGATGTGGCTCTATCCACCACATATAGTGTCTAATAACCTTTGTCCTCTCTATTTCTAGTATAACTATGTCTTGACACACCCATGTAGTCATTATGTCTTCATATGCCTACCACACAATGTCTGTACAATCACTAAGTATATTGTTGTCATGTGGGGCATGGCTTGTGCTACTTGGACCTCCTTCCATCTCTATACATAAGGTGACTTATCATTAACTGCATGGGGAAACCCAACCTTCTAATACATAAAAAACCTCTCATATATCCAAACCATAAATATGATCAATCCAGTGGTTTTCTTCCCTCTGACTAGCATCTCATATAGATCATATATGTGTTGGACCTAGATGATAGATCCTAGATCATATAGAACTCATTCCTCTAGCATCATATTACTCAAGGCTACCATGAATAGTGGTACCTTACCATCTAATTTGTGACATAGCACCCATTGTGTCACAAGTCCTATCATAACTTTCCAGATATTAAGATTTTTTTTTATGTATATACATCATCCATATTTACCCTCTATCCTCCCAAAATTATATCTTCACTTGTATCCCACATGACTAAGGTTATCCTCTCCTTTATGTTATCTGGTATCCCTATGGTCACTAGTGTTCCTACTATGGGCAACCCAAGGATGGCATGGACATCCTCTAGTGTGATGGCCGTCTCTATCACATCCCCATCCACCTCTCATATATAGGTGTCATTCAGGCATTCTTAATAGCTTAGGAACATGACTAATATATCAAAAATCATGGGGATCTTGCACATATCAACTATGCCTCATATACCTATGGATACTAGTATAACCCTATCTCTATATGCCAATTTCTCCAATATTGTTGGTAATTAGACCACATCTATCAATGTCCAAAACCTTTGTTGTCTTTACAACTAAGATACAATGAAGGATGTATTAGTTCCTTCATGTCATGTATATTCATAATATAATATTTTTACATTTTTACATAAAAAACAAGCCTAATTACTTTTAAACTTATTTATTTTACCTTATTTTTAGCCTACTCAATCCTTCTTTCCCTCCTTTAGTTCATGCTTTTCCATGCTTATTTTAGTTCTTTGGTCAAATAGGTTTGACCAAAATTTCCTATTTTTCCCTTCGTTGACTCCAAAATCTTAGTAAACCATGTTATTTTCCCCTTTCTAATGATACATTATCATTTTATACCTTGTAAATCAGTTGGAAAATTGTATTAGATTGGTAGCTTGCTAAATGTATAGGGTCAACCCATACCTACTGGGTCAACACTATAGATTCTACCTAGTTTCAACCTAATAGGTTGACTAGGTTGACCCAATTCATTTTACCTACTGACCCCTTGTATTTTCCTCAAAAAGTGCATTTTTACATATTTCTTCATAATTCCTCTAAACCCATTTCCCATATTGTTATTTTCTACCCCTAGAATCTAATTTTATCTCATTTTGATATCTAAAAATGCTTACAATTCATAGTTACTGAAAATACACTTAATTCAATACAAATTTCAAAAATTAGTTTAAGATTCTTAGCAGCATACCTATAGTGCACCCACTAATACCTCTAGAGCCTCTCCCTATCTAGCCTATTATCTCCTCACCATCATATCTCATTTGGTCTCCATATCTCTTTTCCTCTCTTTCACAAGTCAAAATAACAAATGACTTATTTTTTCCCCTAGTTTAAAACACTTTTCAAAACTCAAATTCTTCAATTGTTATCCTACAAATTCTTTATTTTATCTATATCTTTATGTTTACTCATCTATTGTTAAAACCATATAATGTGTTAGATTCGTGATGATGTAGAAAATATTTTCCCCTATCATATGCCTATCTTCCAATTTTTTTTATTTTTGGCTATTTTTTTAACTAACTTCTATAGGTTTGCCTAGTGTTGTTAACATTTCTTGTAGTATACTTCTTTATCTACAACACTGAGGTAAGTAAAGGTATATTTTTTAAAATTATATCCCTACATTTTTCTTATTTTTTGCTTAATGCACTTTACTTAGCATTAGCATTATGTTTTTATCATGTTTTATTTCTCAAATCACCATCCCATGTTGCATTCATGTGACAAATGACAAGCTTTGAGTGGGGCATATCTATACACATAATATCAAGTCTCAATCTCTCTGAGTGCATGCCTTAAAGGGTGCATTGGGAAAGGGGTTGACATATCATCGGTGCTTCATAAGATTTTTATCCATTTTTCCACTTGCCATCTACACACTTGTCTCCTAAAACCATTAACCCTAAGCTTATTCATATCAGTCCTACCTATTCTAGTCATTTTCCTCTTTCATCCTCCTTTTCTTGCCTTAATTCCCTTTTGGACTATTGTTTGTACTAGGTTAACCATGGCTAACCCTATATAGTTTGGGGTATTTTTCACATTTTGGGTTTTTTAGCCTTTTGGCCAATTTAGCTTAGACCTAGTGAATTATCCATTAAAACATACAAGGTCAACCATGGCTGACACTATACAACTAATATTTATAGGAAGATTTAGGGAAATATCTGCCAATATATACAATTTCATTTCCAACCATTTTTAGAGAAGAGAAGTGAAAAAGAATAAGTGTGAATGAACATCTACTTATTGACCATTCTACTTGAGTAATAAATCTTATGGTTCCATACTTTCTTTCGAGATACAGATCTTGTCTTATAGAGAATTCTTTTGGATGCATAGATAGGTTGTATAACCTAGAGTTGATTTTTCTTTATTATCATTACATACCACATCAATCTCTTGCAAAGCACCTTAGCCAAGGGAGAGATTGAGGCTCAGCAGGTTCATCTTCAAGGTAAGTATTCCTAACTTTATTTATCTTTTGTAAGAGTAAATATATAATGTAGATGTGCTTCTCTATTCTATGCATTAGGATTATATATACATGTACTTAAGTATATGTCTTCTATGCATGTTTATTTTAGTTTTTTTTTTTAATTTTTTAACCCCCACTTTGTGCCACAATATTTGGTGAGCACTAGACTAGATTTACTTTCTCATTTATTAGCATAGGTGAAATATCAAACCTTAGGAATCTTTTAGGGTTGTTTCATGATTGTATTAGACTATATACTTTGAAACCCTACCTCACATGATTTATTGTAACAATTTATCCCCTAATCAGGTCTGGTGGATCCCAATATTGGTCATGCTCCCACTTAACAAATGTATTCCCAATTGGAAGTGTATTAATGATCTATCTCATTGAAGCCAAGATTTATTTATAAACATGATGCATTTATGATTTCATAGAATATGCATTTTTAGGTGCTATATATATCTAAAAATGTTGTGGATTAGTAGATGGGGATTCCATGGAATCCATAGTAAGTCTTTAATGTAATGGTCTCTCAAGTATTAGTTTCCTTGTAATGGGGATTGCTTATTGCTTACCATTTTATGGTGAATAAGCCTTAATATGATTGATAGGTATATATATGTTATAAGTTTTTTTTTTTTTTGAGAGGATGGTCATATGGAATTATAGAAACTATAATTACTTGATTGGCATGAATGTATTTAACACACCCATGCACTATATAAGGTACTATTCTAAGAATGTGTATCTAAAGTCTTCACAATAACATATAAAATATTCATGTGGAAGGGATAATTGATAAGGTGGTAACCACTTGTGTGGGACCAACCTATAATTCCAAGCCAATATCACCAATAACCTTCTCGTATATCTCATCAAAGGATATAACTAATCTGGAAGATGGGTGTAAATAATTATGAGTATAACTAAAGTGTGTAAGTAATGGCATTGTGAAAACATGTTGTCTTGTACCATTATCAATCATAATATTACATATGGAGTGTTTTTCAAGGTATGCTCAAATAAATAAAGAATGAATATAATATTCATCATCCTTAATTTAAATATCATCCAAGGAAATGAAATGTCTCTTAACCATGAGTGGTATATGTTATGTGTAAGTGCCATTACCACTATCTAGTGGATGTCTATAATATGATGGAAGAGGATGTGAATTATATGTTCTTTGGACTTCTGATTCCTTATTATAATTCTATTTCAAGGTATTGTTAAATGTTTTATATTTATGGTGAACACTAGGTTGTGAACCTAATTTCATTGGGGGATCCTTAAATATAAGTTTTTGTTCATCAATAAGATCTTGGATTATGTGTTTCAAGGTAAATCATCCTACTATAGAATGTCCTAGACCTTGATGATAATCACAATAAGCATTCACATCATATCCTTGGGGTAGAGGTTGACTCATATCAACCTGGATACATTAGGGGAGAGATATAAGTTGACACTCTAATTAACCATGGAATAATGAAGCTAAGGACTCAGGTAAACATTTGAATTATCTCCTTGGTGCATTAGATCAGATAATCCAATTAGGATGATATGAAAGTGTGCTAACCATTGTGTTTATTTTTTTTTCAGGCTTAAGAGGATTTACCTTATAAGTTGGTTTAATTTTGAATTTATTGCTAGATCTAGATATAAATAATGTATTTGTTACATAATTGACCTTATTTAATGACATAATCTTCATTTCATGGCCCTGTACAACATGGAATAATTCATTGAAAGATTTAAACTTAATGAAAACAATGGACTCATGTAAAATAACAAGAAAACTTTGATTTAATATATCTTAAAACTCTTTGTTTTTTATAAGATTGTCATTTTATCTAGCATTGTCTTATATCTCAAGACATATTCACTTATAGGTTCATAGGTTCCTTGTTTTATTTTTGAAATTTAGGAATTGCAAACCTTTTTTGAAATATCAATGGAAAAATATTCTAATATTTCATCTGTAAGAGGTTTGAATGTTTTATGGATTGGATAGGCAAATCACATTACCACCTCAAAGCATAGTCCTTGAGGCTAATTATAAATGATTTGGTCAAATATTTATCATTGTAATCATAGCCAAGGCATGCCACATACAATATGCAAAGGTGTTGTTTACAATCACCCTTGTCATCATAGAATGTGAAATTAAGTTCAATAAATCTAGTTGGCAAGGGGTGTAATGAGATTTCAATAGCATGAGCATTATGTAACACATCTTGAGAATATATGACATGAGTGAATTTTAAATAATTTTTTTTAATGTTTGTAATCTTATCTTACAAGGTCTTTCTAACTTGAAGGAATGATTGAATTAGTTAACCAAATGTTTAACCCAGAATGGTGAATTTAATTTGGTGTTTTCAAGGTTGAATTAAAAGGGTATATAGAAACGAAATGACATAAGAGATATAATCAGATCTTTATCAAGGCCAATTAGATGATAAATGTAGATATAAGCATACACTAAATTTATTATGTTAATATAGTCTAAATATTAAATTTAAAACTATACTAAATGTATAAATGAAAAATAAGTGAATTACGTAGCTTTTTATGATGTTAATGCATATATAAAAATAGAATAGGCTGAGAGCAAGTGGAAATTAGATTCTAGAATAATCATTAGATTTTTTATCTAACATTTCTAACTATTTGGATAATAACATTAACTTAAATGGCTTCATTGATTTTATTTTATGGGATCAACACTAGTTTAATGTATCAAATATATACTAAAATAGGATGCCGTAACTTGGATACTTATGTGTTCTAATTGACCTTTGTTTTGGTGTATTTAAAAATAGATCATGGATGGTTATTGCTTATGAAATGGTAAAACCCTAGCTTTCCATCTTTAATGTGACCTTGGGGGAAAATGGGTTAGTTGGCACATGGTGTTGAGATATCCCCAATGACCCCACTATCAAAGGATTCTACCTACATAGCCAATAATTTTAAGAGGGCCTCACATATATGTAGTTCTCCCTATATATAAGATTGTGCATGAATCATACATTGTGTGCAAGAAATAACAATAGTGACCTAGTTTTTATCTTATTAAATCATGCTCTTAGGATGCTCTTTTTATACTTCAAACCCATATATGTGTACTCCCTATTATTGGTATGGAAATAGTAACAAATAGGGAATTATTTTTAATTTAATGTCATTTAAATGATTTCTTTTTATTACTAGGTATTCATAGGTGTTATCTAGGTTAGAAATGAATGAGGGTTGATCTTGTATATATTAATTCCTTTGGAGTAATAAATCAAATTAGATTAATTAATATAATAATTAGGATACATTTAATTTGAATATTTAATGATTTTAAGGCACTATACTCTTGTGTCACAATAGGACAATAATATCAATACTACTATCTAACCCAAACACTAGTATCTAGGGATTAGGAGAATAGGTACAAGTTTAAAATTGGTGGAGATGGAAGATAAGTAAATTTTAAGAAATATGGTCAAGATAGAAGACCTAAGCTATCAATATAAGACTAGTCAGACTAAGAGATATATTCCAAGAGGCATAAGGATAGAGTGGATATGAGATTTATGGAAGCCATAAAGGTAAAGAACTTAGAGTAACAACCAAGGTCTGAGTTTTCCATGTGTATAAGACCAAGGTGTTATATAATCACAAATAGTCATCTATATTTGTTCCCCCTTTAATATAATAATGAACCTATTACTTTCAAGGAAAGGAATGCATACCTAGGTATGTGTGGACACCTAATCTATGTGTGTGCATAATTTAAGTGATTTGTTAGTGACTGACCTGCAATAAAGAAAATTTTATAGTATAAAATTAATCCATATAATTTGGGTTGAAAGTAATTGAAATAGATTAAAATTTAAATATCAAGGTTTAGGAGTACACTAGTGTGTCAATATAATCACCTTGCCTATTATCAAGTTATTTTCATAAAATATGTATCGTTGTGAGGCTCTAAAAATTGATAATAAGATAAATAGATAAACATTTAAAGTGAATATATCCAAGGAGGGAGGGTCAGAGAGATAGAGAGATAGGAAGGCACTAGCCACCAACTTTAGAGTAAAAGTGAGTTTTCACCTGGCAATTGAGATTAGCTCAACCGCTCAACCCAATGATAATTTTAACTTGATAAGGTTGGGTGATTAAGTAAAACCTACAAAAATTTAAATATTAAGTGTTTTAATTAACTATATCATACCAAAATTAAAACCAAGTACTGTAATAGATTGGCTTAATAAAATCCCATAAAATTTTTTAGGGTACCAATAAGAAAAAAATATATGATATTGAAATATTCCATAAAAGAGTTATGGAATTTGAAATTGATTTGGAATTTTCAATATTAGGTGCATGTTTTATAGAATATGTAGCTTATATTTTTATCATGCTTAAATTATGTATAATAATAGTATTAATGTATAAAAATGTACCACATCTATGAATTTGTATCATATAATAATGTGCTTTGGTCAATTTAGATAATTGTGTGAGTGTGGAGAACATACTTCCAAAGCATGCCCCCGCTATATATGGAGGAATATGAAAACTGATATAAGTATAATATTGATATAATGTGGAGACCATGCTTTAAAAGCATATCCTCACTGATCTAAAAAATGTTAATCTTAGGAAGCCATGTTCCCACTAAATCTGAAAACTAATATAAGTACCAATGTGTTGAATGAATGTGTTGAACAAGCTTCCAAATCATACCCCCACTGAATATTAAAACTATTATTATGCGGAATCCATGTCCATCTAAAATGCCTCTACTAAATCTGAAAATTATGCCAAGTGTGGATAACATGTTTGTATAACATGCCCCCACTAATATGCACCCCTTTTGAGGTGAGGGAAAGATAGGAACTAGTAGTTACCTAACCTCAAAAAGATAACACAACTGTATACTATTTGATTTTAACCATGTATCCTATAAATAAAACATGTATAGGTAGATAAAGCATTTAAGTGCATAGAACTATGTTATACTATGTAGGCCTAATATGCATGATAAATATCATGGAAACATCTACATAGTGAAAGTAAAAAATCAATAAGAAAACAAGCATACACACAAGAGCACTCAAAATCAAGTCAAAATATAATGCTCCAAAGAGACCACAAATAAAGGGCATGTTTAAGTGTCACACAAAAAAGGGCACATGGCTTAGTCAAATTCCCATAAAAACATGAGTGACATATTTAAATGTACATAAAATAAATGATGACATATGTAAATTTCAATGAAACCATACATATGCATGGGGGATGTTAGCAAAGGAGCATATTTGAATTCTAAAAAAAGGAATAAAATACACTTAAGGATGCACATAAATTAAATCATAAGAAACCAACACAAACATGTCATAGTATCTCATGGATCCAATGTGCTAGGAAAAGTATGTCATGTGTATAGCATATCAAGTATCATGTTTAAGATATAATCATGTAAAATATGCATGTGTAATTAAATATGTAATATAGAACATGATAATGTATAGTGATCATTGAATCATATACCTGTGTATCAAGATCAAAGAAATAGATTCCCCCAATGTCCATATAACATGAGTAGAAAGAAGGTCCAACATCCAAAATAGAAATGTATCACGTATTTGTGTAGGAATGTATCACACTCAAGTAAAAGTCTGACACATATGTGTATGTATGAGTAATTGAGTATGATATCCATTAATATGGAAGTATCACATGGATTTTATGGATCCAATAGAACATCTAATTGCCAACAGTGATTTTGGCATTTTGAATTTTATTTTTATTTTTTTGGTATTTAAAAAAAAATTAATATGAAAGACCATACTATGATTCCATCCATTGGATGGCCATTCATATCTTCCCACTGTGAATATGGTGTAATACCCAGGTTACATTGTCAAGGAGTATGTGTAGGTGTAATATTTATCAATATGGTATCAATGGTACTATACATATGTAAAATAAGACTTCATGTTTGTGAATAAATAGTAGTCATAACAATAGTAGGGGTTTTTATAAGCCATCATTGAGTGCTATGTGGTTTCTTTGGCATGAAATTAAGATTTGCATTTTTAGGTGATCTAGTAATTTAAATATGGTGTGTAGTAACAATAGATGGGGATTCTATGGAATCCATTATATTTATCTAATGTAATGGTCTCTCAATTACTAGACACCTAGTAAATGGGATTATTTGTTGCTTACCCTTTTATGGTGAATGAGCCTTAGTAGGCTTGATATTTAGTTTTCTATGTATAAGTTACTTTTATTCAAGAGAAGGCTCATATATAATTATGGAAACTTTAATTACCTAATTGGCATGAATGTATTTAACACATTGATGTACTATATAAGGTATTTATTGAAGAGTTATTATTCAAGGTCTCCCCTATAACATACCAAATACACCTATGGAAGGGATAAATGAGAATATGGTAACCACATGTGTGAGACCAACCTATAAAGGCAAGTTGATATTCCCAATAACCTTCTAGCAAGTCCCATTGAATGTTATTATTCATCTATTAGATGGGTTTAAATCATTTAGTTTAACCCAAGTGCATAAGTAACATCATGGTGAAAACATTTTTATTTCTCCATTATCAATCATAACACTTCATATAGAGTGTTTATAAAGGTATGCTTGAATGAATAAAGAATCAAGATTAGAGTAATCATATTTAATTTCACCATCATCAAAGTAAATATAAGGTCTTTGATTCATATGATCTATATGTCATGTGTAAGTACTAATAACCCCATCTAGTGGGTGTCCATAATGTGATGGAGGATGATGTGCATTATGTGCCATTTTTAATTTCCAATTCCTTCTTAGAATGGACTTGTAAAGGATTGTTAAACATTTTTTATTTATGGTGATCACTAGGTTGTGAACCTGATACCTTTGGATGATCCTAAAATATAAGTTCTTGGTCATCATAAGATCTCAAATCTTATGTTTCAAGGTAAGACATCTAATTTTAGAATGCCTTAGTCCTTGATAGTAATCATAATAAGCATTTGCATCATATACTTTGGGTAAAGGTCGACTCATATCAACCTAGATAAGATGAAGGAGATATATAAGTTGAAACTCTAGTAACTATGGGAGTAATGAAGCTAGGTACTCATGTAAAATTGTAAATTATCTCTTTGGTGTATTAGATACAAAGGGCTAATTAGACTACTATGAAACTATGTTAACTATTATGGTTGTTTCATTATTAGGCTTAGAAAATTTTACCTTATAACTCTATTTAATTATTAATTTGGTGTTATAAGCAGATTGAAATGGTTTGTTTTATACATAATTGATCTTATTTAATGGCATAATCCTCATTTCATGGTCCTATACAACATGGCATATGTCACCAAAATATTTGAACTTATTGAAAACAATGGAATCATGTGAAGGAGTAAGAAAATGTTGCTTGAATATATTTTTCAACTCTTTATCTACCATAATATTGGTCATTTTATTTAGAATTATCTTATATCTTAAGACATATTCATTGATAGGTTCATTATTTCCTTGTTTTATTTTTTTAATTGGGCATAGGAAACGTTTTCAAAAAAATTAATGGAAAATTGTGCTAAGAACTAGTCTAAAGGAGGTTTAAATCCTTTGTTAGATTGTAGAGGTAAATCATAGTCTTCTTTAAGCCTTATTGTAATAATTTAATAAAAAATTTATCATTGGAATCATAATCAAGGCATACCACATAGAATGTTCAAATATATTATTCAAGATCACCCTTTCCATCATAAAATGTGAACTTAATGCAATAAATCCATTTGACAAGGGGTGTAAAGAAATTTTATGTGCAAGAAGGTTATGCCACACATCTTGAAAATATTTGGCATGAGGGGATTTTAAAGAATTTTATTCAATGTTTGTAATCTTGTCTTCTAAGTTATTTATAACTTGAAGGAATGATTGAACTATTTGACCCTAAAATAGTGAATCTAGGTTGGTGTTACCTATACTGCATTAAAGGGGAATATAGAAATGAAATGGTATAATGGTGATAATCAGATATATAGTAAGTCAATTACATGTTAAACTTGGATATAAGCATACATATAATTGATTATGTTGAGATAGTATAAATATGAAAATTACAACTACGCTAGATATAGAAATGACAATGAATTGAAGTTATTAGCTTATTATGATGTTAATATAGTTTTAGATCTAGAGCAAGATGAAATTAGGAAGGAAGTAGATTTGTAAAAGTCATCAAAATTTGATACTTATGGCTTTGTGGATAGTAATGTCTTCCTAGGACAATTGCATTGAAATTATTATCTACATTTGACACTAATGTCCTATAGAGAATATCTACTAAAACATAATGTTATCACCTAGATTCTTCTAGGTTTTGCTTCACCTTCAATCTAGTGTATTTAGATCTAGGTCATGTATAGTCATTTCTTTTGAAATGGAAAAATCATATATTTCCATCTTAAATGTGAGATTGGGTAAAAATTAGTTTGTGGGAACATGATGTTGATCTAACCCCAATGACACCATTTTCAAAATATGCTTCCTACATAACTAATAATTTCAAGTTGGCCATAGACTAACATAGTTATCCCCTATGTGTTGTCTTGTGAATGAATCATATAATATGTGTAAAACAAGTACAATAGTGACCTAACTTGGTAAATTGAGATCTTGGGACTCTCCTTTATTACTTTAGACTTGTATATGTGTAGTCCTTATGAATTGTATGAAAATAGGAACAAATAAGGAAGGTTTTTTTAAATGAATGCTATTTAAATTCTCTTTTGTTTGATTGCTAGGAATTTTTAGGTATTAGCTAGGTTGGGAATTAATGAGGGTTGATCTTATATTTATATCAATAAATTTAATTAAATATATGCATTAAAGCACTTAGTCTTACCATTAAAATATGTTTCATTTACAAATTGTATGGTTGGGACATCATAGTAACTTTGACACTACTATCTAACATGGATGTTAATGTCCCAGGAGAAGGAGAATATGTACAAGTTCAAAACTTGCTAAGATAGAAAGTAAGTACATTTTAAGCATTTTGGTGAAGATAAAAATCCTAGTCGTCAATATAAGACTAGTCAAACTAAGAGATAAAGACCAAGAGGGACAAGGATAGAGAAAATTCAAGACTTGTAGATGCAAAAAAGGTAGATAACTAAGAGGAATAGCCAAGGTCTAATTTTTCAAAGTGTAAAAGACTAAGGTTATATATAATCACAAAATATAATTTAAATATGGAATATTAGATTTTAAAATAGAAGGAACTAAAAGTAGGGGTGATTTTGAGAATTCACCCATGTGCAAGAGAGGGTAATCATATAAATTAAGTGGATGAAGTAGATTTAATCCCATAAGAAGGGAACCAACCTATGGGGTGGAGAAATAATGAGATATGAAATAACTATTTCAATATCAACAACAAAGAAAAGGAATTTAGTGAGGTATAGGAAGGAATACCACAAGAAGACCATATATTTTATACCAATGTGTTGAAGAGTGGTAGAGAGTATTTGAGTGTCTGTACTATCATGTACACAATAAATGAGACATGAAATAGGATCGAATAAGATTGTATTTATTTGAGGCTAAGGAAGAATAATATAAACCAAAATCTATAACATATGTAAGATATAATCATCTGATAAGAAAAACTATGATCTCTCCAAATAAATAGCATGAAAATGATAATGATAGTACTAACTCATGGTTATGTAAAAATATATACTAAACCAAGTTCACTTCAAGAGGAAAGTTATGTAAAACCATTATTGATGGTGAAATTTATTAAAATATGATTTATAAAGAAATGGTAGAGAAACTAGGTGTATGATGTCCAAAACATTCTTATCTTTACAATATTTCATAGTTTAAATATATTTTGAAGATATTGTTGATAATATGTGTTTAATAATGTTTTTTTATAAGAAATACCTATAGAGATGACATATGGTATGTCATTATCCCAATGAATTAATGTCATTTGTTATTGGGAAAAACATGAAAATATGAAAATAAGGAATACATGAGGGAGAAAAGAATGCAAATACTTTTTGGGAGGATGTTTCAAAGGTAGTAATATTACCTTTTAAGGATCAAGGGTAGGCATAGATTTTATTTTCAAAACAATAATTTATCAATGAAATTAAGATGATAGGATTATGTTATGCATTAATGAAAATAAAATAAGAAGCATTAATGGTACAAATACTAATGTTGGCTGGAAAAGAGTTAGATGAGTATGTTGATTTTATACCTAATAAGATGCTAGATGATATACCCAAAAAAGAGAGATAGTAAATATCATATAGATTTAAGTGAAGGATCAATTGTACCTAATCAAGTATCTTATAATGTGATCCTAATAGAACATGAAAAATTTAACAAACAAGTGGTTGAATTAATGATAAAGTGTTTAGTGAAAGAAAACATGAGTCCATATGTTGCTTATGTTTTCTAACTTTAAAGAAGGATGAAACACAAAGGATGTGTGAAGATAGAAGTGAAATATAAAAGATCATCATAAGATAAATATTTATTATACCCTAAATCTTGTGGGAGATAAATACTTCAAAAATTTTGATCAATGTAGTATCTACTATCATATTTGGATTCAAGAAGGATATGAATGAAAACAAACATTCAAGACTAGGGATGTCTCATATAAGTGGTAAATGATGTCTTCTAGATTGGATAATGTACCCAATGCATTTTATGAAGATGATGAACATTATGATATGATATTATATTAGTAAGTTTGTAATAGTCTATTTTTATGATATTTTAATATTAAATTTTAGTAAGAGCATGTAGATATTATTTGAAATTATATAGCACCTCAATCTCATACACTTGAAAAACTCAGACCTTAGCTTTTCCTCTTAGTTCTTGACCTTTAATGATTTCTAAAGTATCGAATCTACATTCTCATATTCCCCTTGGCCTATATTTTAGTTTTAATAGTCTTATGATGATGACCCATACCTTATATATTGCCTATAATGCTAAAATACTACATATTTTCAACATCTATAAGTTTTAAGTATGTACCTATCTTCTTAGTCCTTGGTCAGTAATGTCTAGGACATACATCTTCATAGATGCTAGTGTCCTGACCTAATTAAAATTTTAAGTTAATTAAATTCATACAATTTACAAATGAAACATATCCTAATGATTTGCCTAAGTCCTTTAATGTGAGTTACTTCTCCAAATTGATTGATATAAATATAAGATCAACCCTCATTTATTTCTCACCTATAAACACCTATAAAATACCAAAAGAGACCAAGGAAAATTATCAAAAGAATTATATCAAGCATTCAATTGATCAAATCTTCATTATTATCTCATATTTAGATAGTATTCATAGGGGCAACACATATAACAAGTTACAAGTTACTGAAGGAGCATCCCATGAGCTATATTTTCAAAGTTGCAAGTTACATCCATATTGTTCATTTGTATAAAATATTTCATTATTCATAAATAAACCAACACATAAGGTATAACTAAATTAGTTTTAGGCCCTCTTCAGAGTATTATATCTATAGTATGTGCTTACTGATTGAGGGGTTTTTGGGTTCATCTCCATATTGTGTGGTCACCAATCCATTTTCACCCAAGGTCAGTATGAATATGAATAACTATATTTTTGAAAGTTCATGAGAAGTGAAAATCCATGACTTAGATCTAAATTCACTAAATTAAAGGTGAAGACAAACTCACCAACATCTGGATGGTCACATCATTTTTTAATAGGCAAAAATTTATAGGACACACAAAAATGTTGAGTTTATACAATAGAGTTGAAATAACCATCCCTAGATAATATTACTATTTGTGGATTTAAAAGCATCCAAATCAAAATCTGACAACTATTCCATAATTGTCTTCTAGTTTGTTTCTTGCATGTTCAAAATTCTAAAATACATTATCATTAAAATTATATAAGTACCTTACTTCTTTGTCATTTTTATATCTAGTATAGTTTTAATTACTATTTTGAATATAACTCAGCATAAAAAATTTAATGTATGTTTATATATCAATTTAGAATAGAATTGGCTTGTTATAGATCTAGTTGTCACCCTTGTGTTATACACCCTTTAATAGTATCTAGGTAACCTCAACCTAGAAAACAATTTTTTTAGGGTTAAACATTTGGTGAACTCGATCTGTGAACTTCAAACCCTAGGTCAACTAAGGTTTTCTAATTTTTCTATTAATAATCCTTAATTACAATAAAATGTGTGCAACATGGATTCATCTATCACCCATTCTAGTTCCAATATGTAAAATTTTCCATGGTTTCCTACATTAGTTACCTTGTCATATCTATTAAGAGAATCTATCTCAATCATCTAGGTTTTGAAGAAACTACACTTAATATCTCTTCAAATTTTCATTTATAATGTTATAGATCCAATACATATATGCTAATGTACATGATCTAAACCATTTGTTTTCCTAGAATCTTATTCAAATGATAACTACCATCCCACACCCATCATTCTCCCATGGCTTATATTGGATTTTGTGATCCATGTTGTTACTACTTGAAGAGGTAAGGTTACTTATCTTAGAAATATGAAAAGGTAAGGGATATGACATTATTGACCAATTGAGTAATCCACATGATAAAACTTCAATCTTTGAGATCCTAAATAAATATAATGTTTATAAGGATATCTTATACGAAGCATTTCATGAGACACAAGCTCAAAGTGATATTGAGACTACTTATTTTGTGGATATCTTTAAAGATCTCAAGAATAATGCCAATTTCATTTCATTTCACCCAATAGATTTACTATCCAAAGATATTATTAACCAAAATATGAATTTTTTCATACAAGTGACCATGAAAAATAAAGTCATCAAAAGGGTTCTCTTGATAATAGATGGGGCCTAAACATTTGTAGCATAAAATTCTTAGCCATAATAGGTATTAAAACCAATTTTGTTCAAAAAATAGTTATGAACATAAAAGGATTTGATAATTTACATAACCTTTGATTGGGTAGGTCACATTGATGTGACATTAGGATAAAAAATATATTTAATTGATTTTAAGTCATGTCTCAATCATTAAATTATATTTTACTTTTAGGTAGACCTTGGATACATTCAATAGAAGTTATCCCATCTACACTAAACTAATCTGTAAAAATCATACATGATGGGACCTTGTTATTCAAGCCTTTTGAAGATGAGCCCTTCAAATATTTCAAAATGGTACATTATAAAACTGAAGGCATCCCTCTTGACCACATACACACATATGAAATAGGGGAATCACGTATAATGGATCTATATGGTGATTCATGTATAATGGATCCTTTATCTCTAGATATAAATAAGACATTAAATATTGAGATAAACACATTTGCACATCAAGAGAAAGAACCATAAATAAATAATCCAATACTACCACAAGAGACCCCAAAATGTGCATTTCCTTTATTGGTAAATATTGATCAAAATGATGACTATGTTTAAAATTACTATGGTAGTGTTGATGATACAACTTATGATATGATATATGAGAAAATTTGAAACTTGAAAATTGATCGACTTGATTACCCATATCCTATTAGAACTTATAGGTCCCACCATATATAAACTAAATCCACTTACATAAAATAAAAAACTAGATCTAGATAAGGGTAAACAAAAAAAAAGATGAAAATATAAATGTTTGTTATTACATACATCCCTCTTATTTGAAATATTGAGTAAAACTTAAAACAATCAAATACAAATTCATGTGTCAACAATGTGGAATCTTCTCAAAATGCTTCACAAAAATTTTTATAGATCATAACACAAGAATATACTCCAGATACCATGTTATATATTCTACTTGAGCATAAAATTACTTATTTACCTTCTACCAAACATAGATCACGTAGTAGAATTATAACTAGAAAATACACATTACCATACTATAAATATCATCAAATCATTGGCCTTAATACCAATCAACATGAGACATTTAATAACTAACATTAAAAATACATGAATGAAGGACACATACACATTGTGTCTGGCATGATAAAAATACAAAATCCTTCTTATATTTTAAAAAATAATTATCTCTCAAAACAATCAAAGTTGGAATATTTAGCTATTAATACCAATATTTATGGGGTATATTTCCACCACCTCTATTTTGATATTAATAAGTGGGATAAAACTTGTGGCACCATATTTCTCATAAAATCAAGACATACTACAAATAAAATATTATACTCTCCATTAATTCTAGAATCTCAAGGATACATTCAGTTACCTATAACATGTGGATCAAGGAAGTAATCTTCCACCATATAGATATTAGATCACAAACCAAATTTGAAAATATTATAATTTGGCTGAAATTGGATAATCAAGTGGAATGCTAAGCTAGATACTACAAACATGTGTGTTATTTATCTTGATATAAATACAAATATTTTCATATAGCATGATGGCCACGATTTTTACCTAAACCATTATATTCAGGTAAACCATTAAACAAAAACATTGAAGTGGTGGAAGTGTAGTTTTATAAACAAATCTTGATAAATTTTCTCTGTGGTCCTAAACCTTTCGATGACGAGGAATTATTTAATTAGACCATCTCCAACATTTTAAAAAATATTAAAATAATAAAAAAACACTCAAAAATACAAAAACACTTTTGTCACCTACATATTCTATTGTATATTTGGAATATATGTTTAAGTTTCGTGTTAATGGATGGCATATCAAATGGATGGCATATCAGCTTCTTCTGCATACACGTGTGTTACACTTTTATTTGACTATGATACATGCATACACAACTTCATGATATATTCATATTTGGGATGTTATAACTTTCCTCTACGTATGTCATATATACATTAGGATCATTTTCCTTTATGATCATGATACTAATAAGGTATATTATTATATGGTCACTCTACATTATCCTGTTTTAGATCTTATGTACTTACACATGCCTTTATCCATTATTATATCTTTTCTAGTGTGATTGATATGCCATGTAATTGATGTTTATTTTTTCTGACACATTTTATCCATGAAAAATAATGATATGTTTATGTTTCTTGTTGTGTTTTCTTCTATGCACTTCCTTGAGTGCCCTACCTTGTTATTGTCTTGTTCAAACATTTGAATATGATCCTTTTGTTATCCCTTTGCCTATGTGTATTTTATTTTAAATTGGAATATATAATTTATTGTTTTATAGACATTTTCATATGTCATTCTTTTTTTTGTGGGCATTTCACTAAGTCATGCCCACTAGATTGTACGACATTTTAACATGCCCCTTATTTTTAGTCTCCTAGGACCATTTCCTTTCGACTGGATTTTGAGTGATCTTTTGTTTGATCTATTTTATTGTTGATATTATCTTATTAATATATATATTATTCCTTGATCCTTATCATGCATCTTAGGTCTTCATATGATCACATTATTCTATGCACTTTAATGATATATTTGCCTAGACATTTTCCTTCTATATGATACACAGTTAAATTCATAGATTATACAATTGTCTTATCCTTTTTTTGTGAGATAATTATTAGTTTCTACTCTTCCCTCACCTAATTTGTGGCATATCAATGAGGTCATGTCATAAAGGTATGTTATTCACATTTCGCATAGTTTTCATATACAATAGTGGCATGATTTTGAAGCATGTTATCCACATTTATTCAGTATTGGGTATTTATATCATTTTAAATATTCAGTGGGGGCATGTCACATCATCATGGCTTCTACACATTTATACTTTTTTATATTTAAATAGGGCATGCTTTGGAATCATGTTATCCACACATATCAATTATTTAGCATCTCCATATTACAATGGGGGCATGTTTTAGAGACATGTTATCTACATTGATAATTATTTTAGTTTTCATATTTCTCCATAGATATTTGAGGCATGCTTTGGAATCATGTTGTCCACACTTACATAGTTTCTAAATTGGATAAAGCAAATAGTTATATAAATTCAAATTCACAGTTGTGTTAAAATTCTATACATTGGTATCATTTTTAGACATAATTTAAGTATGAGACATATTGAATGTGCATATGTTATGTAATGTGCACCTAATATGTAAATCTAAATCAGTTTCAGATTTTAAAACTCTTCTATGGACTATTACCATATCATGTAAACATACCGATACCTAGGGTAGACTTTTATCGACTATATTGAGCCAATATACTACAATAGTTGGTTCACTATTGGTATGATTTAGGTGATTAAATCACTCAATCTTTCCAAATTTTTAGGTTGGACTTGGTTGTATCATTAAACCTTACCAAGTTATAAGTATCATTACATTGCATGGTTGAACTAATCTAAACTACCTAGTGGCAACTTATCTATTATCCAAGGTTGATGGTATGTGCCTTCTAGTCTCTTTACCTCATTGGATATATGCACTTTATAGATATATACATGTCTTAATCTTAGTTTTAGATCCTTACAATGATAAGTATGTCAAATAAATTTTCAAATAGGCAAGGTGATTACATTGACAGATAGGTGCACTCATAGAACTTACTATTTCAATTTAAATCATTTAATACTTTTAACTTTATATTATATGCACTAAGTCTAAATTGTAACATGCTCTTGGTTGTAGGTAAGTCACCAAAAATAACAATCAAGCTGGGATCATTCAAATACAAGGTGTGTTATACACCACAGTATGAATTATTTTCCTTTAAACTTGAAATTTCATTATTATATTAAAATGAGGGAAAATGTAGATATCATTTCTAATTTATATATCACCTCAATGTTTTACACTTAGAAAACTCAGGCCTTGGTTATTCCTCTTAGTTATAGAAAATTATTAATTTTTAAAGTCTCACATCTACTCCATATTGTACTTCTCAGCCTAACTATTAGTACAAATAATATTATGTTGATGACCCAGACCTTTTATCTCACCAAGAATGCTTAAAACCTACTTATCTTCCACCTTTGCAAGTTCTAATTTTATACCTACCTTATTTCTCCTTGGACACTAACATCTGAGAAAGATATATGCATCAACACTAGTATCTTGATGTAATTCATGTTTTTAATTCCCCAAAGTCATCTATTTTGAATATGAAACATATATTGATGGTCAACCTAAGTTCCCTAATCTAAGTTACTTTTCCAAATGGATTGATATAAATACAAGATCAGCCTTCATTCATTGCTCACCTATAAACACCTAGAAAATACCAAAAGAGACCAAAACAAATTATAAAAAGCATTCTATTAAAAATTGAATACATGAAATATTCTATATCATCTCCTATTTACATATCATTCATAGGGATAAATGGTGTAGGACAATCCTTATTGGATGACAAGTTTTGAGTTTCTATGAGAAAATTATGTTTTGGTTATTTGTTTTATGGTCAATTAGATGTTTTATATGTGTTAAGAGTCGTAGGACACACTTGTAATGTTTTCCAAGTGTATAGAGGTGTCTATGTAGGTTATTTTTCAAAATTGCCATTTCCCCACCAAATTCATAATTGGAATTTTTGAATGTTTTTGGTTTAGTTTGGGTACTGTTAGAGTCCTTTAAAACAATAATTAGGGTGGCCAATGATTGGGAGAGACTTATAGAAGACACCATATGTCTATACATGGATCTTTTTCTCAAATGTCTGAACAAATCCACTTTGATATGTGTTCCACTGTGAAGTTGGTTTGTTAGTGACTATTAGAAGGGTGCTAAGGTAGTTAGAGCATTTAAGTTGACATAAAACATTTAAGTTATATTTTTGAGTTAGTTGTCATGATGTATTTGAGTATGAAAGGGCTCAATATATAATAAATAATTAAAGGACTCTCTTAAGATTAAAGAAGAAGTGATTGAAAAATTTTTCCCTACACACATGAAATAGGTGAGTCACGTATAATGTATTCCTCTTGAACACATACACACATATGAAATAACTAAGTCACATATAATGGATCCTTTGTCTCTAGAAATAAATAAAACATTAAATATTAAGGTAAAAATAGATGAACATTAAGAGCAAGATCCATAACTAAAGGAGCCAATACTACCACAAAATCCCCCAAAATTTGAGTTTTTGTTATTGGTAAAATATTGAGAAAAATGATGACTATGTTTAAAATTACTATGGTAGTGATGATGATACAACTTATGATATGATAGATAATAAATTTTGAAACTTGATCCACTTGATCACCTATTGCATAACTTATTTGAACATACATGTCCTCCTATATATAAACTAAACCCACTTGCATAAAATACAAAACTAGATCTAGATAAGGGTAAAACAAAAAAATTAGATGAAAATATAAATGTTTGTTATTACATACATCCCTCTTGGCTGAAAATATTGAGTCAACCTTACAATGATCAAATGTAAATTCATGTGTGAACAATGTGGAGTCTTCTCAAAATGATAAAAATGCAAAATCCTTCTTATATTTCAAAAAATAATTACCTCTCAAAATAATCAAAGCATGAATATTTAACTAGTACTACCAATATTGATGGGGTATATTTCCACCACCTCTAGATTGATATTAATAAGTGGGATAGAACTTGTGGCACCACATTTCTTGTAAAATTGGGACATACTACAAATGAAATAGTATACTCTCCATTAATTATAGAATCTTGAGGATACACTCAGTTACCTATAACATGTGGATTAAGGAATTAATCTTCCACCATATGGATATTAGACCACAAACCAAATTTAAAACTATTATATTTTTGGTAAAATTAGATAATTAAATGGAATTCTAAGCTAGATACTACAAACATGTGTGTTATTTTTCTTGATATAGATACAAATATTTTCATATAGCATGATGGCCATGATTATTTACCTACATTATTAAATTCAGGTAAACCATTAAAGAAAATCATTAAAGTGGTGGAAGTGTAGTTTTCTAAACAAAATTGGAAAATTTTTCTATGTGGTACTAAACCTTTTGATGATGAGGACTTATTTAATTAGACCATATCCAACATTTCCAAAAATACTAAAATAATCAAAAAAGACTCAAAAATCCAAAAACACCTTTATCACCTACATACTCTATTGGATCTTTGGAATATATTTTCTAGTTTCATGTTAATGGATGGGATATTAGTTTTTTATACATACACATGTGTGTCATGCTTCTACTTGAGTGTGATATATGCATACGCAAATTCATTATCTGTTCATATTTTAGATGTTGGGCCTTTCTTATACTCATACTATATATACATTAGGATCATCTACATTTGTGATCATGATACTAATAGGTTATATTATTATATGGTCACTCTACATTATCATGTTTTAGATCTTATTTACTTACACATGCCTTTATACATTATTATATATTTTACAATGTGATTGATATGCCATGTAATTTATGTTTTTTTTTTCTAACACATTTTATTTATGAGCTACTATGATATGTTTATGCTTCTTACTTATGCTTTCCTCTATGTAATTCCTTGAGTGCATTACCTTGATATTGTATTACTTGTTCAATATTGGAATATGATCCTTTTTTTGGTACATATGCCTATGTTTGTTTTCTTTTAAATTAGATTATCTTGTTGATTTTTTTATGGGCCTTTGAATATGTCATTATTTATTTTGTGGACATTTCACTAAGTCATGTCTATTAGATTTTGTAGCATTAACATGCCCCTTATTTGTAGTCTCCTAGGACCATTTCCTTTTGACTTGATTTTGAGTGATCTTTTGTGTGATTTATTTTCGTGTTTAGCTTGTCTTGTTACTATCTATATGATTCCATGATCCTTAACATCCATCTTAGGTCTTCATGTGATCACATTATTCTATTCACTTTAATGATACAATTACCAAGACATTTTCCCTCTATATGATACACAGTTAAATTCACAAATTATACAATTATCTTATCCTTTTTTTGTGAGATAACTATTAGCTTCTATTCTTCCCTCACCTTAAATGGGGTCATGTCATAATGGTATGTTCTTCACATTTGGCATAGTTTTCATATATAATGGGGGCATGATTTTGAAGCATGTTATCCACATTTATTCAGTATTGGGTACTTATAACATTTTAAAGATTCAGTGGGGGCATGTCGTATCGTCATGGCTTCTACACATTTATAGTTTTTATGTTCAAATCAGCCATGCTTTGGAAGCATGTTATCCAAACATATCCATTATTTAGCATCTCTATATTATAGAGGGGGCATGTTTTGGAAACATGTTCTCTATATTGATACTTATTTTAGTTTTCATATTTCTCCATAGATATTGGGGGGCATGTTTTGGAATCAAGTTATCCACACTTACATAGTTTCTAAATTGGATAAAGTAGATAATTATATAAATTGAAATTCATATTTGTGTTAGAATTATATACAATGGTATAATTTTTAGACATAATTTTAGTATGAGACATATCTAAGATGCATATGTTATGTAATGTTCACCTAATATTAAAAAAATTAAATTAGTTTTAGATTTAAAAACTCTTCTATACACTTTTGCCATATCATGGAAACATACTGATACCTAGGGTAGATTTTTATTGACTATATTGAGCCAATATACTACAATAGTTGGTTCATTATTGGTATGGTTGAGATGAATCACTCAATCTTTATAAGCTTATAGGTTGGACTTGGTTGTATCATTCAACCTTACCAAGTTATAAGTATCATTGGATTGCATGGTTGAACTAATCTCAACTACCAAGTGGCAACTCATATTTTATCCAAGGTTGAGGGCATGTGCCTTCCACTCTCTTTACTTCATTATATATATGGACTTATAGATATATACTTTTCTTAATCTTAGTTTTAGATCCTTAAAATGATACATATTTCAAATCAATTTTCAAATAGGTAAGGTGATTACATTGACACATAGGTACACTCATAAATCTTACTATTTCAATTTCAATCATTCAATGCTTTTAATTTTATATTATATGTACTAAATTTAAATTGTAACATGCTCTTGGTTTTAGGTAAGTCACCAAAAAAGACACTCAATTTGGGATCTTGCAAATACAAGGTGTGTTATACACACACAGTATGCATCATTTTCCTTTAAACTAGAAATTTAATTATTATATTAAAATGAGGTAAAATGTAGAAATTATTTATAATTTGTATAGCACCTCAAATTTTTACACTTGGAAAACTCAGACATTGATTATTACTCTTATTTATAGACATTTCTTAATTTCTAATGTCTTACATCTACTCTATATTTTACCACTTGGCCTAACTATTAGTACTAATAGTCTTATATTGATGACCCAGACCTTCTATCTTGCCAAGAATGTTTAAAACATATTTATCTTCCACCTTTGAAAGTTATGAGTTTGTACCTACCTTCTTGCTCCTTCGACACTGAAATCTAGGAAAGACATGTATTAACACTAGTATATTGATGTAATTCAAGTGTTCAGTTCCCTAAAGTCATCTAATTTGAAAATGAAACATATCCTAATGGTCATCCTACATTCCTTAATGTGAGTTACTTCTCCAAATGGATTGATATAAATACAAGATCAACCTTCATTCATTTCCCACCTAAAAATACCGAAAGATACCAAGACAACTTATAAAAGTTATTATATAAAGAATTGAATTCATAAAATCTTCCATATCATCTCCTTTTTCCATATCACTCATAGGGATAAATGATGTAGGAGCATCCTTCTTGGATGACATGTTTTGAGTTTCTATGAGAAAATTATGTTTTAGTTAGTTTTTATATGGTCAATTATATGTTTGATAAGTGTTAAGATTCTTGAGACACACTTGTAATGTTTTCAAGGTGTATATAGGTGTCTATGAAGGTTAGTTTTCAAATTTGGCATTTCCCTACCACATTCATAATTTTAATTTTTGAAAGTTTTTAGTCGAGTTTGGGTATTGTAAGAGTACTTTAAAGGAATAATAAAGGTGTCTAATGATTTGGAGAGATTTATATAAGACACCATCTATATATACATGGATCCCATTTATAAATGTATGAACAAATCCACTTCGATATGTGCTCCAATGTGAAGTTGGTTTGTTAGTGACCATTGGAAGCGTGCTAAGGTAGTTAGAGTAGCTAAGTTGATATAAACATGTAATTTTTGTTTTTGATTTAGTTTTCATGATTTATTTGAGTAAAAAAGGGATCAATATATAATAAATAATTAAAGGATTCTCTTAATATTAAAGAGTAAGTGACTGAACTCTATTTTCCCTACATATCTCCATGAAGAATGACTATGTTAGAATGATCAAGGAAGGAAGATATATTAGGGATATGATTCTAATGTTTAATATTAATTGGTGAGTCCTTTTCCATGTTATTTAATTTGGTTTAGTAATTCATTTGTTTATTTTCAATTCACTCTTCTTAGAGGATAATATAGACTTATAGAGTGATGCATATATAGACAAATAGCATAAAGAGTATGGTAAAAGAGTGTAACATAGGCTTAAAAAAGAGTGGTTTTCAATTACATAGAGTGTGTGGATTTTTATAATACCCTTACCATTCTTCAAAATGTTTAAAAAACCTTTGAGTTTCTAAAACCTTCAGAGAATTTGCTTTTGTACCCTGTAGACTGTGATTACACACATAATAAGAACAAGATCACAAGATATTTTTGAATAAGAGGAGTTATGGTGTGGGTATAATTTATGTAAAATATGTGTGAGGATGACATATGGAATAACCAACCATTAAAATCTTTTGAAAACCTTTTTGGAACATTAAAACTCAAAATTCCTCCTCTTGAGCACCTATAATTACAGTTAACCCTGAACTAGGGTTTCAAGAAACAAGTGCAATTATTTGACATTCTAACTAGTGAAAATTATCCCAACAAATTAATTTAATTGGTGTGAATGCATGTTAAATTATTTTTAAGGTTTTTATTATATTTTGTATGTTTGCATACAAGTTGTAGGGGATTGTGTGTGGTTAGCTATGAGAAAAGACAAATTAGACCTAAATAGGGAACTTAAAGAGAATAACAAAGTGTGTTACAAGTAAAGTTGTAGGTTTCATATTAATAGATACGTGGATAAGGATAAAGGGTAGTATTAAATTTCCAAAATTCTCCAAAACTAATCATTACAGAACTATACTAGTAAAAAATGCCTGAAAAAGGCTACTTTAACTATCTCTTGAAAGGAAAGAAGTAGAAAAGGGTTAAGACAAGAAGTGATGAGGGGTGGGTGAATGGAATGAGATATGAGGATACCATAGTGAACATGTTAAAGTACTAATATACATGAAACAATCATAACATATTTAGCGATACATATTTTACATTATGATTTTGTTATGACATATTCCCATTATAGAAAGAGATGGTTGGTGGATAACAAATGTTTTATCTACATTATTTTTAGTCACTTTAGTTTCAAAATATGGAACACTTGGTAGTGTCAACATTTTCCAAGGATTATGGAAAACACTATAAATTTACAAGTAATATGTAAAATTTTGATTTACTTAAGATAAGTAACTTAAAAAATATAAAAACTATAAAGAACTTGTTACCAAAAGAAGTGGGTTATTAAATATAATAATTTATTGACAATATAAAGTTGTTAGAAATAATAATTTGATAAAAATAATTTGATAAGAAATCTAACAATATTATTGAAATTTTTAATAAATAATATACATAAAAATGGATACGTTAAGTAGGAAATGGGAGTGAGGGTTTGATTTAAAATTATGGGGATGAGAAAAATGAAGGAGATGATGAGAGTGAACTAGATTTTCTTTAGATGACCTCTGTAATATATCTTCACATTTTCAATAAGTATAAAATATAGTTTCACTACATAGTTAGATGCCTTTGGTGCATCTCTTTAGAAGTAGAGCATAGTTCCCTGGCATTATTGGTTTTTAGTTGATGGTATCCACATGGAAGGGAGAGGATAAATATTTAGAAATTGAAGAAGTTTATATCCATTTTACTAGCCTTGATGTCTTCAATGGTTTCAAATCTTGATTAGGGAATGGCCTAGTCACTTCTTATAGAGTATAGTTATGGGAATAGATCTCATGTACTCATTTTGGTGGAATTTTTAAAACATTATCTCAAGGGTCTAATATTATGGAATGATCTCACTTATTTTCATGATGGATGTCTTCTTGATATGGGTTTAAATAAGATTTTTATCTTTGCATTATTTAGAAGAACTAAAAAGAAGGCATACTAGTTTCTTATGGGTAAAGGTTTGAATACCCTAATTTATGAGAATATTTGTGATGATGTTAGTTTGAAGTGGATTTTTAGAGCCCTTGGTATGGGTTGAGGCCTTAAAAAATATTTTTTGTGTTTTTTGGCCACTAGGGGTGATCTTAATAAAGTTATGTACATCCATTTGTTGGTGATCATATTGGTTTTTTAGACTATTTTCAAAAACATAGATTTGTTGTTTTACCTCTACCAAGTTATGATTAGGGGTTCATCCATTTTTGAAGACAATCCATGGTTAATGCCTCATTTAGAGACTTTCTATCTAATTTTTGGATCCCTGAATAGTGGGTCTATTATAGCTTTAAAGTGGAAAATGCAATATTTGGCTTAGGGTAGAAGGGAGATCCATAACAACAATAGTAAGTATTTTTCCCAATTAAGATATGAGGATTTAGTGAAAATATCCAAATTATATTATACATTTAAGTCTTTTCTTATTGGGATATTGGATGGTTTAAGTTTTCTTGTTGGAAAGTTCCTCTTAGAGACTTGGGCCTCCATCTTATTAGCCTAGGCTTGTCCTTGCACCAATCTAACATTTGTTTGTCTAGTTAATGGGACCCATTTTAAAACCCATTGGTCTTTTTTTATTTATTGGTTTCCTTCAAGATCATATCCTTACTGTAGGAGTATTAGTTACTTGGTTTCGTACTAGTTTAGTTAAATCTTCAGTTTTAAGCTATGTTCCTATTATTGGAGGGAAATGTTTTTATGGATTTGAAATATTTAAGGTTGTTCTTGACATATGGAAGGAGGTTTTTACCCTTGGATATTGAAAGGAATTTTTTATTGGTATGGGGTTGGATCTTTTACAGTGAATCCACTCCCCTACATGGATTTTATTTGCACCACCATATCTTTGTTAATAGTGAAATAAATAAGTTTAGCATTTTTTTCTAGTATACAGTATCTAGTTCAAAACCCATAGGTTATAACTTGTCTTTGGATCCCTTTGATGATCCTAGCCTCACCCATAGTTTTATGTTCCTCACTATAGTTTTTAGTTGGAAGTGGGCATATGTGAAACCCCATAGTTTCCTTTGTTATGGAAATATGGGCCTCTAATTGTGCCCAAGATAGTTATAGATCCATTAAAATACCATATTGGTGTTCCTATTTTTTAATTTTTATGGTTAGGGTCCCATGGGGCCCTGATAATTCTTTTTGAGACATGAACCTTTCTCTCCAATAGCCCAGGCTAATTTTCAGTCTAGTTAAAATCGGTTGGTCCCTGTACTAGTCAAAAGTAGTTATTGATATTTTCACTATTGTTTCCTCTTTTATTTAGGTCCTTTTTGTTTTCCTAGTGAGATTCACCTTATTCTATATTTTATATTCTAGGGGGAGACCTAGGCCTCCTAATCTATCCAATCTAGATTCCACACTAGTTCAAAAGTGGGTTTACCTTAATCTAAACAAGTTATTAAAAATAAATTATTACTCAGAATAATAAGTTTCAAAAATTATTAAAAACATCATGTGTTAACTCTAATATTAGTTTTATTTTAATATGAACTATAAATAACAAGTTCAAGTAACTTGAGGATTATATTTATTATAATCAAAATTTGGTTGTGTGTGACAACTCTATCTTTGAGTTGTGCATTATTAAAAAATTCTATGTATTATTTTACAATAATTTTGAATAATAAATAATAGAACTCTCTTTTTCCTATGAAATAATTTCTTTTGTAAATTTCTAGATATTTTGTAGATAATGGCATATTTTGGATCCATCATTTGATATTATATTAGGTTCATCTCTAGATAGAAATTTTTGAGAGAATATTTTGCGTGATTTATTATTATATTTAATATTTTATTTTGAAAAAAAAAGTTTTAAAGGACAAGTTCAATAAATATGGAAAGAGGATGAGGAGGCTATGTTCAAAGTAATAGTTATGTGAAATGACTATAGAGGAGAGTGAAACTACTAAAAAAATTGTTACATATAAGAGATAATGTTAAAGTGAAGATGGTACATATGAAACAAAAACAAATAAAGAAGAATAAATTCATCTAGATGATAAATAGTCATTCAAATAACCATTGATTAGGGAATTATAAGGAAATAATTTAGGAATAAAGGCAAAATTTTCAATAGGATGGTCTAAAACCATAGGACTTGGTAGATTTGTTGAATAGTAGGGATAAGCTATTTAAATGGAATAATATGACAAGGGACAAGAGAGTAAAGTTTACATACACAAAATTTAAGGTTTATTTAATGATATCATGGTATATTTTTTCTTAAATAAATGGGGGAAAAGGGAAAATAGAAGGTCAAGCCCTAGAGTAAGATGGAGAAGACATTGAGAGAGAAACTCTTCCATGTGGACTATGCACAAACCTTCTACAATATATTTTAGAAATTATAATCAATAATGAATAATGTACAAGACTAAAAATATGAAATTTACAAATTTATCCATTTGAGACTAAAAATATGAAATTTACAAATTTATCCATTTGAGACTAAAATTATGAAATTTACAAGTTGTTCATTAGAGTGGAATATGATGAAACAAAGGAAAAAATATAAGGTATCTAAATATTTTAAAGTTTTCTAATGAATATGAATAAATCATGCATAACATTACTAGTATAGAAGATTAGATTTGAAAGTAGAAGGAAATAAAAGTAATAATACTTTGATACTTAACACATGTCAAAGAGAGGATAATCATATCAATTAATGGGATGAGGTATATGTCATACCATAAGAGGAGAATCAACCTATGGGGTGGAGAAATAAGAAGATAAAAAAAAGGGTTTCAAAATCACTAAAGAAGTAAATGATTTTAGAGAGGTAGAGGATATGGTAGTGATATAGGATGGAATTGCACATGAGGACGTTATAGTTTATACTAATGGGTGAATAATGGTAGAGATTATTTGAGCGTCTGCATTATTATGCATAAGAAAGGAGACATGAAAAAAGGATTGAACAAGACTAAATTTATTTGAGGATAAGAAATAATTAAAAAAATCCAAAAGTTTCAACATATGCATGAGATAATATTATGATGAGAAAATTTATAATATATCTAAATAAAGAGAATGCAAAGGATAAAGATAATAATGACTCATGGATATGTAAAAATATTTTCTTAGCCAAGCATACTTCAAGAGTAAAGTTATATAAAATCATTATTTAAGGTGGAAGTTGTTAAGAAATGTTTTATAAATAAATGGTATATAAATAAGGTTTGTGATGTGAAAAAACATACTTATCCTTAAATTATTTCATAGTTCAGATATGACATGAACATATTATTGATAATAGGTGATTAATTAAATTTTCCATAGGAAATACTTATAGAGATGAAATATGGGGTGATGTAATCCCAATGAATGAATGTCATGTGTTGTTGGGAGGAACACAAAAATATGAGATGAAAGGAATCCATGAGGGAGATAAGAACACAAATAGTTTTAATAAGGATGGCTCAAAGGTAGTCCAATTACCTCTTAAGGATCAAGGGTAGTCATAAAGCTTGTTCTCCAAAAAATAATTTATCAAGGAAATGAAGATGATAAGTTTATGTTATGCCTTAATATAAATGAAATAAGAATTATAAGTGGTAAAAATACTAACCTAGGTTTGAAAATAATATGATGAATACAATGACATTATATCTAATGAGATGTTAGATGATATACCATAAATAAGATATATTTCATATCATAGAGATTTAATTATATGATGTACACTACCTAATCATGTAAATTACAATATGATCTCAATAAAACATGCAAAGTTGAATAGACAAGTCATTGAATTTGTGATAAAGTGTGCAGTCATAAAGAGCATGAGTCCATGTGTTACTTATGTGTTTATAACTTGAAATAAGGATAGAACAAGAAGTATGTGTGTAGATGGAAGTGCAATCTAAACTATCACTATAAATATATATTTAATATACCCTGAATAGATGAGGTGGGTGTTATTTTAGGAGATACATAATTTACTAAGATTGATTGATGGAGAATCTACTATCATATTTGGATTCGAGAAGGAGACAATGGAAAAAACATTTAATACTAGGGATGTCTTATATAAGTGGTTAGTGATGTCATTTGAATTTCCAAATGTACCCAATAGAATTTATGAGGATGGTGAATAATGTTCTATGATATTATATTAATAAGTATTTCTTTGTCTATTTTTATTATATTTTAATATTATTTAATAGTAAGTAAGATCACTTAATGAATTTGAGAATTATATTATATATTTTAACAAAGGAAAAAAAACTATCTAAAGTTGAAGAAGTTCAAGGTTATGCAAAATATATTGGTATTCTTTGAAGTTATTATTTCAAAATATGGTCTAATAATGGATGAAGATAATATAAATGAAATCTTTGTTGACCTACTCAAAGAAGCATATCATTGATAACATGTTTTCATGTTTTAAGAAACTTTTACATAAAATTAATTAATAGGTGTAGTGGTGTTGTTGTAGTAATAGTAAGGGGAAAAAACACTTGTGGATAAGCGAAATAATGTATACTTTCATATCTCTAAAGATGAAGGTGACAGAGGCCACTATCTTAGCATTATCATATTTTATAAATGTGTTTTAAGCAAACTATGATGCCTCTGTATATCAACATTTAAATTTCACTTTCCTCTTGAGATTTCTAGTTAATAAATATAAATTGAATATAATATAATATAATAGAATAGAATAGAATAGAATATATATTTTTCATTTTATATTGTTTGGGTCTTATGTGTTGAGTGTTTTATAATAGAAATGAATGGACGTGGAAAATATTTTTTTTCACAATAACATGATGTAAAATAGATGATAAACTAACATATACTATATTTCACCATAAAATTTCAACCTATTCTATCAAAGAAAATTGAAAAACATAATGCAAATACTAAAATTTGATGAAATGGAAAGTGCAATGAAAAAAAAACCTTTACTAGTAAGTAAATGTTAGTCCAATAACTCCAAATGTAGTGAAAAACTAATATCTAGCCATCTCACTAGATTAATTCACATGCATTATCCTCAATTCATTTTTTGTTCACATAGAGATGATTAGAAAAATAATAAAACAAAATTTATTTATTAAAATAATGAAGAAAAAAAATGATCCATAAAATATTCAATTCATAATATCTACATGTCATGCACAATGGATATGCATGCTATCCACCTCAAGAAACTTTCAAACTATTATATTGGACAGGAGTAAAAATTGAGTGTAAACCACTAAAATTTTATGACATGGCATGTGAAAAGGAAAATAAAACAAATACTTCAAATAATATGCAACTAGTAGTCCATGCACTTGAAAATCACATACACACAAATGTAGAAACCTCAACAAAGTAATTCCCATACATTCTCATTTATTGAAACATTTTTTTATTACATAGATACAACAAAACAAAACAAATGAGAAAACAATTATTTATCACAAGAATAAACTAAGTAAAAAAATCTTAAAAACAAAATCAATATTCATTCTATGCATTTCATGAAATATCTAAGAGAAAAAAAACCTTACATACTACATATTTGTTGCTCCATGAATTTCAAATATAACACAAATTGGGTCAAGGCATAAAATAAATCAAGGAAATCACCTCAAAAATATTATTTCCATGATTTTTCATTCACTCCAAAATTTTATATTAGGTAGAGATAATAAAAAAAAGGAATCAATAAAAATTAATTCATTGCAAGAAAAATTTAGTAATATTAAAAAACAAAAATACTACATATTCTCTACATCTCAATTATAGTAAATAACAACCATGGAAAATAGATTTTCCTATGCAAAAAATGTGATCCATGCATACTTTCAATGTGATATTAATCTTTCTCTTATGTATTATGACTTCAAATATATAATCTTATTTTGATTTTGTTTTTAATCCAAACATTAGCTTATATTAATAACACATAAAGAAAGCTAATTACTCCTTACTTACATAGGAAAATAAAAAATAAAAAACTCAATGCTACCGTAAAAAAGAACATAAATATTTACATAATAGAATCACTACAAACTAATAAAGGAATAAATAAAAATTATTTACAAAAAATGCCCCATCCATATTTCCATTCACATCACTAGTGAGATAATGTATCTGCATTGGCCATACTCTAACCCTAAAATAGGTTTGAATCTATGCATGCCACATGTGAAAAGTATCAAAATATAATTATATTTGTTTTCCAATGATGAATGTGTAAATGTATATCACCAGTTTTCACTTAGTGAAACATTCATTTGGTTTATTAAATTGGATAGCAAATCCAAAAATGTTTTAATAGATGTGTTAATAGAGATAATATACTAGGAATAAAACCATTATGAGGTGAGTTAGGCTCAAATTGGTTTCTCTTTGTAAATGCAGTGAGAACATATTGTTTGTTTATTTATGTTTTGTTGACATTGATATAATTTATTTTTTAAATAAGTTTAGTAATGGAATATATATATGGATATTTGTATTTGTCATTATGGTACAAAGTGTCAATTTTAAATGATGAAATCCATAATCTTGAAAAACTTTTTTTGGTTATGATTTAGTTTGTTTTCCATCAATAATGTAGAATTTTGTATTCTTTCAAATGACAATGGAGATTAAAAATGGCTAGTTTAGATTGCTCAACATGCATAGACTAAAATTTTGTCTTTTATTCATTGTCATATTATTTTATAAGCAATGTTCATGATGGAAAATATCTGTGTATAATTTTATTTCAAAGAATTAAAAATATAGGCTCTTCTTAGGGTTCTATAATAATAGGAATGGGTTTAAAATGTTTTTTTATTATTGTATCATTTTTAACTAGGTTTTATGGTGGAAAATATATGTAGATAATTTTCTCTATCTTCATGGAATAAAGATTTAATTTGTAACGTTGAGAAGCATAAAATATAGAAAAAAAAAATCAATGGTAAGTACATTTTACAAAAAAAATTATCATTATTTGTAAATCACATTTTGAAACATTCATTTTTATTATTCAATTGGACACCAAATGCATATCTTTTAAGTTCAATGCATATAGACCAGACATTTTGCATGTAACCATCGTTAGGTGGGTTAAGCATGAATAAAACTCTTTACATGATAAGAATGTTTTGTTTATCTATGTTTTTATATTGTCAATAATAAATATTTTTGCAATGAATTTTTTAGTGGAATATTTTCTTCTTGGCAATTTTTTTTATAATAGTGGCAGCCATAAACCTTGAACTAATTGCTGGTTATAATTTGGTTTGTTAGTCATTGGTAATGTACTATTTTGATTCTTTAAGATGATAGTGTATGTTGAAAAGGTAGTTTAGATATTTTTTCATGCCATTTTTTTAAAAAAGTGAGCTATTTTGATCTTATTAGGATTATGTAAATATAGGTTATGATTTTGGAACGTTATGTAGTTTTGACTGATCAACACAGATAGACCATAGATTGAGAACATATCAGTTTATAGGTCAATGTTTTCAAAAAATAATTTTTATAGGATAAAATATCTTATATATAGTTATATTTAGCTTTGTGGTGCAAAGCTTAGGCTTACAAGGGTGAGAGACATAAAAATATAAATGACTTATAATTATGGTTCAGTTTGTTGATCGATGGTAATGTACTTTTTTTGTTATTTGATATAACTTTAGATGTTGAAAATGGGTTTTGTATATTTATTCATTATTTTTTGGATAAATAGAGAGTTTATGACTATTCTTAGGGTTTGTATAATAATATAGGTTAGGAATAAATTTGTGGGTCTGTATTTTTTATTGCATAGGATAATTTATGTTTACAAATGACTTTATGTCTACAAGTGAGGTTATGGGAGTTTTATCTGGAGAAGAAATAACAAACTTATTGAAAGATATTTATAACTTTATTTCCATTGGTGTTAACATCCATCATTAAACCTACCAAAATGAACCATTCATGATTGGTGGTCTAGATTAGATGTTGAAGAATGAATATGAATGTATTTCCATGATTTTGATGCATTACACATGTTGGTGCATATGTGTTGTAATAATAATATGTGTTAGTCCATAGACTTTTTGCTACGGCCCTTACCTATCACATGTATGAGGATAAGAATAGCCAAATTTTGGCTTACTTATCCCTCTTTGATGCTATATCACATTTCTCTATGCTTTCATTTGGTTAGTAGGTCGGCCTATGGAGTAACCATGGCCTAGTTAGACTATATATAGGAGGTAGAGGGTAATTGTTTAACATCATATTGTGAATTATGCTCTTATTGAAGCTTGTGGAGGTTGCCTCATCAAATTGGCTTGTCTATTATCATATATTCTAATATATTTTAGTCATATTTGAATATATTTTTGCTATTCTACTTTATTGTTGAAGTAATTTCCTTACAAGTGGTATCAGAGCTACGATTTGGGCAATCTTGTGGGTGAAAACCTAATTTTTTAAATTTGGATATATCTAGAAAATGGTTCCTAAATTATTTTTGATTTTTTTATTGGAGGTTTGAAATAATTAAATTAAGCTTCCATTAAAATTTTAGATTATTTGGATCTATTTTACAAAAGTTATCTCTATTTTAGTTTTTTTTCATAAGATTGCTCTATAGTGTGTAATTCAAAGAATTTTTTGGAGTTATTTACATTTTTGGAAAGCTTAGAAAAATTTGTCTATGGTATTTTCTTTGTATATTTTTATTTGAGGCTGACATAATTCCAAAATTTCTTGGTCAAAGTTGGGTCAAAAAGTGCCAATCAGGGTCGATATCATAAAGCCCTTTTATGGCAGGTCCACAAACTCAGGGATGAGGAAAGGGTGCTGAAACTCCAGGTAAAACTCCTAAAAAGGAAGAGATGGAGTCAGAAGGGGGATGTACTAGACCCTTTGTACTAGGGTTCTCTGACATAGATCATAAATTGAGCCAACTTGACTATAGTGTTCAAGGCATTCAGAGTGAGGTGCAAGGCATACAATCTAATATGAAATCCATACAAGAAATTTTGGTAGATATCATAACAACTTTGAAAAATAATTAGTAAAAGCATCCAGCTAATGCTATCTCATAACCCCACCAAGGTGGTTCTCCCAACCAGTCTACTTCACATCTACCTATAGTGCCACAAAGGAACATGTTACCAAAGGTGGATATGCACAAATTTGATGGAAAAGATCCACTCAATTGGATCAACCAAATGGAGAATTGTTTGATCTACATCAAATCCTATGTGGATAGAAGGTTACCAAGGCATCCTTATATCTTGAACCTAATCAATTCATTTGGTATCGATGGTTGTGTGCTCAAAATAAAAAGATGACTCTCAATGTCACTTGGTCAATTTTTATAGAGGGGTTGAAATTACATTATGGAAATAGTGTGATAGAGAATTACTTCAGCCAACTAGAAAAATTGTGATAGATTTGCTATGTCAAGGATTATATTGATCATTTTCATAACCTATCCTTATGTGTGGAGACAATTTTTGAGGAGAACTTGAATGACCTATTTTTGGTTTGACTCAAGGACCACATTCAACATGAGGTACGCATGTTTAATCCACTTAAGATTTTTGATTCTATTATCATGGCATGCAAAGATGAGGAAAAATTCATAACCAATAAGAATAAGCCATTAACTCACTTCAAAGATCATAGTATATCGACACCAACATTTCCTCCACCTACCAGATTGACCCCACAACAAATTGAAGAGAATTGTGCAAAAGGATTATGTTTCGGTTGTGATAGCAAGTGGAGCAAAGGATATAGATGTGCTGAGAAGAAGTTATTCTACATTGAGGGATCCAATGAAGATGAAGAAGAAGATGATGCCTCCAATGATGATGAGGAAGAGATAGAGGAGGTACATGAAAATTCCCAACCTACAATCTCTTGTCATGAACTTTTAGGTATTAACACTCCACAAACTCTTAAGGTGGTGAGTTTCCTCAAGAAATAGAAGGTGACAGTGTTGATTGATTCAAGGAGCACACATAACTTCATCAACCATAAGTTGGCCACTCGATTGAACTATTTTGTCTACCCAACACCAAAATTTCAAGTCATGATTGCAGATGGTGGCATAATTAATTATTTAGGTAAATTCCATAGTATTAAGCTTGATATGGGTGAGTAAAATCTTGATTATCCTATGTTTGCTATTTGCATGGGTAGCATAGATACTGTTTTGGGAGTCCAATGGCTCACAGCCTTGGGTACCATTGAGATGAACTTCCAAGAACTATTCATGCACTTTCATTTTGAAGGTAGTAAAATTAAACTACGTGGATTACAAGTAAAATCTCCATAATTGGTTAGTTCACATCAGATGACCAAGATACTAAAAAAGGGGGCAAAAGGAATTATTGTATGATTATGTTCCATAGAATTTCAACCCACACAAGCATCTACACATCTTGATCTATAGATGATTCTTGATGACCACCCATCTATTTTTGGGGCCATGCCAAAAGGACTACCACCAATAAGAGAACATGATCATGCCATTCAACTACTTCTAGGGAATCAACCACCAAATATCAGACCATATAGATATATATATGCACAAAATAGTGAAATCAAAAAAATGGTCCATGAGATGCTGGAGGTAGGGATCATCAGGCATAGCCAAAGTGCATATTCATCACTAGAGGTCATGGTGTGAAAGAAGGATGACACATGGAGGATTGCCCAGATTATAGGGAACTCAACAAGTACACCATCAAAGATAAGTTTCCTATTGTATAAATTGATGATTTACTTGATGAGTTGCATGGTGCTAATTATTTCACAAAATTAGACCTTCACTCAGGGTACCATCAAATTAAAATCAAGGATGAAGATGTTCATAAAACTATTTTTAGAATGCATGAGGGCCATTATGAGTTTTTGGTAATGCCCTTTGGTCTTACAAATGCACCATCTACTTTTTAGAGCTTAATGAACACTATTTTTAGGCCTTTTTAAAGGAAGTTTGTGTTGGTTTTCTTTGATGAGATATTGATTTATATTCAGAAATGGGAAGCACATCTACAACATGTGAAATAGGTGTTGATAGTTTTATAGAAGTATCAACTTTATGCAAAGCCATCCAAATGTGTTTTTGGAGTACAAGAGGTAGATTACCTAGGTCACATTGTTTCCCATGAAGGTGTCAAAGTTGATCCCCTAAAGATCAAAGCTATGATGGAATGTCCCATGCCAAAAACTCTCAAAAACCTCTAAGGGTTCCTAGGACTAACAGGTTACTACCAAAGATTTGTGAAAGGTTATGGCAGCATAACAACTCCACTCATTTCATTGCTAAATAAGGATGCCTTCCATTGGAACGATGCCACCACCAAAGCATTTGAGAAACTAAAAGTAGCTATGTGCACCATTCTAGTTTTGGCTACTCCAGACTTCTCAAAGAAATTAACTATTGAATGTGATGCTTCTGGATCCATGTTGGGAGTGGTACTAATGCAAGAAGGAAGACCCATTTCAGTTGAGAGTCATCAATTCAAAGGTAAGAATATACAAAAACATATTTATGAGAAATAAATGATGGCTATTCTTCATGTAACTAAAAAGTGGAGGCCCTATCTGATGGGTAGACACTTTAAGGTGAAAACTGATCATGATAGTCTCAAATACTTTTTGGAGCAGAGATTATCATCTGAGGAACACCAAAAGTGGGTAACCAAAATTTTGGGTTATCATTTTTAAATCATCTATAACAAGAGTAAAGATAATGTAGTAGTAGATGCACTATCCAAATGAGATACATCCATAAAAGCATTACTTTGTACAATATCCATATTGCAAGTAGATTGGGTGGATGAAGCTAGATTAGAATGGGAGTAAGACAAGGATGCACATGTTCTGATTAAAAATTTCTAGCAAGATACTTTAGCCTCTAACAAATTTGAATGGAAAGGTAATGTCCTATGGTATAAAGGTAGGTTATACTTATGCAAAAATTCTAAGCTTAAGCATAATATTCTTGTGGAGTTGCATTCATCTCCAATTGGGGGACCCTCATGATTCTTGAAAACATATCATAGAATTAAGAAAGAATTATTTTGGGAAGGACTCAAGGGAGATGTACAAAATTTTGTGGTAGAATGCTTGATATGCTAACAAAATAAAGGTGAGACAATTAAGACCCCAAGTCTGTTACAACCATTAGCAATTCCTAGTCAAAGGTGGGAGGAGGTTTACATGAATTTCATCATAGGGTTGCCTTTTTCTGAAGGTAAGAATGTTATCTTGGTCATTGTGGATAGGCTTACAAAATATGCCCATTTTTGTGCTCTCTCACACCCATTTTCAGCAAGTACAGTAGTAGCTATTTTTCTAGATGCAGTTCTCAAATTACATGGAACCCCCAAAATAATTGTAAGTGATCATGATCCTATTTTCACTAGTAATTTTTGGACTAAACTATTTTCTTGTCCGGGTACTCAACTAGCTCATAGCTCATCTTACCACCCCCAATCTGATGGACAAACAGAAGTGGTTAACAAATTTTTAGAGGGGTATCTCTATTGTTTTATATTAGATAAATAAGAACATTGGGTTAAATGGATACCACTTTCAGAATGGTGGTATAACACATCTTTCCATACCTCTTCTAAAATGTCTCCATTTCTAGCACTATATGGTTACCATCCACCTTCGATCACTTCTTCATTAAAGGTTGAAACCAAGTTTCAAAATGTGGAGGAGCACATTCAACATAAACAAGAGGTTTTGGCTAGTTTGAGAGAGAATTCGGCCTTGGTAAAAAATAAGATGAAGCAATAATCAGATCAACATCATAGTGAGATAAATTTTGAGGTGGGTGACTGGGTATTTGTTCATTTGCAGCCTTATAAGTAGATGTCCTTGAAGCAATAGAAAAAGGACAACAAACTTGATCCTAAGTATTATGGCCCTTATTAGGTTCTGTATAAAATTGTAAGTGTGGCTTATAATATTGAGTTACCTCATTCATCTCGCATACACCCAGTATTTCGTGTTTCATGTTTGAAGAAGGTCATTGGATAGATAGTTTCAGCCCAAACAGAACTCCCAAAACTAGATGAAGAAGGATGAGTCATTTTGGAACTAGAGAAGATCCTCCAAACTGATACTAAGAAGTTGAGAACTAGAGAGATTAGGGAATATCAGATTAAGTAGAAGAACCTGAGTAGTGAAGATGCAACTTGGGAAAGTCAATATTTTCTGCAACAACATCCAGAGTTGTTCAATGTTGAAGACAAATGTTGGTTTGAAGGGGAAGGGCATGTTACAGCCCTAACCTATCACATGTATGAGGATAGAAATAGATGACTTGTGGCTTACTTATCCCTCTTAGATTCTATATCACATTTCTCTATGCATTCATTTGGTTAGTAGGTCAGCCTATTAAGTAACCATGGCCTAGTTAGACTCTATATAGGAGGTAGATGGTAATTGTTTAACATCATATTGTCAATTATGCTCTTATTAAAGCTTGTGGAGGTTTCCCCCTTGAAGTGTCTTGTCTATTATCATATATTATTATATATTTTAGTCATATTTGGATATATTTCTGCTATTCTACTTTATTGTTGAAGTAATTTCATTACATTTTTTTTAAATGCTCAGGATTCACTATGAAACTTTATAACCAAATCAAATGTTTCCTTTTGTGAAAAAAAACATTTAGTATCCATATCCCTCAAAATGATTAAATTTATGATTTGGTTTATTTGTATCCCAAATTTTTTTTGATGACTATGTGAGTTTCTAATAGTTATTTATGAGTACACAATACATAACATATCTAAGAAATTATTTACATATCCAAAATTTATATAAAGGTCTAGCACATTTCCTATTCTAGTCAAATCTCAAACTCCATAATTGGCCTCATAATAAAACTGAGATCCATTGTAATGTGGTAGGCTGATAGACTGGGATAGAAGGTTCCATTATCATTCCTAGTGCCACCTAATTTTTCACAAAAGTACCAAATATTCATAATATATAATCAACTTTATAAATGGTCCTAAGGAATGAGGAACACATTATGGAAATATAGGTCTATTTTAATTTTCATATATACCAACTGTCATAGGATTATACTTATACTTCACTAGTTAACACACATGTGTGGTTTGTTTGAGTTCTCTCAAGGTCATTGATGTCAAAAATTTCTTAGTCTTGCCAAATTGATTTGAGTGTCTTATTTCTAATAGAAAATTTATTTTCACCTTATCACAACCATATTTCCACCACAACAAATTTCATTTGCCTCCTTGATAGGTAATTTTTTTCTAATCTTCTACACTTTTTATTCTTTTTCTATTTTTTGAGATGTTTATAATATGACAATTTTACTTTATCTATCACTATAATAGAAGATGCATCTCTAAGTTGTTGAAATATGCTCTCTTTTTTATTGCCTTATCTTTATAATATTTATTTTAGTTATGTTTGTGACCTTGAATTTTATATTCAACCTTTCTTAGGTCATTTCATCTTGTTTCTCTAAATCCCTTTAGTTTTTTCTATCTTTGATTTAGTATGGATTGTGACTGATATTTCATTGATGTTATTTAGAATTATTATTTTCCATATTTGATTGAGTATTGATTGTTAGTTCCATTTAATCGATGTTGTTTAAAAAAATACATATTTGATTGAGTATGGATTTTTACTTCTATTACATTGATGTTGGTTACATTATTTCATTTAATGATTCCTTTGTTTGATTTAGATTGTTAATTTATTATGTTAGATACTATGTATGGGTTTTTCAATCATTAGCAGCCTTGGATTTTTTTTACATGGTATTTCCTATTCTATGTCATTCATCTTAATCTTCCGGTCCTAACATATCCTTTGTCATCATGTCTTATGAAATTTATAGATACTTAAATTTGTTAGGAATGTTTTCAGTTATTTTTATTTTCTTATGAACAAGAGGAATCAAATACAGATGAGGGATTCTCTACTGAGTCTAATAAGGGAAACAATGGAAAGGATAAGCTTGAGGGGGATAAAGGCATGTATTTACAATGGAAATCTAAATCCTAAGACACTAATAGGGGAATTCTATTTTATGTGTCCCTAATTTCCAATAGGAGTCATGGGACCCTGAATCCTACCATCAAGGAGGGCATTGAGCACACATTGAAAAAGATGTTCACAAAACTTTCAAAGTATAAGCTACTATATAGTTATATTTTGGATGAATTTGATAACCTCAAAGTGATGTTGGGTCTTAGGATGGTGGACATATATGATGGCAAAGAATAGGTATGTACTAAGGAGCTCACCCCATAGGACAATACTCAGGGTGGTGGGGTCACAAAAAGTATGGAGCTTGAGAAGGAGATGGAATAAATGAATTTGACCAACTTGAAGTGGAATCAAAAGGGAGAGGATAAAGAATAGGCTATGGGAATTCATACTAGAGTAAATGCAAATATCAAAGGTGATAGTCTGGCAATCAAGAAATTGGTTATTTACTTAGAGTTTGAATAGTTGGCCTCTTTTCAAGTTCTTTTTGTTCTCATAGGTATTTTGGCTAATGCTTAGTATATTTTAGTAGAATGGTGTTTCCATTCATGTCTTTTTTATCTTCTCTTGGTTTTGTTTCTTTATCATGCTTATCTTTTGGCTTTATTTTATGGGAATGAAACCCTATAACCTGAATTTAATTGATTTAATAAAAAAATAAATTTTATGGTGATTGTTTGTTTTGTTCTTTAACCTTGTGTCCCTAGGGTTTGTCTAACAAAAATAGCATACCATACATGATCAAGACTATAAAATAAATCATATGATCAATCAATTATAAAGGTAAGTAAAGGTATGTGTATTGTATTTTAAGTTGTTTCAATTCTATCATTTATTTCATAATTTAATTTTTAATTATCTTAGTTAGTGTGTTTATATTTTTATTACTGAATCACCATCCCATGGTATAGTCTAGTGAAATTTGATGAGATTTCAATGGGTAATATTTATATACAAACTATTTCTAAACACTATCATCTATTGATGATTTATATCTTGTTGTAACCTATCAAGTTTTGATCTCTATGAGTGAATGCTTTAAAGGGTGCACTAGGAAAAGTGTGGGCATAAACATGGCATTTCACAAGAGACAATATTTCTTTATCTATAATTCCCATATCCACTACACTTATCCTATACTTTCCACCCTATGCAATATTTCTCCTAATATCACATAACTATACCAAAACCTATATTTTTTAGATGATATTTATGGATTATATAGCACCTCAATATTTTACAATTATAAAACTTAGATTTTGGCTATTTCTCTTAGTTCTAGACATTTATCTCCTTGCACACATATTATATATACTCTATATCATGCCCCTTAACCTGTCTATTAGTCTAAAAAATCCTATGTTAATGACCCAAGCCTTGTATCTTTCCCACAATGCTTAAAGTGTACTTATCTTCCACCTTGGCATGTTTTGAGCCTTTACCTACTTTTCTACTTCCTTCACACTAACATCTAGGATAGACACTAGCATTGATGCTAGTGCTCTAACCTAACATAAGTTTCTAGTCTCTTGAAGTTGTCTATTTTGGATATTAAATATATCCTAATAGTTAACCTAGGTGATTTAATGTGATTTACTTATCCAAAGGTATTGATATAAATACAAGATTAACCCTCATTCAGTCCTCACCTAGAAAAAGACCAAAGAGAACAAGACAAACTATCAAAATCAATCTATCAAACATGTAGTTGAATAAATATTCCTTATTTCCATACCAATCATAAGAACAACATATTTACAATTTTATAGTACTGAAGGAGTAGATAAATATCTATATTTTCTAAGTTACAAGGTACATCACTATTGTACTCGCTTTGCACATATTGTAGTATTGACACACAAGCCAACATGTAGAGGATAACTACATCAGTCTAAGTCCCTCTTCAGAGTATTGGTATGTAGGCAACACTCACTGATAGAGAGGTACTTAGGGTCAGATTGACATGGTTCCCACTAACCCATTTTAACCCAAGGTCACTATGAAGATGAATAAGTAGGGTTTTAAAAATTTAGGAGTGGAAATCCATGGCCCAGATCTCAATCACTAGAGTGAAGATAAATTTAAACCCAAAATCATATAGATTGTCACATATTTTTATTGTAGGTATTTTATACAAGACACTTGCATTGAACTTGGATAATAAGATGGAATCAGTTTTCCAAAACTTACACTAGTTTCGAAATCTATAAAAGCATCAAATTTAGAATCTGATAACTATTCGAAAATCATCTTCCATCCCATTTTTTGCTTGTTCCTGATCCAACTCTATGTTAGCATCAAAACCAGCTAAGGATATTACTTTTTTATCATTTACATATATATCTTATTTTTAATTTATAAGTTTATCTTATTCTTAGCATAATATAATAACCTAAAAATGCTAATAAGATGTTAAGAGTTTTACTTCAGTTACCCTATTCCTAGATTAACCCTAAACCTCTCCTAGAGACTTAGACACACCTTTAAAATCATTATGTAGACCATATTTACCTAAATTTAGTTAAAACTTAGTGCCAAACCTATCTTCTCAGATCCTAATCCAACTTGATTATCAATCTATCAAGTGGACATTAGCACCACATTTGGGACACTATAGTCATATGGCACTAATTTCCCCAACTGGGCACTACTATCGTTAGCCCTAGCTCTTCCCAATGAATACTTTTTGTTGTAGGGAAAATAGGCCAACTTCTGAAGGCCATAACTTTTGACCCATAGCTTCGTTTAAGCTCTTCCATGTACTAAAATGAATGTATTAAAATGGTTGTTGTTGACCGAGGTGGTTATAATGGCTTACCCATGTTTTTGATATTTTTATAGGCTATGTAGGATCATTTGAGGGTCCAAATTTGTGATTTAATAATTTTATCTATTTTTAGAAAGTGTATATTTTTAGAACCTAAAGTCAAATTTGGTTGAATTTCATCCCATATTTGAATTATAGTGTTTATGATATTTTGGGTGATCTTTGGGCTATTTTGGGTGTTTGTAAAAAAAGGCATTTATTTTAGATTTTAGTTATTTTTTTAAATTTTGGTCAACTCTAATTTTTGAGTTGAGGCTTATTTAAGCATGGTTTGGGTTTGTCATTATTTCAAATAATCAATAAGAATCATTTTTTGAGTATTATTTCAAGATCTTGGCCTATTGGTATTTTTCTTTTTCTTGTTAGTTTTTAGTTTCTTTATCTAGTATCAAAGCAAGTTCTAATCTTGAAGGAGGGAAGAATGGAAAGAGGACAAGGAGGTATGGCAAAGATTAACTAGACTATAAAATAACTATAGATGAAAGTTCTATTAGTAGAGGTTATCACTAATCAATAGAGAAGAGAAGATGGTGATGAGGAAGACACAAATCGTGATGAAGAAGTTTAACAAGAAGAAGAACAAGAGTAGCCACCATCAATGGAAGAGAGGATTGTTCAAGATTTAGAAGGAAGGAATGAAGGAATCAAGGTTTATGTTCTATATTATGGAGGTATTTTAAAACCAGAGGATTTGATAGATTGGATGAATAACATGGATAAATTTTTTAACTAGAAGATCATGAGAGAAGATGAGAAGGTAAAATATGCATGTATAAAATTGAAAGGTCATGCAATGATTTGGTGGGATCACCTATAGAAAGAGAGATAGAGGAAAGGTAAATAGAAGATTAATACATGGGAAAATATGGAGAATAATTTGAGGGAGAAATTTTTTCATGTGGATTATGCACAAACCTTATACAATAGATTTCAAAATTTAAGGCAAAAATATCACAATATACAAGAGTATACAGATGAATTTTACAAGCTTTCCATATGAGTGGAGCATGATGAAATAGAAGAGAAGATGGATGAAAGGTACGTAAATGGTTTGAAATTTTATATTTAATATGAATTAGGCATGCATAGAATACATAACATGGAGGAGGCTTATCAATTAACTTTGAAGGTAGAAAAAAATAAAATAGATGGAATTTCATAAAGACATCTATTAGTCCAAAAAGAGGTGGATCCCCTCCAATAAGGGGATGAGGTGGGCTTAATACCACTATAGGTGGTTTTAATGCCAATAAAGGTGAATAGTCACAAAGTGTAGAAAGGTAAGATGATAATAGACAAGGGTTTCGATACCAATAAAGAGGAAGAGGATTTTATAGAGGACAAGGTTATGGAGGTGATAGAGGATGGTTTCCAAATAAGCATAGATATTATGTTTATTATAGATGTGGAGAAGAATGTCATAGAGAATTTGAGTGTCTAAACTATCAAGATCAAGAAAGGAGGCAAGAAGATTGCCTAAGAGTAAATATAGTTGAGGCTAAAATAGAAGAGCAGAATACTGAAGTTGCACTAGTAGATATTGGAGAGAATCTCATGATGAGAAGAACCATGATCACTTTAAGAGAGTAACAAGTGTATAATAAAGAAGGTGGTGATGCATGGCTGCAATCAAATATTTTTCAAACAATATGTACTTCAAGTACAAAGGTATTCAAAGTAATTATAGATGGTGGTAGTTGTGATAATATGGTTTCTAAAGAAATGATTTAGGAACTAAATTTGAAATTTGAAAAGCATCCTAACCCTTATCATATTTCATGGTTTAAGAAAAGGAATGAGGTTATAGTATATAAAAGGTGCTTAATCAATTTTTCTATAGGAAAAAGTTATAATGATGAAATATGTTATCATGTTATTCCGATGGATGCATGTCAAGTGTTATTGGTGAGTCATTTGATAGGAAAGTAATTCATGATGGAGAAAAAAACATATACACTTTTTGGAAAGATGGTACAAAGGTAGTTTTGTTACCTCTTAAATATGAATAGAAGATAAAAAGCATTCTTTATACTAAATAATTTATCCAATATATGAAGGTAACAAGTTGTTGTTATGCACTAGTAGCCAAGAGTGAAGAAATAGAAATGGTACCAATACCAATAGAAGCATTAAGAGTGAAAATAATATGTAGATGTTATTCCTAATGGGTTACTAGATGGTTTACCACTGAAGAGAGATATTCAACATCATATTGATTTGATTCTAGGATCAGATCTACCCAGTTAAGTAGCTTATAGGACGAGTCTGACAAAACATGCAGAATTAAATAAATAGGTTACTAAATTGCTAAGGAAGAAAGTGATAAGGGAGAGTATGAGTCCATGTGAAACACCAAAATTTATAACTCTAAAGAAAGATGGAGGATGGAGAATGTGTGTGGATAGTATATCAATTAATAAAATTACAATAAAGTATAGGTTTCTTATACCTCATTTAAATGATATGATGGATGTGCTTGTAGGAGCAAAATATTTTACCAATATTGATCTAAGGAGTGGCTATTATCATATTTTAATTCATGAAGGATATGAGTGGAAGACTACATTCAAGACTAGGGATGGCTTATATGAGTGGATGGTGATGTCATTCAGATTATCTAATGGACCTAGCACATTTATGAGGGTGATGAATATAGTGCTAAGAGAATATATTGGTAAGTTTTTGGTTGTTTATTTTGATTATATTTTGATATTCAATAGGACTAAATAAGAATACTTACAAAATTTGAGAATTGTAATGGATTTGTTAATAAAATAGAATTTTTATTCAAATTTGAAGAAGTACAAGTTTATGCAAAATAGTTTAGTATTTTTGGGATTTGTAGTTTCAATAGATGGTGTGAAAATGGATGAAGAAAAGATAAAGGCAATTATTGAATTGCCTATTCTAAAAATAATTATATAGGTAAGAAGTTTTCATGGTTTAGAAACTTTTTACAAAAAAATTATTAAAAATTTTAGTAGTATTGTGGCACCAATAATAGATTGTATGAGAGGGAAGGAATTTGCATGGACTAGAGCAGCCATAGAAAGATTTGAAATTTTGAAGAAGATTATAAAAAGGCCAATTTTAGCATTACCAAATTTTAACAAAGTTTTTGAGGTTGATTGTGATGCTTCATTTGTCGGAATTGGTGTTGTGCTAAGTTAAGAAGGGAATCCAATAGCATATTTCAATGAAAAATTGAATGATGTAAGAACAAAGTATTCTACCTATGATGTTTAACTTTATGTAATTATACAAGCATTAAGGCATTAGAGGCATTACTTGGTGCCTAGGGAGTTTATACTCTTTACAGATCATGAGGATTTAAAGTATGTGAATACATAAAAGAATTTGAATAGTAGTCATGGAAAGTGGATTTTTTTCTTGCAAGGGTATAATTTTATATTGAAACATAAATTAGGGAAACTAAATTAGGTATCTGATGCATTGAGAAGCATGGTAGCCTTATTAACTACTATGGTGAGTGAAGTAGTTGGATTTGAAGCTATTAAATAATTATATGATATTGATCCATATCTTAGAGAAGTGGTTAAGTAGTGAAGGAATCCATTAATAGGTAGGAAAAATGTTATTCATGATGAGTATTTTATTAAAAAAGGTTATATATTCAAAGGGAAATAATTATGCATTCCAGTTGGATCTCTACAAGACAATATAATAAGAGAATTACATAGTGGTGGTTTGGCTGGACATTTTGGTAAGACAAAAATAATAGCTTTGGTGGAGGAAAAGTAGTTTTCGCCAAATATGAAGAGAGATGTGGCAAGGTATGTTTTAAGGTGCAGAATATGTCAGGTGGCTAAAGGACATGCATAAAATACTAGACTTTACATGGCATTAATAGTTCAAAAAGGGCCATGGATAGATTTGAGTATGGATTATGTGTTGGGATTGCCAAACACATAGAGAGGTAATGATTCAATATTTGTTGTTGTAGACAAATTTTATAAAATGGTCCATTTCATCACATGTAAGAAAACCAATGATGCCACTAGAGTTTCAAAATTATTTTTTATGGATATTGTGAGATTGCATGGTGTTTTAAAAACTATTACTTTTGATAGGGCCACAAAATTTATAAGTCATTTTTGGAGGACTTTTTAGAAGAATATGTGTACTAAGCTACAATTCACTAGTGCATATCACCCACAAATAGATGGACAAATAGAAGTTATGAATAGGAGCTTGGGAAATTTATTGAGATGCATAGTGGGAGAGAAGCCAATGCAATGGGACCTAGCTTTACCACAAGCTGATTTTGCATATAAAATCTTAGTGAATAGATCAATAGGAAAGTCACCTTTTCAAAAAAATTATGGGATTAATCCTATAGGTATTTTAGATTTGGTAAAAATTCCAATTGCGGATTGAATTAGTGATGATGCAAAAGCATTTGCAGAGCATATGTAGCAGTTTCAAGGAGTAAGAAGAAATTTGTAGGAGATTAATGAGAAATATAAATCAATAATAGATGTCAGAAGAAGGTCCAAAATATTTTAAGAAGGAGAGTTGGTAATGGTTTACTTGAGGAAAGAAAGATTTCCAAAAGGCACATACAACAAGTTGATGTATAAAAAAATTAGACCATGTAGAATTGTGAAGAAAATCAATGATAATGCATATGAGGTAAGTTTACCATAGAATTTTGATATATATTCAGTATTTAATGTTTCAAATTTATATGAATTCCATGGAGAATATGATGAATATGATGAAGATGAAGAAGTAAATTGGGAGCAATAGGTTCCAAAGAAGAAAGAAAAAATAGTGCAGGTTTTGGATATGAAGGAAATAAGCACAAGGTAATGGAATTATAACAAGCATTTGGTGTAGTGCGAAGGATTTCAACAAGAAGAAAACACTTCGATTACAGGATGGGAGCTGAAGAAGATTGATATGTAAAAATAGTAGAAATATAATCAAGCCAATTCATAGGAGTTGAGTTGTTTTTAACCAAAGGAGAATGATGCAAAAAAAATTCACTAACTTTTGGCGGCCATAACTTTTGACCCATAGCTCCGTTTGAGCTCTTACACATGTCAAAATGACCATATCAAAAAGTCTTTTGCTTCACTAGGTGTTTTTAATAGCCTACCCATGTTTTTGATTTTTTTTGGAGGTTGTATGGGATCATTTGATGGTCCAAAATTGTTATTTAATATTTTTTATATGTTTTTCTATTTTTAGAAAGTGTATATTTTTAGAACCAAAAGTCAAATTCAATTTAATACTGTCCCATAGTATAATTATAGTGTTTAGGATATTTTGGGCTATTTTGGGTGTTTTTAAAAATAGGCATTTTTTATAGATTTTAGTTTTTTTTTTAATTTTACATGTAAACTCAAATTTCTGAGTTGAGGCTTATTTAAGCATGGTTTGGGTTTGTAATTATTTGAAGCAATCAATAAGAATTAATTTCTAAGTATTATTTTAAGATCTTGGCCTATTGGTAATTCTCTTATTCTTGTTAGTTTTTTATTTCATTAATTTTTCAAATGTATGACCCTACTAAGATTGGCCTAATCATATTTTACTATCCTCATAACTAATAGAACCCTATTAATTAAAGTCTAATTGACCTCTATTGACTATATGTAAAATAGATGCAAAACCAAAGACATGTAGAGAAAAGTTAAGGTATTTAATCCATATTTGACCCTAATTCTATATACTACCATCTAAAACATCCATAAACCTAGTTTTTAAAGATTGAAAATCTCAAGCACATTCAAGGCATCCAAGTTCACTCTCATTATTGTATTCACTTACACTTGCATCAAGCACTAGGTGGGATAAATACATCAAGATTGATCCCACTTTGGAATATTAGTATGTATGAAACTCTCTTCACATCTGGGTGTTAAATATGTCCATCCTATCCTACTAAAAAATACACAAATATTGATCCTAACATAGTTTTAAGGAGGATTAATGTTCATACACTAAATCAAGTTTTCCAGGCACAACATAGATCTCTAGGTTTAGTGCATGTAGGAACATGACCTAAAAACACAAGTGCAAGTGCTCCCAAAAAATAAGAATAGTCCTATAAAAGGTATATTATCACCACACTTAGGACACTACACAAGTATGGTGTTGCTATCCATATGGCATGTTACTGTCCAATGAGTAGACAAAGACTAGAATCCTATTGATGACACTCAAAACTATCTAGAACCTAGTTTTTAGAACCGTGATCATTTATGATAGTTAATTTTTAGATAAGTATTTATTTATACATATTTATTATTATTTTTAAAAATCAAAATAAGGTCAAATTATATAAAAAATTAGTACTTAAATACTACAATTTATTTGATTGATTTAGACATCTCATACCTTTAATCTAAACATAGTATTTCATAGTAAAACACTAGAAAGGTTAAATCATTTGGTGAACCTAACTTACTTTGAATATTGCTTCAAACCCTAGTTTGCATTAATCCAAATTTTTGTGAAATAAATTAGGATTGAATAATTTTGATTTTTTAATTTTTTTAGACAACCTAGATAATTAAATCAATTTCAAATTAGGGTTTAAATTTATTTGATTACAATTTAAATTTGTTGCAAAGAAACCCTAGATTCAAAACACCCTAACCTGGGACACACTTAGGGGTTGTATCCTTTTCTATTTATACTCATATTTGATTTCCAAAACTCAAATTTAAGAGTCATATATTTTATAATTCATTCATGATCATGATGATAAATGAAATTAATCACTTTTTATTACAAATTCTAATACTTTAATTTACATGCTTGTTCCCTTTAATTCAAAATGAACTCAAAAAGATAAAAATGTGTATAGATGATGCTTTATATCAATTGAAATATATTTCATATCTCATAGCATTTTATATTTATCATAAATTGAATTACATTAACAATCAAACTTATACACATATACAATATTTAACACAAAAGATAACAACTATGTTTTAAGATTCAATGTCATATCTTATGCACAGGAAAGAATCTCTTTCTCCTCCTCATCTCCATGAGGGTGATAACTAGTTTCCCTCTAAATAGGTCCATGCTATCATTCCTCCATGAGATAAAGTATCCTATAACACTATCACTAATCCCCCTATCCATCTTATTCATGAATTTTCCCTATAGGGTGTATGCTTACATTTTCGATTAGAAACCATTAGGGTTTGCAATTGTGAGACTCTAAGGGGTCAAATCATTAGTATGAATAAGATCATTTCAAATTTAAAAAATCAAAATAAACTAAAATTGGAAAATCAATTTTCAAGACAAAGGCCTCTAGGGAAAATAGTGAAATCATGTATGTGTATTTTCATCTAGTCAATTTGTGGCAAACAATGTTACATATCCAAGTCATAAATTTAATAAAAAGGTACATCTAAAACTAGTGATTAAAAATCCATTAAAATATCTAATAAAATATCCAATGAGCTACTAAGGGACATGATTAAATCTAAGTTGATCAACCTAGTTCTTCTACACCTAATGAGGAAATCCATATATTTTTATGTATGTCATAGAACGAATAGGCACCACACCATTCATATTTAGCATTAAAAAATAAAATACAACATAGAATGGATACATATGACTTAGATAATGACAAATCATCCACACATATAATGGCACATAAACTAATTCAAAAAGGGTCACATTCAAAAATAGTACAAAAATGACTACCAAACCATAAATCAGAACAACACAAGGTTCAAAAAGCATGATCAGATCAAGAAATAGTACAATAAATATAAATAAGCTAAGCACATCTACCTCTAAAAAATGAGGCTCAACATTCAATATGGTATTGGTTTGGTCAAAAGCATCTATAATAATATGATTGTCATGGTCAAGGTTTGGACAAGCAGGCCCAAGGTATCACTAATCCTATTCTAGTAGTTGATAATATTGGTCAACAAGGTTGGGATTTACTGAACATCCTAAGGCACATCAATAATAGACACATTATATCAAGGCAAAACATCTAGATATATATGACATGTGACAGAAAGAGTAATATCTTAAGTTGTAGATTAAAAATCATGCTACACAAACAATCATTCTCAAATAATGTTTTATAGAAAAATATCCTCCAAAACACCATATGCCTACAACAAGAACATTTACAAAGGGAAAAATCATAATCAATATTCCAAATAAACATTTAGAAATGTCAACTCCATAGTATGAGGTAGTTCCATCCATCACACTAGGTTATTATGACTCTAATGATGAATAATACTCAGATTCTTGATGTAACAACATTCAACTATAGCATAAAAATAGCATTGCATGAGAGATTATCATTCATATTTTTAGTATAGGACACAATGATAATGAGTTTCCCATGTGAATCATTAGTTAGTATGGTTCCTACTCTTGTACATACTTCCTCTTATCTCTCATTCCTTATACATAGTTTATCTTTATTTGCTTGTACATATCTTATACTCAGTAAACATAAAAATAATATAATGTCTCTAAATACCAAAACATTCAAATATTTCAAAAACAAAAAATTTATAGGTTATATGCATTGCTATGTTTACATTTCTACTACTTACTAGATATTGCATATTAAAATCTATCCTAGTATAGTCGATTTTATCATACACATGTTTCACTTGTTCTTGTCGAGTGCTTTTAAATTTTAGACAAGACTCGAATTGCTTACACTAATCTAGACCAGCTATCATCTACCCATTGGGGGAATTTACATTGATCCAAGTTTATACATCTAATACATCATCCTAATTAGGGGCATATCTTAAATAATTGATATAACCAATGTTTATCTTTACATACTAAACATTCCAATTTATGTATTAATTTATCTGGATATTGATCATTGCTCCTAATTACTCAATTTTTTTCCAACTATCACTACTTAGACTCAGTATATATACATCCTAGAATCTACATAGATTTGTACTACACAGTTTTACATGCTTTTATTTATACTTTTCCTCAATTACACTTGATTATGTTCTTATGCTTCTTCCATATTTGAGGGAATTTGAATATGCCATTATTTTTTATATATATGCCACTTATCTATTTATATGCCTTGGACATGTGCACATGTCCCTTTCATGTGCTTTCTTGAATTTATATGTAGACATTTCTATGTGGCTCTATGAAAAATTGCTTGTCGTTTGTGTATGTGGACATTTTAACATGTCTTTATATATTTTCACTCTTAAATTTAGTGACACATTCCCATCTCCCTCATATTGTGGCCCCTTGGCCTGCATTTTTCATGTATCATGTGTTTATATGTAGTATTATTTATATTCTTCTACACCATGAAACTTGTATTTATTTTTTACACACACATGCACACACACACACACGCATGCACGCGCCCACACACACACACGCGCGCTCGCACGCATGCACACACACACACACACACACACACATTCCAATTTATGTATTAATTTATCTTGATATTGATCATTGCTCCTAATTACTCAATTTTTTTCCAAATATCACTACTTAGACTCAGTATATATACATCCTAGAATCTACATAGATTTGTACTACACAGTTTTACATGCTTTTATTTATACTTTTCCTCAATTACATTTGATTATGTTCTTATGCTTCTTCCATATTTGAGGGAATTTGAATATGCCATTATTTTTTAGATCTATGCCACTTATCTATTTATATGCCTTGGACATGTGCACATTTCCCTTTCATGTGCTTTCTTGAATATATATGTAGACATTTCTATGTGGCTCTATGCAAAATTGCTTGTTGTTTGTGTATGTGGACATTTTAACATGTCTTTATATATTTTCACTCTTAAATTTAGTGACACATTCCCATCTCCCTCATATTATGGCCCCTTGGCCTACATTTTTCATGTATCATGTGTTTATATGTAGTATTATTTATATTCTTCTACACCATGAAACTTGTATTTATTTTTTACACACACATGTGCACACACACGCGCACGCGCGCGCGCGCACGCACACACACACACACACACACACACACACACACACACACACACACACACAATTGTTCAATTCCTTGAAGGACCTCGTGTATCTACCCTTCCTACTTGAGTAACATGAAAGACATCATGCCCCATCCCCCTATGTAGTTACTTAGATTTTATTGCAATATACATTGATTACATCTATCTTGACACCTTTGTGTAATGATATATTATGACATACATCTTAAATTACCTACTTATTCTCATATTCATTTACATTTAGATGTTATGTTTGTAAATTATATTGGAATATCATGCACATGCTCTGGATAACACATTTTATAGAGATATTTCTTTAGATGAAAGATATTACACAAATTAAAAAAGTACCCTAAAAAAGAGGGGAATTTATAGGGGTTTATCATAGATATTAGGCTATTACATGCTATACACTGATATATTTTGGCACACAAGCTCAGTTTTAGACATCAGACACAAAGTAGATATAGAAAAGAATAAAGACTCAAAAGTCAGCTTAGATCACATAAAAATTAGACTAAGTAAACATTAACACCCATATTAGGACACTATCATCCAGTATAGGTAACTAATGTCTAGTAGCCCTAGCTTTAGGATAGTCTAACCATTTAGACAAGTACATTAGGCACATTATATACTTTTCATAGATATAATCATATGTTTGATAGTTATGTTTAGATTTAGCTTAGATACATTAATATAAGCTCATATTCATACAAGTTTCTTAGATTTGGTGGCATAATGCATATCATGATCACTCATACATTCATATCAGTTACAAAAATTCATGTATTACATATTCAGTCTATATTCATTATACTCATATACCATAACGGGGGCATGTGCATGTCACATAGTTTCTATATACTCAGCTACACATAGGTTGATTATATGGAATGGTAAACTCCATATCATGCTCTATGTTGTGTACACTTTCTATCACATTCTAGGTTGTCACTATATTCATGCCTTACTCCATATGTAGTGGTTATAATTCTTGAGAGGCCAAGAGCTTCCTAATATACCCGAGTGGTTGTGGAGATAAATAAATAGTTATATTTATGAAGTTAGATGTTTTCAACACTTTTTATAGTATATTTATAGATGTATATACTTCACTTAGGTGGTAAATGATGGATTCATGACCTAATTTAGTTATTGAGCCACCTGCATGAGAGGGTTGAACACACTTATAATCTTATCCAATTTATTCATAGAGATCAAGATCTACCAAGTAAGGGTGGGAAATGATGGAGTCAAAATTGGATTGAATTCATGAGCTACCCATAAGATTATTGATAAATTTATCATCTTTGTACAAGTTATTATATTATATGATCACTATGTACACTGACACATACAGGTTCTCACTAGGTTCATGCATTGGTTCATGTACCCAATGAGGTATATTCATTGCTTTTATATCTCTTTACTCAACATTTACTTAGTTAATTTATTTCAATGTTATTTTGCTTTTGATCATCACTTAAGTAATGACTAATTTTTGCATGTTTCATTATAAGGCATTGTTTTGGAACATGTTCCACATACACAAACCTAAATTCACATACTCATAATTAGCTATGTGAGCATCACTTCTAAGGTAAGTCCAGGTACACTTATTTTTCATTTATAATATTAATTTAGATTTTTTTCCTTATGATCATATAGGGTGGAAATGTAATCACCTAAAAATGGTAATTGGATGCTAAGAGTGTCACTTGAGTTACCTTATTCCTAGCATATCCCTAGACATATCCTAGAGCCTTACACACACACTTCTATTCATTATTTAGACCATAGTAACATACACTTAGTCAAAACATAGTCTTAAAATTGTCTTCTCAAATTGTAATCCAACTTGCTTAGTAGTCTACCAAGTGGACTTTAGTACCATATTTGAGACACTATAGCCACATGGTGTTAGTGTCGTGAATTGGATGCTATTGTCCTTAGACCTAGCTCTTCTCAATGGATAATTTTTCAAATGTGTGCCCCTCTTAAGGTCAACCTAAGCATATTTTACTATCCATATAATCAATATAACCCTATAAATATACGTCTAACTAACCTCTATTGACTATATGGAAAATAAATGCAAAATCACATTAACTAAAGACAAGTTGAGAAAAATTAAGTACTTGATCCCTATTATACCCTAATTTTGCACACTACCATCTCCAACAGCCCTATGCCTAGTTCCCAATCATTTTAAATCTCAAGAACATTCAAGGAATCCAATTCCACTCTCATTATAGTATTCACTTGCACTTGCATCAAGCTTTAGGTAGGAGAACTACATCAGGATTGATCCCTCTTCAAAGTATTGGTATGTAGGCAACTCTATTCACAATGTTGTGTTGAGGATGCCAATCCTATCTTAGTAATGAGCACACAAATATTTGTCATGCCATAATTTCAATTAGGATTAAATTATACACACTAAATCAGGTTTTCCATGGACAACATAGAGCTTTAGGTTTGGTGCATGTAGGAACAAGTCATAAAAACATAGGTGTAGGTGCTCCTACAAAATAAGAATATTCCCAAAAATGGGACATTAGTGCCACACTGAGGACACTACATAAGCATGACACTATTTTCAATATGGGGAGCTATTGTTCAATGAGTATATAAACACTTGAATCCTATTGATGACACTCATCACTATCTAGAACCTAATTTTTAGAACCCAGATCATCTGTGATAGTCAATTTTTAGATAATTCTATATTTATGCCTATTTATTGCTATTTTTATAAATTCAATAAAGGTCAAATGCTATAATAAATAAGTACCTAATTATTGAAATTTATTTAACTTATTTAGACATCTCATCCCTTTAATCTAAACATAGGTTTTACATAGTATAATACCAAAAAGCTTAAATCACATAATAAATTTAGTGGATTTTTATGTCTAAGTTTAGTACCCAATTATCTTATTATAGATCTAATTATCACCCTTTTGCATTATCATTACTATATCCTCATTTTATACTCTAGGTAACCCTAACCTAGAATCCATTTTAGGGTTAAACATCTGGTGAACCCAATCTTTAAACATCCAACCCTAAGAAAATTAGGGTTTTCTAATATTTTATGTTGTTCATCCCTAATTTCTATAATTTCATAATCATGTTTGATATGGATACCTCTATTAATTATTTCATGGTCTAATACCTTATAGTTGATATGGTTATTTATATCTCATGCCTAGTTACAGCTATATGATCCATAAAGTATTGAAAAAATGCATTCCTATATACTCCATATTGTTCTATTGTTTACAATGAGATTTTACCTATTAGTACAAAGCACCAAATATAGAGAATGGAAAAATAATCCTCCCTAGGTCATGTTATCACCTATTCCAAGGATAATATTTCCAAAACATCACTCTTAGACATGTTTCACCTTTCAAACCATTACAAAGATATCTTTTTGGATACATTTGTGTTTAACCATACTCCCTTATAATGTTGAACTACCATATGTGGCCTCCATATTAAATTCAATAAAATTGACTAAACATAATATATCCCTCAAAAAGGAGGATTTACTACCTCAACATCTTATTAATAGTTATTTTGCACTCTACATTTAGGTGTGAATTTGTAACAAATAATAAAATGACTTATTTTGGAAAATGGATCAAGACTCAACACTTAAAACATATCATTTCTTTCCTTAACTATCATTGGACCTTTAGACTTGGAACCATAGAATATGAGCATCAAGGGATTTGATAATGTTCCAAGATAAGTATTGGGGCAAATAACATTGAATATTACCATGGATCCTATTGATAATTTAGCCTCCCAAGACAAATTTAAAACCTTATAGTCCAAAACTTTCTCATGAGACACATCCAAGCTTATACATGGTGGTGTACATGCCTTGTGATGTCCTCTTTTGGTTCCAATTCGAGCCTTTTAACATTTTTTATGGTGTAATAGTTCATGATAGACATTGATTGAGGGATCATCATATGATATCATGTTTTGAGTCTTTGGATGATGTGATATGTTTTTGTGGTGTTCCTTTGGTGAGTGTAAGGATGTCAATTTCCTTTTAAATCTTAGATAATGGTCTAAAACTTTTTTGACAAAGTTAAGGTACTTTATCAAAAATTAAGGTATTTAGAGGGATTAAGGTTTCTTGTTCTCATAGTATTTGTGCCTATTTTAGCAATTTATTATGGAGAGACATTTTTAACAAGATGAAAAGGTTATAAAAGTATTTTTTAATTCTTAACATTATGTCTAAATCTATATCCAATGTTACCTTCCATGGTCTACTTAGTCAAGGCTATTTCAAGATCTAATTAACCCCAAAAATCATCAAATGCCCTTTCAAACATCTAATATGAGTCTAATTATACATTATAAACCTTTGTAGAAGATATTTCTTTTATGTCACATTGAATTTAGGGGTCTTAAAGAGTCTCATAACCATTCCAAGTCATGATAAAGTGGTCTTATGTGCAAAAAGAGGTCTTTTAACGGGTCAAATATCATTTATTCATCATAAAAGATCCTTGCATGATTGAAAATGACTCTTCAAATTCCATCCACCCATAATCATTTTTTTTTAAACATTTTTTACTCCTTATTTCCCTACTCTTCCCCAACAATATCATTTCAATATCTCAAACATTAAAAATGTTAAAAATTAAGGTTTTTATAAGTGTTTTTAGGATTATATGGACTTTTATGGATATGTCAAGATAAGAAGAGGTAAGATATCTTAGGGGAAATAATTAAATGAATAATAGAAGAATATCCATCAGTTATAAATTTAAACATGGTAAAAATTGAACCATTTTCTCCATCACTCTTCTTGGCAGCCTTAGATAGCCATTTAGGTTTATGCTCAGTTTGTAAAGGAGAAATAAAATGGTGACCTAATCTCCTAGATAGAGTAAGGGGGTATAATGGCATTCCAATCCTTTTAAATATTTTCTATATTTATTCTCCATGATTTATGAACATTCATTAATAAGGTTAGGGGTTAGATTATCCTGTTAAACCCTCTAGGGTCAATTTTAGGATTTTCAAGTGGATTTATGAGTTAGTTGATGAATTAATATTGTGTAATAGGTCCTTATATACCAATATACATCCTTTTAATCCATCCCCAATATTTTTCATTTGTGTAAAATCCATAAATGAGTGGCATCCTTCAAGGATGGAGAAGTTATAGGTCTGCATTATAGGATTTTGAGTCGTCTAGGAGGTTTGATGTGTAAAAGTGTTTGATATGGATTTTAGTAAGTATTTATAAACAAAATAAATACTATAAATTGTCTTAAATAAGTTATTATAACTCCAAAAATATTCAAATCCTAACCCTTACCATCTTGAGTGATTGTGTCTTCATAGTCTATAGACATGAAGGTGAGTATATCATTATTCTTGTAATTGAATAGAATAGATAGAGATTATTGGGTTAAAAATAGTTAAATGAAAATATATATGAATTTAATAGACTAATTAAAGGATTGGATCCATTAGAAAACATGGTAAACACTTGATAAAGTTAATATAGTACAAGTCATACTAGATTGCCACATACAGGCCTATTTAAACAAACTAAGCAAGTGAGGTAATCATTATTGGAAGTATAAAATTAGGAATTGATGAATAAATTATATTAATAAGGAAATATTAATACTAATTGGATATGGAGATAGCATGGTTGAAAAAATATCAATTATTCAACTCACCCCAATATAATAGGCTCAGTCAAGAATCTTATTACACACACAAGACTGTGGTTGCAAGATTGAAGAAATGATAATGGAGTGATGAGTTACATAGGAGTGGAGAATATATTTATTAATATAAATAATAAACCCAAGATTACATGAAGAAGGAAACCTTGATTTTCATTTCACAAATAGTTAAGAGGCTAGAATTGAGCACCTACATGCTTGACTATAGATGGAGAATAAGTTGAGAATTCAATTATATTTTAGGGTGTCTTAAAGGTGTAAATAATTAGTTTATATGATAAAACACATATAAATGATGATAAATTATGATAATTGGGGATAATATTTTAATGAAGGAAAAATCTCACTCTCTCACATAGTCATAAATTTACAATTGTTACCTATAGGCAGAGCCTTGGGAAAGTAAGATGATTGAGTTATGAAAGTACTTCAAAAATGGTTCATAAGGTATAAGTAATAATCAATAACCTACGTATCATTTTTAACTATTAAATTAATTTTTAAAATGCCAACTAATAAAGGAGGATGTATGTCTGATTCAAGTAGACCCAATTTAGCACCTATAGGGAGGGTCACAAAGAAGAGAGAAAGTGTGAGGAACCATGCATGGAGGTGAAGGTTAGGGGTTAGATATATTTATATTTTATTGTTTTATAATATTTATCAACATAATTTTAATTATTTTTCCCTTTAAAATAAAAGGAGACCCTTGACAGACTAGTTAGGCTTAGCAGACCTAAACAGGTAGTTACAGGCCTATACATGGGAAATGAAGGACACTTGCATGTTTGTGGAGTGTTATAGTTATAAATACATAAGAGGAGGTTTTTATAATCCATTAAATTTTTTTTAATGATTATATTATCCTAAATTTGATGGATTTAAACACTAAACCAGGCCATTAGGGCTACATAGGTCTAATTACTCATAAACCCTAGGCATGGGTTAGATCGAGTCTCAATATTTTTGAGGGGTTAAAATGCATAAAAATTAATTTTAGAATATTTTTATGTATGTTTCATACCTGATTTAGTCATTCCCAAGGGAGAAAATATCTATTGAATGGCCTATTTGCTCAGGGTCCCTCTTTGGCTACACATATTCTTATCATGCTTGAAAAGTTATCTTAAGAGGCTCAAAACTCCATAGAGAATGTGCATCGGTGTGATATGGATATCTAAGGAGTTGGATAAGGTATTTTACATATAAACCATGGCATTTATTTTATTATCAATACATTATTTTCTATGAATGATCCTTAAAGATAAATATTAGTTCAAAGCCCTATTATGCATTGTCAAGAGCCCAAGGAGCTATTTTCTCCTACTCAGAACATAAATAAGTATTTTTATGGGATATAAAGGATTTTTAAAAATGTGGAAAGGGTTTTAAAATTCATATTCCTAACATTTTTTCTCTCATCAAAACTCCTAACTCTAGGGACCATCATTAAGACCTCCAACCACCTTAGAAAGACTATTTGCATTACTTTGGAGCTCAAAGAGGACACAATGTTTATTGGTACTTGTAGGATATGTTACATGGGAATAATTGAAATTTTTATATGATATAAGGGGTTTTTCACTGAGTGTTATTGGCATTTTTTTGTGGGTTAGGCCTCCTAACTCTATGAACCATTGTGGAGACTAGTGAAGCCTTTAACCCCTATTAAAACATAAATAAGAATCCAATGGAGGAAAAATAGAGTTAAATGCATTTAAATGTATTATAAGACACATATGACACCTTTTTAACTCTTATTATTTTCTAATTATGTTATTAGTTTGTACAAACAACTATAAGGATCTACCAAAACCTTGATTTTTGCAAATTTTAATGATGATTTCAAGGTACAAAGTTAGATGAATAGTTGTAGATAATTAAAGAGGGTAGTTTGAAGTGTATTACACCTTATTATATCACAAAAACCTATAAATTATTCTTTTTAATACTCCTATATACATTCGCTAAAGAGCCAATCTAGAAGTGCTAGTGAGAAGTGACCTAGTCACCTAAATGAGAAAGAGTTGTAGGTGTGTACTATTTGAAAGGCATATGACATGGTGTGAAATTATTTATTAGACTTAAAATATACTAATTTACCTATTATTAATTTTTTATTCAAGTCTCATTATCATCAATTAATCTAACACTATGTGGATAGACATAGTTTCCTAATAGGTCTACTTCGTTAACTAAGGGAAATGCCTATTAACATAGAGGGATGTTAAGGGAGTAAATGAAGAATAATAAATATCCTTGAATTTACCTTATTTAGGTGATTAGTCACATCCCATGTCTATTATGGATGATGGGGAAGTTTTTCAAACCTTATTAGCATGCAAGAAAGAGGTAGGCTACTTAATATTTCATAGAGGCTAAAATGGACCATACTTATACCTTTGTCACTATTAAGAAGAGAGATAATTGACCAAGTTGGAATGATCATGATGTGAATGTATTTAAACAATATTTAATGAGCCTCTACTAAACCATTTCCTATGCCATACTCTCATTGAAGGCCATCATGAAATCAAGGCAATGCATGGAGAGATCATAGAGATATTACTAATGTTTGTAACTATTGATTGAGTTAATGAGGATCATTATGAATTATTCTCCACAATTCCAATGATTATTCCCATATATTTCCATTCTATTGTTCTATAAATTGAGGTAAATGGCCATTGTATGTATCCCTTGATTGGGTATGAAGAAACTCTCCCTGAATTTTACTTTATAAACCTTTTGAATGAATATAAGGGCTAGTTGATATTATATTTATATCTTAGTGGTATATATAAGTTTTTAATTTCATATTTATTAATAGCTCCTTGTTCTCACCTATTTTCTAAAATATTATCCTAAACAGGTCATATGATGTGTAAAAATGCTATTAACTATGATTGAAGTGAAATACGGTTGGTAGTGTCTCGAAGTATACCTCTCATCCATCACTTTCAAGTTTCATCCATATACCATATCCCTAATGTGAAGTCATAATTCTTAGGAGTCTCTTGGAAAACATGTTTTGGTCACTAGTCCTTTTTTTAATTCACAAGTGCTATTGAAGGGTATAATAGATTGGACAAGATATTTTTGGTGCATCACCTCCCATAGCTTAGTTTTTGTTTCATGTATCTCTTTATCCCTTTTCATCAAAAAGTTAGTATATTTTAAGAATATATCCATAGATGATTCATTAAGGGAGTTAATTGTAAAATTAGAGGTTCACCTCATCAACTAGGCTACCCACACCTAAAGGTGATCCCATTGTATTAGCTCGATGAGATAGGATTGAAATACCTTTGCCTCAAGCGTACAATATACACTAAAAATAGATTATGGAATGCCTAGTAGGACAAAGATTCAATCATATTAGATAAAATACCTATAGCATTTGGTGATCTCAGGGAGCTTTAAACACTTTGGTGGAAAAATAACACTCAAATTTGATGTTAAAGGGTGTTATAAGGTCTTCATCTAAGGATAAGAACAATTTATTATTTATAGTTAACTTGGTTCTTCAATTAAATCATTATGTTTAATGGTTGTATATGAAGAAAATTTTTATTTTATATCACTTTATCAGACCTATAATGAGCCTCCTCAGTCATATCATGACCCATAGAATCCCTATGTTCCTTATCACCATCAATATGTTGACCCTTACTAGTCTTATGTTGATCCTTCTCAACCTAGTTATCAATCCTATATGACACTTCCCACCCAAGTCCACTTCTTTGGAAACATACCTATCCTCCTAATCAGTGTTGGCAAGATGATGATGCTCCTAGTCAACATAGCCATGTTACAAATTAGTCCATGTCAAACCTTAATCAAACTCTCTTAATTTAGGAGAAATATATGGTTGAGAATAATACACAATGTAGGTATAGTAAAGAGGTCCTTAATCATCTCATTAATAATGTGAGAGACTTCTTGCATAAAATTAAGAAAGAGTATGAATCTATTATGAGGGAGAATCATTTGAGACTCACTGTTGATATATTAGACATAAGTGGCCTAATTTTAAGCATAGAATAGAAGCTAGTGGATCATGAGGGGAAATAAATCTAGTATTATCAGACTTATGTTCCCTCCCCCATTCCATATCAGTCTTATTTTTATAAACCCATCCTTCCTCAGAATATTGAGTCTAATGAGTTTCAAAACCTTCCAAGTTCCCCACAAGTTTTTCATGATTTCCCTACTTGGAAGTCTATTCAAGATACTATGCAAAAGAGAGAAGAATTTATTATTGAGATGACTAAATGTCATTGTTAAAATTATACTTTCCAAAGACATTCCCTTATTAATTATACTAAATATATTTATGATCAAATGACACTTGATTTTTGAGCTCACCTAACTATTGAAATTGAACATGTAAATGAAAATTGATCTCAGTCGATGGTAGTAATAAGAGTGAAGGATTTTCAAGAGAAGGTGGTGGAAATCTTGCCCAATCCTTCATTCATTCCTCAAGATGAAACACAATTTTTTCTATATTAAGATCCTATTTTGAAAATCCCAACTTGAAATAAAGTAGTTAAGTCTTTAGAGAAACAAGAGGAAGAGAATCAACACCAAGAAATTGAAGTCAAAAAGAACCTTGAGTCTAGTCAAACCTTGTTCTTTCCTCCCCAAGAACCCAAATATTTTCCATATTGGAGGTCTATATAATAAGGTTTTTAAAAAAATAATGGTGTTACCTTGACTCCCAATCCAACTCATGAATACATCCATCACCCTCTCACCTTCAACCTCCTTGAGAAGGAACCTGTCATATGGGAGGTGAGTGAAGAAATTCATGTTTTATTAGTAGTTGAGCTAGGTGATCTAGGTGAATTGGATGAAGATACTTTTATGAGGATACATACTAGTGAAGATAAGTATAGATCAACCTTCAAATATGTAGAATAAAATCAACTTCAAGAGCAAGGTGAGTCATAGGAGGAAAACATATTAGTTATCCAAAAAGAAGGCAATTTTTAGGATCTCTTGGTGATATGGGAACTTCTCTATTTCATTATAACCCTAAATAGTATTTAAATAATGTATTTTTCCAATTTTTATTAGTTTCATAACAAATATATATATCCCTTAAGAGGTTTTAGTTGGTCAAGGAAAATGCAAACTGGCCTGTGAAATTGAAGAAGGTAACTTTGAGGAGATACAAGGTGATCAAGTTATTTTGATGGATGAGGGATATTATAATGATATATTATAGTTGGAATAAAATTTATTATAATTACATGAACATGGTTAAGGAAGTATATTTTATAAATCCTTCTCAAGTTGTGTTATTCCTACTTCTACATCAGCTCCTATCAAGATTTAAGAAAATCCAAGTAAACTAGAACTATGTGAGGATCAATTAAAATACTTATTTGAGATCATAAGTTCAATTTAATTTATTCTAGAGACATGTCATGATATAGTTAATATTGAAGAAGGTGGTTTCACCAAACAATAGGAAGGCCACTCTCTAAAAATGTTATTACAAGAGGCTATTTCATTTGAAGGTGACTTGTTCCTAGTCTTTAAACAAGGATATCAATCTCTTATTCCATTTGTATGTGTCTATTTAATTTTGGGGAATGAAAATAAACTTCATTGTTATCAAGTTTTGAATAAGAAAGATTCATCTCTCTTTGAATTCAATCTTACAAACATGACAAAAGATTTATCTCAGATTATGCAGCTATATCAAGAGTAGCTTATGGATGTGGAAAAAATGATATTGTTCATGAAAATAAAATGAGATTGGAATGAATATGACTAGATATTTGATTCACATAAACAACATATGCACCTGATAATGAATCAAGAAGGTCCAATTTCTATTTTAAGAGGCTCTGAGCATGACAACATCTCCATATGCAAGTGGAGGTCCTCATTCCATGAGAAATACCTGATTAGAATTCAATAAACACATGACAATCTAATCTCATGGTGTTATGGTGATTAAATAAGCTTCTAATTTGATCCTTGAGGAGAAATATGTTGTGTTTAGGTTAGTTATTTGTAGTAGGTTGTTTTTCTTGTTTCCAATTAGTGCTTGTTGGTACAAGTGTAGTGTGTTTGCTTCCTACTTTAGTTAATTTCTTGTCCTTATTATGTGTGTGAGGATGTTTCTAGTACTTCAAGGTGTTTTCTAATCTCAAACATAAGGATCAATGTCTCTTATGGGTTATGATTGTAATATGTGAAATACCCTATTCAAAGGGTGATATAGTTGGTGTTGTTGACCACTAGGCTGGTTAACCCCTATGAATCACAAAAAATATTAATAATTTGGCCTCCTAGGCAAAATTTCAACCCGTATAATCCAAAAATTTCTCATGATACCCGTCCAAGCTTATACATGGTGGTCTGTATGCCTTGTGATGTCCTCTTTTGGTCCCATTTTAAGCCTTTTAGCATTGTTTAAGGTGTCATAGTATGTGTTAGACATTACTTGGGGGGTCTTCATATGATAGCATATTTTGAATCTTTGGATGATGTGTTAAGTTTTCATGGTGGTCCTTGGGTGAATTTAAGGATTAAAGTTCCTTTTAAAGCCTATATAATGTTCTAAATCTTGTTTGACAAAGTTAAGGTACTTTAGCAAAAAATAAAGTATTTAAAGGGATTAAGGTTTCTTGTTCTCATAGTATTTGTGTTTGTTTTAGCCATTTATTAAGGAAAGACCTTGTTATCAAGATTAAAATGGAGTCAAATTTTTATTTAAGTCTTAACATGAGGTCTAAATTTGAATCCAAAGTTTCCTTCCATGGTTTACTTAGTCAATACTATTTCAATCTCTAATTAACCCTCTAAGTCATCAAATACCCTTCCAAACATCTCATATGAGTCAAAATAAAAATTATAAACCTTTGAATAATATTTTTTTCTGATGTGACATTGAAATTAGGAGTCCTAAATAGTCTCATGACTATTCCAAGTCATGATAAAGTGGTTGTATGTGCCAAAAGAGGTCTCTTTACAGGTCAAATGTCATTTATTCTTCATAAAAGGGCCCCACATGCTTGAAAATTAATTTTAAACTTTCATTCACACATAATCCCTATTTTTAATATATTTTTTGAATCCTAATTTCACTCATCCTACCCACAAATAACATTTAACTATCTCAAACCTTAAAAATGTAGAAAAAGAATCTTTTTTGTAAGTGTTTCAGGATTATATAGACTTGTACAGACATGTTAGGATAATAAGAGGTAAAATATCTTATGGTAAACTCATTTATATCATAAAATAATAAAATACATGAGTTTAAAAGTCAAACATTGGAAAAACCTACCCCTTCTCTCCATCACCCTTCTTGGCAACCTTGGATAGCCACTCAAGTTAATGCTCAGTTTGAATAGGAGAAAGAAAATGTTGACCTAATCTCTTGGCTAGAGGAAGAGGGTTTAATTGAATTATAATAATTATAATTAGTTTATATATTTATTATCCATACTTTATGAATAATCATTAAGAAGGTTAGGGGTTAGATTGCACTATCAAACCATGCAGGGTTGGTTTGAGGCTTGTCAAGTGGATTTATGAGTTAGTTACAAAAGTATTCAGGTCAAATAAGTCCTTAAAAACACTTATAATTATATGATTCCATCCCCAATAATTTTCTTGTGTGTATAATCCATAAATGAGTGGCATCCTTTAAGGATGGATAAGTTAAACGTTTACATTATAGGATTTTTAGTCCTCTAAGTGGTTTGATGTGTAAAAGTGTTTGATATAGATTTTAAGAAGTGTTTCTAAACCTAGTCCATATTATAAAGAGTTTTATATAAATTCTTCCAACTTATAATAGGCTTCAACTCCTAACCCTTACCAGCTTGAGTGATTGTGTCTTTTTAGTCTATAGAGATGAAGGAGAGGATAACATTATTATTGTAGTTGAACAGAATAGAGAGATTATTAGGTTTGGATGATAATATATGGCCATTTAAAGACCTAATAAAAGGAGTGGATCCATCATAATACATGACAAAGGAATTGATAAATATAATCTAGTACAAGTCATACCAGATTGCCACTTATGGGCCTATTTAGGCAAACTAAGCTAGTGAGGTATTTATTATTAGAAGTAAAAAATTAGGTATTGAAGGCATTGATGACTCAAGGAAAGTCATAAGTACTTATGAATATTCATATGATATGGATATAACAAGGTCAAATAAATATCAATTACTTAACTCACCCAAAGATAATAAGCTCAGTCAAGACTCCTACTGTACACATAGGACTCTAGTTGTGTTGATGCCTAAAATCCTCATCCTCTAGTAAATATTAAATCTATGGGAATATTAAAAAGTGTGGGATCAATTGCATCCTATAAAGTTACCTCTAGGATTTTATAATTTATCTCTTCATTGTGTTCTAAAAAAGGGGGGGAGAGAAAAGGTAAAGAGGGGAAACACAAAAGAACTTTAGAAAGTAAATGTAATCTATGGTGATGCACTAGAAATTTTGAAATAAAAAAATATAGATTGCATAAAATAGCATAGATTTTAATGAAACTATAGATCATAAAGGAGTATGTATCATGAATTAGGATCCACATCATATAAAATCCACACCAAAGAAGCAGCATATAGGATATAATTAGCAAAGAATTTCTAACTTGAATGACATAAAAAATCACATTCTCTTCATTATTAGATAGGGAAATGAATATAAAAGTCCATGAATGGTACATATAAAACATCCACTAACATCCATGATATGCATATATTGAAGTCTTAAATAGGAAAATCTATCTACTATTATCTTCTTCTTTTGATGACTTATAAAAAAATAAGAAAAAGTACCTAGCAATACTAACAATTGCTCCTCCTTTTCAAAGGGGTAAAAATTATATATATAGGTGAGGATGCTGCATGAGATGATGATCTAGAGATTCCCTTATTTAGGCCCATGATGTCACACAACTAAAAGAGGGTCTATCCCATGAGTGTAGCCAACTCCCCAAATGCTAGAAATGATGTGATTCCCTCATTATGTTACAAACCACTCATACTTCAAAGAAGTGTGGTGATGCTATGTGTCAACCTATGGGGTTACCACCTATGTCATGTTTGATTGCTTCCATTAGATGTCCCTTTCATATGATTAATATATTTTCCCCATTCCATAAAATAGGCTCAAAGATGAACAATAGTGAGTGAAACACATTTCTTGGGGAAAAATGGATTTCCATTCTTTTTTTGATTTTTGGGGCACAATGCATTAAGATGGTACTTTCTTAAAGGGTCTGAGAGATCCTTTGAGCCTAGGTGAGCACAAAAATTCCATGTGTCTAGCTCCAAGGCCATATACTCACACCATTTGAAAATGCCTCCATAAAATGATCAAACTATAGGTAAGGCTTAAAGTGTTTCAAAAGCTTTGTCAAAAGCTTTGCCAAACAAGGGGGGACCCACCCCTGTCTAATGGTGCATCTCTATTTCTCTAATGAGTCTAACACCTCCTTGTATGAACATGGAGATGACATGTATCATGCCATGGGAAGTAGCTTTATCTTGTTTGATGGGTGGGGCCCACTCTACTTAGTGGTACCATCAAGAACTTATTATAAAGCTAAAAGGTAACTTGGAGGCAAAGGGAGAGACACATGTCATAGGAGTGATTCTCCTCTCAAGGGATATAAAAATTGGGGACCAAAATAGAATCATGCTACCACATGGAAGTAGTGGAAGGGAACTCAACTCAACCAAAACTTCAAAGAACACCAATGAAAAAAAGGGAAAATAAAGATCCCATCATTAATCAAACCACAAAGAGGGAGAAAAACAAAACAAAGGTAGTCAACTCAAAATAATAAGTGTGGATAAGAATCCATAGTTTCTAGTGACTCACTAGGGAATCTACCCATAGATGGGAGAACAAAAAATCTAATGTGTAGACTAATAGAAAGCAAAAATTATAACACTTAGAAGCAAGATGGGATCTATAACTTTTATAGGGCCACATATAAGGGGCCCCATTCCTCTTCCTTCATCTAGGTTTTATTTTTGAGAGCCTTGAAGGCTCTATCCAAATCAATCATCTCTTTAAAAGAGATATTCCCCAAACTATTGACCACTACCATAGTCTTTAATTTTAACTAGGTGGGTGGTTGTAGGACCTTCTCCACTATTATGGCCTCAAGAGCCTGACTAAGAGCTACAAAGACATTTTTGTCATTCTACTTCTAGTCAAGTAGGGCTTTAACCTAGTCATCAAAGAGGACATTGTTGTCAACCAAGAAAAGAGAAGGTAGTCCAAGTTAGACAAAAATTTTAATGTATCCCCTTCATTCTTGGATGGCTTACTTCAAGGCATTAAGGAATACCTTACATTTGGTCACTACTTTATGGTAGCTTAGGAACTCATTCACTTTGGTGGCCACTTGCCTTCGATTAGCCACCCTTACCATTTGTAGTGTCTTGATAAAGGCATTATAAATATTCTCCATGAGGCTTTATGCATTTGTGACCTTGGGGGTAATGAAAGTGAGTACCTATTCAATTTATAAGCTTACTTGGGATGTGAGTCTTTATGCATCTAAAATAAAAGCATCATCTTTAGCTTGGATATCATGAACTTGATCATTTCCAAATATAACTTGTACAGCTATTAAATCAAGGGAAGGATAGTAGTGGTTGGTGGGTGGGAGGCAAAGTTGTTCATAAATTTTATTATCTCTTGGTCCTTGATTGAAGAATATTGGTTGGCCTTGGAGAGCCTTTGATGAACTTCAGCTAATTCTTCATTCCTTTCCTACATCTAGGTTTTAGTAAACAATTTTTTATTGGTTTAACCTAAAATCTATCCATGGTAACCCAACCTTGGAGTTTGGACTTCATCTAGGTAAGCTTTGTATCCGTATCTTTAGCCTCCACTCTAAGGTGGTCAATTATAGCCTTGACCTAAAGCAATTCCTATTTGTGTTGCTTCAACTACCAAGACACTTTTAGATAGTCCATGATTATGGAATTTTGTGTCTCCTCCATGAGCTCAACTCTATCAATGGGTTAATCTTTCTTGAGGTTAAGGCCCATTACTTAGATTGAGTAATCTCCTAGAAGCATCATTCCTTAGGTTTTGACTACTTGAGGGGTCAAGTGAGTGACCATGAGGGCTTTTTATTTAGGGTTATAAAATGACCACATGTGAGACTAAGCAACTTCCTTGGCTCACTTGCCCCTTTTATTTTCCATTTAGGCTACTCAAGATGTTCTTGCCACATCCACTTATTATAGATATTGCATGGGTGCCTAGATGATTTCACCAAAAAATGGTGTCCCTTCTAGTAATGTAATGGGAATGGTAAGCTATTTTTATTCCATGTCAGCTCTAGTCCCTATGGGTGTGAATGAATATATGGTAAGGGTAAAATGGGAGAAAGGTGGGAGCCCATAGGGAGGGAAAAATAGTAATTATAATGTGAGAGAGGATGAGGTAAATGAGAATGATAGAGGAGTGAGGAAGGGCATGTAGGATAAAATAGGTAAGATAGAGGAAAAGGAAATAATCTCATATGCAATTTGGTAGGAAGAGGATAATGGAGCCAAAGTGGTTCTTAGTTGGTCAATAGGTAGCACTACACCCTAGGGTAGAGTGAGGCTTATATTATGAAGAGTGTTGGGAGGAGGAAAACTTCTAGATCATGTGATTAATGTTACTACAACTAGTCTTTTAGGTATGGAAATAGATGGGAAGGGAGAGGAAGAAGTAGAAAAAAGAGGATCCATGAAATGAACCTTATTTTGTAGAGGTATCTCTAGAGGACTAGAAATAGGTGCCTCAGTTTCCTTGAGTTGGGATGACCCAGTCGTGAGTTACCCAGAGGGAATTTGTTGCTACTAGAAGGAGGTGACATAATAAAAGATAGGTGGTGGCCATGTCAATGACCCTAAGACCACTACAACTTTTCTTTACTTTTTCCTTTCTAGGAGGAATCTCATTTCTCTTCTTTGGGGGTGCTCTTTTCCTACCTCCACCTTGGGGGTGGATTCTTCTTTAGATGCAATTTCCTCTAGATGTGCTTCATCCAATAGCTTCTCAGAAGTTTCATCTAGGGTGTAATCATATAGGCTGATGTGTAGTTTGTCATTATCATACCTAAACCTAAGGAAGGCCACCTTCTTGTCTCTACTCCACTTGATATCATTTAGCCATTTATTCATAAGCTTTGATAGCTTCAAATTAAGGTCAAAAGGTTAGACCTTGGTATAAAAAGTCTCCCAAGGTTTGGGAGCATCTTACAAGATTTAGGTAAGGTCCACCTAATTTTAAGGAAGGTCTTCTATTAGAGATTTCCTATACTCTAGATAGTGTTAGACTTGGTGATTTGGGATAGTGGATGTTTTTAGCTTGGCTATGTGTCGTTCAGGGTCATAGTCCCACTAGTCATCCTCTAGATCTAGACCAAGGTCTATCATCTTGGTCATGAGGAGACATCTTTGACTCTTGATCATAACAATAATGCCCCCTCTCATAATTGGGACATCATATAGGCCCTTTTTCTTTTTTCCTGCCCCATAAGTAGAATACACTACGTCGATCTACTAGGCTAATTTGAGGACCAAAGTCCTATTAGTCAATGTGCATGGGAACTAAAAGGGATCTACTTTGAATCCATGCACTTGAATGAATGAGAAATATACCCCCCAAAACTAGTTAGTAGGAATCTTGCCACCCAAAATCTAGGCATGTTATTGATTTATCATTTTGGGAGCTCCCCCTTGTGGGTTTAGGTTTGTGAGGACTAGAGCCATAAATCACTCTAAGAACTCATAATAGTCCTTAGTTTTAGACAAGATAGGATTCCATATCATGATGGGGGTCACTATGTTTAGGAAAACCTTTATATCAGAGGTTTTGAGATGGATAAAATGGGAGAAGAAATGAGAGTGCTAATGCAACATTAGGTGTAGGAGGAAAGAAGGGTACTAGAAGGTACCTCTTGTTGAGAAGTTCTCAAGCTTATCCCTCATGCTATAAGTGATAGCTTTAGTGAAGTCTATTTTTAAACATAGCCCTTACTTCACCATGGTGAAGAGGTAGAGTGCGCCTAAATAAAATTCACTTATGCTATCATCAATATCCATTTCAAAAATGAAAGCTACCATATATAGAGTCTAAGTTAAAATCTGCATGGGGAATACAATCAGAGGAATGGGCAAGGGGAGAATTTCTATGACTTCTTTAAGGAGGACCCTAAGGAAATTTACTTGATTTTTAACCTCTGAATCCCAAACCTTTTGGAGTCTCTCCACATCATATATGAAGGTGTTGTGGTCCTCATAGATTTGGAGCATCTCTTAGATCACTTTTATAGAAATTTTCACCTTAATATGGGTGTTACTAACAATGGTGTTGGTGCTAGTGTAGAATATTTCTACATAAAGAGCTATAATATATAGGCAAGGGTGTATATAGGGTACCATGTATCGGGCTAGAGTGCCCTCCCAAAATTTGATATTGAAATATTTATATTGGCCTCATTTGATCCTATAAAACATTCAAGCATAGGTGCCTCTCATAGGCTCTTAGGATTTTATTGAAAGATAGGGTTAAAGACACCATTTGTGACATTAATCATGAGGGTATGATCCTAGTGAGGACCCTTGTTTATTTTCTTAGTGCTCAATACATTTATTTTTTCTTGGGCTAGGGTTAATGATTATGACTTACCTATGACATAAGGGGGAGGTTGGTCTCCTTCACTACTCATACTATGGTTCTTTTACCTTGTCAACTATCTTCTACTCTCAGACATAGATATAATAGGCTCCATCATTATTTCCTCTACTTCCAAGTCATATAATGCTCTACTGCTCTAATAGTTCTTTGTTGTGTCCTTCAATTTATAGTCTCTTCATATCTTTGAATGAATGTTTGGTTCTCTCTTCAAAATTCTTAAGTTTTGAGTGTCTAAAAATGGGTAGACCAAGTTGTATTTATGTATGAACCTTACCGAGTGAAATCATTATGAGGATTTAAAAAATGGGCACTTTCCATTAATGATGGAGGTATTTCACACACTTGAACAACCATTCATGAGGTATTTTTTGTGATTGTATGGCAAGCCACATAGAGTGGAGCATTCATCATTAATGTCAAGGTGATCTAGTAGATAATTGTCTATCAAGGAATGTTTCAAATATTTAAGGGGAATGATGAGCTGATGTGTGGTGAATAGAATGCCATTTATGCCAATTAAACTTATTGAGAAGGAAATAATAAAAATAAAAAAACCTAGGCAAAAAGGGAATAAATGGAAAGGAAAGAACAAGAATCGAAACTATCTAACTATATATAAAGCATGGTCAGGGCCTAATAAAAATGTTTTAGGTTGATCTCATTAATGAGAATATCTAAGGCACTGTCCTCCAAGTTTTCTAATTCAAAATACCCCTTTTGTTTAACTCTAATGATGTGGAAAGGTTCCCTCCATATGGAGTTAAATTTTACATGTTATCCCAATTTTGTAGCTCACTAATCATATTTTCAGACCAAATCTCCAAGTTTGAAACTTGATTTTGATGTTTTATTATGGAACCATCTCTTGACCACCAATTGTTAGTCAATTTTTGTATCATGAGTTTGTTCTCTTTCTTTTTTGAGCTTGAGTAATTTGATGAGCCAAATTTATATCACTCTATTTTATTTTATTTTGGTAGCTTTCATGAGTTGTCATGCAGAAATCTCAGAGGACAGTGGCGTGACTACTTATTTTATATATACTAGTTCATATGGGGAAGTTTTTAGTATTTTATTATGAGTGATGTGGTCTACCCATTGAGCCACTCTAACATGAAGATGACACTCCCATTTCTTGTCATTTCACATTCTTTTAATGAGATGGATTAAATTTGTGTTTGTAGATTTAGCTAACCCATTCCCTTGTGGATAGTAATTGGATGAAATTTTTAGGAAAATGTCATTTCATAGTGTGAATTTAGAGATCTTGGACCTAAGGAAGGATTTCACATTATCTAAAATGATCATCTTTGGGCAACTGAATCTAGCTACAAGCTCTTCATAAAAATTGGGGATTGCATTCTCAATTACTTCTTTTAGTGGAATTGCTTCAGTCCACTTGGTGAAGTAATTGGTAGCTATTAGTTTCCACTTGTGGCTTGCACTGGAGAGTGGGTTGATCATCTCAATGAAATATAGGCCCCACTAAGTAAAGGGATCATCATTCATAATCAAATTTAGAGGCATGGTAGAGTAGTTCCTCTTCTCGATAAAGAATTGACACTTCTATCACCTTTTTACTACTTGGTGGCAATCTATAGACATTGTTAGCCAATAATATCCTATGCACATGCTTTTGGCCATAGTAGTCTTGGCTAAGAAATGGCCACCTAGGGGAGTGAAGTGCATATCCTAGAGGATTTTCTCAGTTTGAGGTCCATCAACACATCAAATAATTTATCTATCAAAGTTTCTTTTAAAAAGGATTCCCTAAACCAACATGTAACTAGAACCTTACAATCTATAAAAGTGTCTTTTATGCACTAGGAGGATATCAAGATATCTACTGATCTACATAAAGAGTACCCTATCGGCTATCCAAGACTCATTGGTTTTAAATTGATTAATGAGGTCCATTTCAGTTACACCCATCTCCCTTTCCTACATGTTTGTACATTGGGATAAGTATTCAAAAATTCCCCTTCTTTGGACTACCTTCATTATTTAATTTCTACATCATACTCTAGGATCTTTGTGATCTAGTTGGCTCTCTTTTCTATGAATTTTCCTTCCACGATATATTCATGTATGCTAAAATGTGCCACATGAATCATTACTTTATTGCCTACCACTACATATGTGAACTTCTTAAGACTTTGATGATGGTGAAGGCTTGTCTTTCCATGAAGTTATACCTAGTTTCATATTCTTTCAATGTCCTTTAATAGAACACAATGGGGTGTTCCTCCCTACTATATCTTCTCCTTTTTGAGTTAGCACTATAGTGATGTTGTATTCACTCCTGTAGAAATACATGATGAAGGATTTGAAGAAGTCAAGATTGGTGAGCATAGGCACAGTGGATATTTCATCTTTGATCCCTTTGAAAGTGGATCTTCCCTCAAGTGTCCATGTATAATTTTGATCTTTATTCAACATGAGGGTGATCAGTCTAACCAATCTTATGAAATCAGATATGAATCTACTAATGAAATTGATATTCCTAAGGAAAGATTGGACTCTATTTTTTTCACTAATAAGGCCAAATTCTTAATGGATCTATTCTCTTTAGGTCGATAGAAATCCCATCCTTGGAAACTACTTACCCAATAAATTTCCCTTAGGTCACACCGAAGATGCATTTTTTGGGATTTAATGAAGCCTTGAACTATTGACATCTTTGGAAGACCTTCTCTAGATGGTAGAAATGATCTTACTTATTCTTTGAAAACACATTGAGGCCATCTAGATAAATCAGGATAATCTCATTTATCAGTCTCTTGAAATCTACGTCCATTACCCACTGGAAAGTTGCCCTGATATTTGAGATGCCAAAAGGCATTTTTGTGTATGTAAACATCCCCCACTTGGTGGTAAACGTGCTTTTGTGATGATACTCTTCTTTAACCTAGAATTTGTTGTATTTGAAGAATCCATCTAATAGGGAGAACATTTTAGCACTTGCTACTATTTAGAGGATTTTTTTCATGGAAGGAAGGGGATAGTGATCTTTCAAAGATGCTTTATTCAAATGTTAGTAATTCACACAGAGTCAAATTTCTCCATTCTTCTTTCTTACAGGGACTAGATTATACACCCAGGTTGAATGATTAATTGGGTATATAATCTTTTAATTGATAAAATTCCATAGCTCTTGAGCCATCAAGGATTTAATTTTAGGATTCATGAGTTGTTGCTTTTGTCAGACTAGTTTTGCTCCTTCCATTAGATCTATGGTGTGTTGTAGGACCTTTTGATCATACCTTTTAGGTCATCATATTTCAATGCAATGATGCCTTCATATCTATCATATAAATATATTAGTCTCTCTTTATCTTTCAAAGGGACCCTTTTCCCAACTTTTAGCTTTCTTCCATTACCAATGTTGAGTTCATAATAATCACCCTTTTCTATGGTAAACTTACATTTAGTATATTTTATGTCTTTTAGAGTCAAAAATATTTTCTAGGTTGATGAACCCTTTTGGTAATTATTTGTTTCTTGGTTATAAAATCTATCTTTCATAGGCTTCCTCAATCTTCAATTATAGCTACTCTGTAAATTTATGGGATTGTTGGAGGAACATAGCAATCTGTGCATCACTCTTGAACACCTTCTAGTTGTGGTCATTATTAGGTATGGTAGGCATGATTATCACATTTACTATCTACTTGTTGGTGAAACTATCAATCACTAGTTTGAATTGGGAACCTATGGTTACCATCTTATTGACTTCTCAATTTTTGGCTCTTGGGATAGTCTAAATATTAAAATCCTCAAAATACTTTATTAGATCCCATACATGATGATGGTATAATCTCATGCACACATTCTTTGTTATTACAACCCCTCTTACTTGCCTTACTACTAACTTAGAGTCACCATATACTTTTAGTTGTTTGACATTGGTTCATTCTATGAGACTAAGACCATGATAAGAGCTTCATACTAGGCCTCATTATTTATGCATGAGAACTAGAAATGGAAGGCTCAAATAATTTCCTTGCCAGAAGGAGATGCTAGCTAGATCTCAGCTTCAAAGCCATTCCTGCATCTTTCCCCATTAAAATATAAGGTCTAAGGCTCAGACTCTTCTTTAGGCTTCTTATTTTATTCTAATTATTCCTTTTTGATCCTAGGAATGGCTTGATCTTCATCACAAATGAAGTAGTTCTCAAGACTTACGATGTCAATGTTTATGAATGGATAAATTTTGATGAAGCTATTGATGAGGGCCTCCACCTTAGGATCTCTATTTCCTTAAACACTCTCTTCTTCAATAATTTCCATGTAATACATCTCTATTCTTGAGAAATAAGTGTATGTTGCTTCAAATTTTTCCATTAACTCATCAACTACATGATTTGGGGGAAGGGGTTCAGATAATATCTTTATTTTTGAACCATATTTAGTCCTTAGGACTAGATGAGACCAATCAAGTGACAGATATCCATCAATCTTGGTAGTGAAATATCTAGACAAACATAACCCAAAGATAGGTGGTATATCTATTATTATGATGTCTTGGAATACAATGATGTTCAGGTAGGAATATAACATGAGGGGAAAAGATCTAATAATGCCTAACGTCTGAACCTTGTTCCCATCCATCTACATCACACCTTTGTTTAAAGGTTCATATTTTAATTTTAATGCATCAGTTGTTTGTTTAGGCATTACTGTAGTACTTGATCCTGAGTCTATCATAAACATTTATAGTAGCTTCATTCATATGATGAAATTCATGTAGAAAGGGGTGGGTTTTGGCTTGTTTACTTATTATTTGTTGTTGATGAATGTAGCAATGGTTTGGGACTAGGTTCTTGTGTTGGCCTCTTTTCCCTTTTATCTTATGGACTCTATGCCTGGTTTGTTTGGTGTGGGCCTTTCTTTTTCTTCTAAGGCTTCTTTTAATAGGATATTTTGTTTTGGGATGCACAAGAAATCCCAGAGAGAGCCATTAGTTGATTCCTTTTTGAGTTTTTACACCACATTATATGAATTTTGGGATGGGATCTTAGGACCTTTATGCTTATTTTATACCATCTCACTATGCCTTGGATAGGTCATGAGTGGAGGTTAGAGTGTTGAATCCTTTTTAACAATTTTTTGGGGTGTTATGGTAGTTGTTGGGCACTCAGTTAGCCTTTTATTTAAGTGCATATAATAATTTGATTTCACCTGTGGGGTATGATAAATAGGGACTTCATTAGTGAAGCTTGCATCTTCATCCTCTACCCAAGAGAAGAGTGCATGATCAGAGACTATCTCCTCTTCTTGCTCTAGGGACATACCTTGCATCTATGCCATCATGACAATAGTTTCAATCCTAGGAGATTGATAAGCATAGGTTGAATCATAGGAATTTCCTCATCATCATTTCTCAATACCTTTTGTTATAAATTTCCTTGGGAATAGTTTTAGGGTCCATGAGGTTCATTGTAAGGGAAGCACCATGAATTAGAATTGTCTACAAGGTTATTTTGATTGACTACCAATTTTGTATTCATGCTAATCACTATTATGTGCAAGAGATCTGGAACCATGACCATCTAGTTTACAAGCTATGTTTGATGATTCATTTTTTTATTTTTTGGGAGCTAGTTATTTACTCCTTGATAATTCAACCTTTGCCTTTCTTGGTATTGGTTTTGTTGATAAGGGGGTATCCTTTATTGATAGTTATTATAAGTGGGTTTTGGGGAGTAACCTATTGCCTCTTGAGATTCATGATCTGATTAGAAACACTCCTTAAAATGATCTTCATATCATTCATCTTAGCAACCATGGAAGATGTAGTAGGGGCACTCATTTGAGTGGGTGGATACACATATATAAGAGGTAGGGTTCTTGAAGTGTTTGGCATTTCTCATTGAAATGGCATCAATATTTCAAGAAAAATTAGCATTAGTGGATAAGGAGAAAGCATCCATACATATATCAAGTTATTCTTTACTTTTACGATGATCTCATATGCATCTAGTAGTGTCTGTCCTCCAAGTGATTGAATCATGATCATTGTTTCTAACTCATTTTTTCTTTTTCACATTCAGAAGAAATAAGAAACTAAAGATAATGGTCAGGGGTTAGATGATACCTAGATGAAGTTGCACACCATATCCAGATGATTGAAGGAGCTTCTCTTTGGCTATGGAGGATGACACCTGTAGATAAGAAGACTTTAAACAAAAAATTGTTAGATAGATATATGGTGGACTGCCAAGCACATGCTCGGTCCCAGAAGTGCAAAGACTTCCTTGAGGGATGACAATCCACTTAATGATAAAAATAATTTCGTATGAAAATAAATTGTGAAAGACTAAACAAAAGAAATAGAGATAATGTGTACCTATATTCTTCTGTCGATCTTCCACAATCACCGATGTTAGTTAGTCTGTCAATGTCAGTTGGTCAATATGGCCAACGTCGGTTAGGCTGTCGATGTCAATAGGGGAAATGGTCCTTGGACGGGTCTCAAGTTTATGTCCATGGTTGACAGAGGGACTCTGGGCATTTAAAGTTCTATGTAGGCTTGTAGGGAGACAAATAAGGTACACAGAGGGACAAAGGTAGAGGCTAGGTTGTCAAAAAGGGTAAGGGTGAGAGGAAGGCTTTTTAGCCTCTCCAAAGAGAAAGTTGGGTCTGGTTGAAGATCAGGTCTCATCTGGTTGATAGTATTTGTAAATAGTAAATATAAAATAATTACTAATGCTTCCTAAATTACTAAAATGAAAGGGTAGAAAAAATACTTAGCTCTGGTGAGATGAAGAACCAAGGTATTAAACGCTTGTATCTATTGTGGCTTGATGCTGAAGACCTCATGCAATATTCCAATTCAATCTAGTGTCATTTCATTTGCATAGAGTCTCTGTGGCCAAGGGAGTATTAGTTGAAGTCTAATGCTTGTTGATGTCTCAGAGTTTGAGAAGATGAGAGAGAGAGCCAGATCTAAGCAAGAGAGATTGATTCGAAGGTCCAAGAGTCAAGAGAGGTTGATTAGAAGCATCCAAGAGCCAAGAGAGATTGATTAGAAGTGTCTAAGATCCTTAACACACGTTTAACATTAATTTATGTAATCGATGTCAGTGATCCCACTGGCATCAGTTGACAATTGACCGATGTCGGTGGGTGGAAAACAAATAAAAGGGCTAAGAAGCTCATTCTCCATCCACCAAGTGCATAGTCCATTAGAGAATGGTCAAGAGGTGGGCTTGTCATGCACGAGAGTTAATTAGGTGGTTAGGAGGGAGTGAGAATAGGTCTTGGGTGAGTCATAGGGTAGGAAATGGTCTAAGGGCGAGGTGTCTAGGGTGAGGTCTAGGTGATGTCATTAATTTAAAATTAATAGTTTATTTTAAATTAATGAAGTGTGTAAGGGACCAAGGGGAGTAAACACAATTTAGGTGTCTACATTTGCCCCTTTTTGTCTTATTGGTTGTTCTTAATGAACTGCAAGATAAAAAAAGGTGGTGTTGCCCCAGGTATGGGATGAGGTCTTTTTCATCTTGTTGGTTGTTTTGATGAACTAAAAGACAAAAATAGGAGTAAGTTGCCTCAGATATGGGATGAGGTATTCCCCCTCAAAGTGGGAGTCAAGGGAAGGTAACCTGATATCGAGTGCCAATTTGATAGATAGTGGATGGGTATGGTGAAGTTGGAGTGTGAATGTTGTAATAGTTGAGATTGGGTGTATACCACTTCATGTGATAAGTAGGTCAAATTTTCACAGGCAAGTTGAGGAGTGCTAGAATCAAAGTAATCAGGCCCCAACTTTTAGTCATAGCTGATTGGGTTAAACAATCAAAGCTATAGCTCTAATGGTCGTCATGTTCCAAGTATCCTAGGCTTAGGAAGTGCTCCTAGAAAACATGAAAAAGTCATAAGTAGTGGGGATCAACTTGGGTGCAATCCAATACTTGTGAGGGTCATAATGTGATGTGTGGACAATTTTGCTAACTATTCGTGAGGTAGCATAAATGTAATCAAAACAACTAAGACAAAGTTGTCTCAAAAGTGGTTGTGCTCTAAGGAGATAGTCGCAATCTCCATGGTCATTGGTTGAGTCATGTTAAGATATAAGTGATCTCAAGTGTTTTGTGTGATGTGGTCAGGGAGATGTAAGTGATCTCCAATATGCCCCATGAGAAGCTAAATGTGACTTCTACATTGTCAGGGCTAGTTGTTTGGTCATGATTGTGGATAGGTTAAGTCATGGTTAAGGGTTAAATGGTTCATCCATCAAGTAGATGAATGAACGGATGGCTATTGTCATTAGGGAGATGAATGGGAAAATGGCTGAGCTAACCCTAGAATATTTTGTATCAATCGAGTGCTGCCTACATAGCCCCTATTTAAAGGGTCTCAGGCCAATGTAGTTCTGATAAGGGTTGGTGGTTGATAGTTGTATTGGTCAGGTTAGTGTTTTCAACATTTCCCATATGTGTGATGGTACATTCTTGAATTGATTAAGGTAAGATGATGTTACAGCCTTTTCCATATTATGTGATGGTGTATTCTGTAATATTGGTTGTATGGTTTTTCATCCCTAGCAATTTTCCATATTTGTGATGGTGTATGATAAAAATGAAATGAGTGACAATGTTATAGCCTTTTCCATATTATGTGATGGTGTATTCTATAACATTGGTTGTGTGGTTGATAGTTTCCATGTGTATTGTTGTCCATAGAAACTAGTGTGAATGGGCTATGTCATGTTAGTGGTCTGAAAAAGGTTTGGTTTGGTTTGGTTTGGGTTATAAGATGATTTGGTTATATGTGACCAAGGCGTAAAAAGTGAAAGGTGCATTGATCTTTCATTGACAAGGACTATGATGATATCATAGATAAGACTTTTGAAAACAAAATCCCTATTCATGCATTACATCGTTGACCATTGGTTTGTGTTAGAGAAGTAGTGAATCACTTAACATTAAGTGAGCTCAAAATCCCTTGAGTATGTTGGGTAAAAGGTATGTTTGGATGATATGTCAGGATAGCGTAACCCTTTTTAGCAGGGATAACTTTGCCCCTTTTTATAGTAGACCCTAAGAATGACTATAGGCAAGTCCATGACTGATTAATTTGTAGACTGATCAATGTGGGTAGTCCACTTGGGGATATTTTTGTGTTATGTGGTCATGTTGAAGCTAATCAAAATGAGAAGCTTTTTAGAGGGTGTTGTGTATGTAGCAAAATGTGGTCATAGCCATCCTTCGAAGGAGTGGTCTAGATTATGCTCTGTATGTTTGGAGTCTTTGGATAGCTATCCTTTAAGGGATCAATCTATTTATTACAGCAATGATTCAGCTATCCTTCGAGGGAGTAGTCTACATTTATAGTTTATGACATTTGAATAGGTATCCCAATTTTATGTTTGTTTTATTTTTAACTAGACTTTTGGTCATGGACTTGACTATAGAGGTTTAGAGAGTTTCCCTTTTATTAGGACAAAGCATTCATGCTTGACAAAAGGGTTGATTAATGTTTGGTAAGGAAAATGGGTTGATAGGAATAGGAATGACAATGACGGGGATTGCTCAAGGGATGAGATCAAGTTAAATGTCAAGTGAATGATTACTTGACTAATAGTAGAATAGTCGAAGATGTAAGACATTTAAAGGGCTCAAGTTTTGGTTGGCCTTCAAGAGAAGATAGATGATAAGTACTTGATTAATGCTTGTGTGTCATGATGTAAGGTCCAAGTCAATTAGGAGAAAACTTGCCCCATTTTCTTCGTTGCATATTGGTTGCAGGTTGGTTGATGATGGACATGAAGTTGGTTGATATGTTGTTGTCATGTTTTGGTCAATGTTGGTTATGAAGTTGGTTAGTATGTTGTTGTTGGCATTTGGTATAATGCTGAACATAGTTGTTGCAGTCTCGGTTTATAGTGGGCCAATAATAGCCCAGGTGGAAGATGCACTTGGAAAGAAAGTTACCATTGAAATGTCCCCCACAAATCCTATCATGGACTTGTTTAATGACATGGGAAGTCTCAGTGGTTGTTAGGCATTAGATAAGGAGGCCATCGAGACCTCATTTGTAGAGAAGAGCCCCTAGCATGGTGTAGCAAGTAGTACTCATCAATAAAATCTCATCGTCCATGTTTAGAGAGATTGGGAGGCATGATAAAATATGTTAAGTAGTCAACAAGTCACTTATACCAAGCGTTATGTGGACTACAGAGGTTAGGAGGAGTTTTCCCTAGTGATGTTGGTCAAGACATGTCCAAGATAGAAATCTTGGGTTGTGTTGGTTGAGAGGTCTTGATGAATAATGGATATGTCAAAGGTGTAGAAGTCTGGTCTTTTCCTTTATTCTTCATGGTTTGGGGCCTAATGGCCACATTAACTGTGTTGATTTGGAATAAAGGAGTGGGAGGTGGTAGAGGGACCATAGTCTTGTATGGAGATCCCAATTTAGGTGAAGAGGTTTGAGAGGTATGAGATGATGTCTGTGATTTGTTAAAAAAGTGGTCAGAAGAAGCCTCAATGTGAGGGGTGTCCTTTTTCAAGTGTTGGTGAATAATAGCCTTAAGGGCATAACAATGATCAGTATCATGTCTAGGTGTACGATGATACCAAAAAAATTTAGTGTCATTGAACCAAGATGGTTTTGGTCTAAGTAATTGATATGGTTTAATAGGTGGGAGAGTGATGTTAGATGACTGCAACAACTGACATAACATCAAGGCATAGGAACCCCTTAATGGGTTCATGCTCTTTATTGTAGTAGGTATTGACAACTTATTTTTAGGAGTTGTTTGGGGAGTTTGTCGTGTCACCTTTTTGGTTGGCGATGTGGCCACACATGAAGATGACACTTGCTTGATGAGAGGTGTTGGATGTGGGAGAAATCCTGCTAAAGTAGAAGGATGTGGACCTAAAATAGAGGGTAATGATGAAGGTGGGGGAGGATTTATCTGATGTGGTTTAGAAGCCTTCTTTAGTTTAGTGTGAAGACTACTATTGTGTAGGGTGAGGTTCACCAGATCTTCTTTGGTCAAAGTGGGTGAGGTGGCTAGTTCCTCTCTCAGTGGAGAAGGAATTGGTGAATATGGCTCTTCGAGAGGATAAAGTGTAGGGATGATCATGGCTTCCTTGTGTGGTTGAAGAGAGGGGAAGGTATGATCCCCTATTTATGATAAGAAGGATGAAGGTGAGGCAACTAGTGTTGGTGTCATCAAAACATCCTCCAATATGGGGGAAGTCGAAGTAGACTCTCCCACATGTGAAAGAGGGTTGGATGAAGGACTATCCTCCATCAGTGGAGGACAAATAAGAGAAGAAGGCTCTTCTTCCCATGGTGGAAAAATAAGAGAAGAAGGCTCTTCTACCCGTGATGGACAAATAGGAGAAGAGAGTTCTTCTACCTATGGTGGACAAATAGGAGAAGAGAGTTATTCTACCTGTAGTGGACAAATAGGAGAAGAGAGTTCTTCTACTTATGGTAGAAAAATAGGAGAAGAGAGTTCTTTTACCTATGATGGACAAATAGGAGAAGAGATTTCTTCTACCTATGATGGAGAGATGGGTTGATTAACCTCTTCAGACTATGGGAGAGGTTGGTTAGAAACTATGTCGATCATGTGTATATTATGCTCTTGAAGGTCATTGGCTATGGTCTGAATGTTATTTTGACTTGGGGGATGATTAGAAAATGGTTGTCTAAAGACATCCATGTTTTGGTTAGCTGGCACATTAGGGTTATCCAAAACAAGATCCCCCTTGTCTAACATGTTCTGGACAATGTTTTTGAAGGTTTTACAGTTGTTTGTGTCATGACCCTTGACACGATGATAGTTGCAAAAGTCATTTTCCCTATACCATGTAGGGATGGCTTTTGCGGTGCCAAATTACAGTGGTCAAATTTGAGGGAGGTTGAGGACTCCCTACTTGATGAGTTTATCCAACACAAAAGCATATGATTCTCCTATTGGAGTGTATTGATCTGTATGTATCGTTATTGAAATTGTTTTGTGATGTATTCTGATGTGGAGGGTTGAGGTTAGTTGGTTGTTGTTGAAGATGATGGCCTAAGGACCACAACATTCACTAATCTTTTGGAATTGGAATGGGAAGAAGGTTTGAATGAAGAAGGGTCATTAGATTTTGTGTTAGTATTTTTACTACACAATGTGACCTTGTCTTCTTCGATAGCGTGGAGTTCAAGCTTTTGAGCCATGGTGAGAGCTTCATCAAAAGTGAAGAATGTTTGATCCCACAAAGTAGATGAGATGTGGTTGGCACATGCTCTAGAAAATATCTCAATGAGCTCAGATTGAGATAATAAAAAGGAGAGTTGGTTAATCAAAGCTCTCCAACGGGCAACAAAGTCAACGATTGACTCATCATCGAATTGTTTAATAGAATATAGGTTTGTAATGGAGACCTTTTTAGTGATGTTGATTGAGAAGTGGTCAAGGAATAGTTGGGTGAGTTGAGTGAATGAAAAGAGAGAATGACTAGTAATAGAGCTATACCAGTCAAGGGCGGTGCTAGAAAGTGACATGGGAAATGTGCATAGTAACAATGCATCATCATGTGCTATAAGATAACAAGCGTGTCTAAACGCTCGTAGATGTTGTTTTGGGTCCTCTTTAATCTAAAAATGAGTAAATTTGGGGAGTTCCCACTGGTTAGGATATGGTCTAATGGGTACCGAAGGGTGGATGGGTTCGTTGCATATTTGTTCATATGAAAAAACATTGCTTGAACAAGAAATGGATGTCTCAAAGTTAGACATCTTATTTATAAGCATCTTCATTGGATCTACTGACGGATTGGCATGAGGGGCACTTCTAGGTTGTGAAGTACCTGGAAGGTGTTAGGAGGGGCATATGATGTACTTGGTTACACTTGTATAGGTGAAACATATTGGTAATTCGTCATAGGGACTGATGTTGAGGTCAAGGGGGCTTGTGCTATGAAGTTTGAGGACACAAGTTGACTAGATACCGCCAAAGGTGGTTGAATGGTGGCATTGGTAAAAGGGTAGGCAGTCACTCCTATATTTATGGGTGTAAGAGTGTGTGGGGTAGAGACAATCAAGTTTTAAAATAGTGTAGAACTTGGTTGAATTGTTTGTGGTTGAGGGGGTACGGAAACCCTAGTGAAGGTAGGTCCAAAAATGGAAGGGGAGGCCAAATTTTGAACATTGGCCATGGTCAAGGTATTGGTCGAGGTAATGGCTTGAGTGATTATGGGTTAGGAAGCTGATGGTGTTGACATCATTTTCGCTTCAACCAAGGTTGTTGGCATCCCGTAAATAGGATTACCTAAAGGGTCTCATGTTTGGCTTCTTTCGAGGTAGTGTTGGAGAGCCTTGACGTTGTGGTCAAGGAGTCGCTCAAAGTTTTGATCCCCTTCAGGAACAATTAAAGGTTGATTGGGGGTTGGTTGGATAGGAGTATGCTCCATATTTGAAGCATACTCTATTTGGGGTCTTGATATGAAGGGCAAAGCCAGAAGTGGTTGTTTCCTTGCATGGTCAATAAGGGATTTGGTTTGACTGTATGTCAAATCCATCCAAGGTGAAAAAGGTCTAGGTTCCAGAAACTATGTTTTTTAGATTCAGGAAACCAAAATGTGTGTTTGATAGCAAAAAAGTCAGGATTTTAAGCTTGCTATTTTGGAAGAAAAGTTGAAAGTGACTGACGTCGGTGTAAAAACCGATGTCGGTTATGAAAATTTGCTAACGTCAGTGGAAAAACTGATGTCGGTGGAGATAAGTTGCTAACATCAATGGAAAAACTGATGCTGGTGTCTATGTTTTTCTAGAAACTCAAAAAACTAAAAGTTTTTGGAAGAAAAGAAAGTCTGAGTCATTTTAGAAGCTCAAAATAATTCATCCTTAGCAGCTCAAAAAACTAGATAAAAATAGAAAACTAGATGAAGGCAAGCAAACTCTAAACATTAAATTCCTAAGAATAAATTTTAGAGTCATGGTAGCTTATGCCTTAGAAGAATGTGTGTCTTGTCCCCTTTTTAGGTGACATCGCTCAGAGTTGATGATTAGCCTATTATGCGACCTTCGTAGGCTGATTGGATGGATAAAGGGTCATGATGGAGATTGGCTTGGCTTCGATTTGTAGAATTCCTATAGTTGGCTTTCATTCATGCTCTTTTAGACACATTTGGCCTGAGCTCCTATTATCTAGGGATATTTGAGATGTAGTGGAGCACCTTTATTTTGGTATGGTCATGTGCGGAATCACTCCCTAGTTTACCAACTTTGAACGGTTTGAGGATCTGACATTTATTGAGGGAGATATTAATATTTGATTGATTTAATCAAATATTAATTATTTAGCCTATTTTTAATTATGAAACCCTAATTCTAATTTAAGAAACCCTAATTAGGGCAAGCACATATTTTTGAGGGTATAAGGGTTTCTCATGGAGGCCATTATTGATTATGCATTAATTATTGATTTTTGATATCGAAGAATTCTTCTGTGAAGACTGAGCCAAGGGTTCCAAGATTCCATCTGCATTGGAGAAAGTCCACTCTTTAGTGTGAGTGATTCAGAGGCTGTGAAATATCAGCTGATCTATTGCCAAATTGAGAGATAGCTTCATACAAAAGTTATCACAGGGGTTTACAGATTTGAGAGGTAACTTCATACAAAAGTTGTCACAGAGCTTTCTAGGTATTTTCTTTATTTAGTTTTGATTCAATAAGTTATACAGATATAGATCTTCTATATTAGAGCCATATATCTTCAGATTAGGGGTTGAAACAAATAGGGTGTGCTTTATTGACGGCCATACGAAGTTTGTATAGATCCATACAGATCCACGCAGATACTGACATCGACAGACACAGATCTCCAGTGACCGACATCGGCTGACTAAAGACCGACGTCGGCAGAGAAGGACCCACAGAGACTGACGTCGGTAGTATATCGACCGACAACAGTGACTGTGTTTTTGACACAGCAAGCCGAGACGCATAGATTTAGGGTATATTTCAGATTGTTGAAAGATAATCAGGGTTTTAAGACTGTATCTAAATGTTCCTTTTTATGCATGACTGAAGACATCTATTATAACCATCTGGATGAATAATAAGATTAGTGATTTGCTAGTTAAGAGATTTACTGTGATTTATTTATTTATTTGAAATAATTCTTCAAAATCGCATCTTTGTTCAGAGCTTTTGTGTTTCTATATTTCCTGTTTGAAGGGGATATTACAATGTGTTTGGAAAGTGGGTTTTTAGAATGGGTCCTAAAAGAGGCAGTCTAAGGTTGGTTTCGGGTTAGTTTTGGTGCTCAAAAGTCTGTGTTAGGTTCCATATGTGGCTTGGTGCTAGGGGCTTGCTCCCCTCACTTCATGAGCCTAGAGCCAAGCTGGACCGCTTAGCCAATATATACTTTACCTATAGTTTATACTCTACCAGAGAACAAAGTGGGTCCTCCCCTTAGTTGTGAAGTCTAAGTAGGATTGTCGGGAAGGGTAAGGTATCTGCTAGGTGGTGAAATCCTAGTTGGGCCTTGTCTCAGGTATGTTTAGATGTTTGATTGTGAATGTGGTCAGGATGTGTAACATATGTGCATTACGATTTATTCATAATGCGTTTAAATTTCTAAATGAGCTAGATATGCATTCAAATAGGAGTGAAATGCATTTAACTTTTAGCCCAAATTGAAAATGTTGTTGTTCGGATGCAGACAAGTGAAGAAAAGGTTTAAGAGCATGAATTTAACTACTCTAAGATGCAAAAAAAAGGTGACAAGAAGAAAAAGAAAGATTCTTTTTAACTTGTGCTTATGGTTTCTTTTCGAAAGAAAAAGAAAGAAGAGGAAGGATGCAAGAAGAAAATATTTCCTAATGCATCTATATGAAAGTTTGATTTTAAGAAAAGAAGAATTGTGAACCCAAGGAAAACTCCAGGGGTCCCAGCGGGCGTGCCAGAATGTTTCTAACTCATTTTTGCTTTTTCACATTCAAAAGAAATAAGAAACTAAAGATAATGGTCAGGGGTTAGATGATACCTGGATGAAGTTGTGCATCGTATCCAGACAATTGAAGGAGCTCCTCTTTGGCTATGGAGGATGACACCTATAGATAAGAAGACTTTAAACAAAAAAATGTTAGATAGATATATGGTGGACTGCCAAACACATGCTTGGTCCCAAAAGTGCAAAGACTTCCTTGAGGGATGACAATCCACTTATTGATAAAAATAATGTCATAGGAAAAGAAATAGTGAAAGACTAAACAAAAGAAATAGAGATAATTCCTACCTATATTTTGTTGTCAGTCTTCCATAGTCGCCAACGTCGATTAGTCTGCTAGTGTTAGTTGGTCAATATGGCTGATGTCGGTTAGGCTACTGACATCGGTAGGGGCAATGGTCCTTGGACAGGTCTCAGGTTTATGTCCATGGTTGATAGAGGGACTCTAGGTGGTTAAAGGTCTGTGCAGGCTTGTAGGGAGACAAATAAGGTATGCAGAGGGACAAAGGTAGAGGCTAGGTTGTCAAAAAGGGTAAGGGTGAGAGGAAGGATTTTTAGCCTCTCCTAAGAGAAAGCCAGGTCTAGTTGAAGATCGGGTTTGGTCTGGTTGATAGTATTTATAAATAGTAAATAGAAACTAATTACTAATGCTTTCTAAATTACTGAAATGAAAGGGCAGAAGAAATACTTAGCTCTAGTGAGATGAAGAACCAAGGTGTTAAACGCTTGTATTTGTTGTGGCTTGATGATGAAGACCTTGTGCAATATTCCAATTCAATCTAGAGTCATTTCATTTACGTAGAGTCTATGTGGCCAAGGGAGCATTAGTTGAAGTCTAATGCCTATTGATGTCTCAAAGTCTGAGAGGAAGAGAGAGAGAGAGCCAGATCTAAGTTACAAAGAGTGATTCGAAGGTCCAAGAGCCAAGAAAGGTTGATTAGAAGCATCCAAGAGCTAAGAGAGATTGATTAGAAGTGTCTAAGAGCCTTAACACATGTTTAACATTAGTTTATGTAATTGACGTCGGTGATCCCGCTGGCATCGACTGATAGTTGACCGACATCGGCAGGTGGAGAATGAGTAAAAGGGCTAAGAAGCCCGTTCTCCATCCACCAAGTGCATAGTCTATTGGAGAACGGTCAAGAGGCAGGCTTATCACGCATGAGAGTTAGTCAAGTGGTTAGGAGGGAGTGAGAATAGGTCTTGGGTGAGTCATAGGGTAGGAAATGGTCTAAGGGCGAGGTGTCCAAGGCAAGGTGTCTAGGGTGAGGTCTAGGTGATGTCATGAATTTAAAATTAATAGTTTATTTTAAATTAATGAATTGTGTAAGGGACCAAGGGGAGTAGACACAATTTAGGTGTCTACAATCATGATGTCTAAATTGAGAACTTTTAGATAGAAGACTATGGCCATACCTATGGGAGGTCAAGCCATTTATGGGATCTTTTTCTAGGTTTTCTCAAATCTAGTATGAAATCAACAATAGCCTCTTGTTGGCCCCTCTTGATGGTTTTCATCTACTGTAAGAGAGAAGATCGGTTAGCCTTTTCACTAAATTTCTCAAAGAGATTGTCACCTAGGTTATCTTAGGTGGCAATGGAGTTAGTAGTAAAAGATCTATACCAATCAAGGCTGTGTCCTTTAAAATAAGATGCTAACAACCTTAGGGCGACATTTTATGAGTTGATGTAGTGTACTATGCACATGTTTGCCACATATTGAAGGTCTTCTACCATAGTCTTGAAGTCTTCTCCTAAGAACTTGGGGAGTGATTTCAAATAATTTGAGGGTATATGATCCCATTGATCTAAAGGAGTTAGTTGGATAAGCAGGCTGTCACTATTCCATGACACAAAATTTCTTAGGGTTCCTAGTTGTGCCATTCATTATTATTTTTATGCAACAGAGGATTCTATATTTCTTTGATGAGTAAGAACATGTAAGGGTGGTACTGATAGATCTGGGTTGATTTCAATTTGTGACCTTGTTATAGGCATGTGGCTCATAAACTCTCTCCTAATGAATGATAAATCTAACTTCTAATTAGGATATTGCAGGTTGGGTTCTCTATCCCACCAAGCATACTAAAAAAGATTGTAACTATTGATGCCTAAAATCCTCACCTTAAATTAAACAACTAATCTATCAGAAGCTTCATAAGTGTGGGATTGATTGTGTCCTATGAAGAAACCTCCAAGATTTTAGAATCCAACTCTTTGTTATATTCTAAAAAAAGGGGGAAGAGAAAATGTAAAGAGGGGAAATAAAAAATAACTTTAGAAATTAAATCTAATCTAAGGTGATGTGCCATAAATTTTGAAATACAAACATAGAGATTGCATAAAATACCATAGATTTTAATGAAACTATAGATCATAAAGGAGCATCTAGCATGAATTAAGATCCACAACATATAAAATCCACACCAAAGAAGCAGCATACAAGATATAATTAGCAGAGAGTTTCTAACTTGAATGACATAAAACATCACATACTCTTCATTTTTGGATAGGGAAATGAATATAAAAGGCCATGAATGGCACATACAAAACATCCACTGACATCCATGAGATGAATCTATTGAATTATTGAATAACAATATATATATATATATATACTATTATCTTCTTCTTTTGATGGCTTGTAAAAAATAAGCAAAAGTGCCTAGCAATACTGATAATTACTCCTTTGTAAAGGGGAAAAAATTAGATATATAGGTGAGGACACTGCAAGAGATGATGATCTAGGTATTCCCTTATTTACACCCATGATGTTACACAAATGAAATAAAGGTTGGCCCATGAGTGTAGCCAACTCCATGCATACCAAAAATGACATGATTCCCCCATTCTATTACAAACCACTCATGCTTAAGAGAAGCACGATGATGCTACATGTCGACCTCTAGGGTAGCTGCCTATATCATGTTTAATTTCCTCCATTAGATGTTGCTTTTAGATGATTAATAGATTGTTACCATTCCCTAAAATGGGTTTATAGATTACCAATAGTGAGTGGAATGCATTTATTAGGGAAAAATAACTTTCTATCCTCATTGTGAGTGTTGGAGTGCCATGCATCAAGCCAGTGCTTTCCTGAAGGGGCTGAGAGATGCTTTGAGCTTGGGTGAGCACATAAATACCATGTGTCTATATCTGAGGCTTTCTACCTACACCATTTTAAAATGCCTCCAAAAAAAGTTTAAAATCTTTGTAAGGCCTAAATTGTTTCAAAATCTTTGCCAAAAAGGTGGAACCCACCCCTGTCTAATGGCAGATCTCTAGTTCTATGATAAGTCTAACACCTAATTGGATGAGTATGGAGATGACACATATTAGGCTATGGGAATCAAATTCATATTTTTTTATGGGTATGTCCCACTTCACTTGGTGGTACCATGAAGAACTTATCATAAAAATAAAAAGTTCCTTGGAATTAAAGGAAGAGACATGTGTTGTGGGAGCACTTCTCCTCTCAAGGGATAGAAAAATTGGGGGAAAAAAGAGCGCCATGATTCCACATGGAAGAAGTGGAAGGGAACTCAACTCAACAAAAAATTCAAAGAATGATGACATAAAAAAAGGGGAAAATAAAGATCCCATCATCGATCAAACCCCAAAGAGGGAGAAAAACAAAACAAAGGTCATTGGTTTAAAATAACCACAGGTTGTAAGATTGAAGAAACACTAGTTAAGTGATGATTTGAGAAGGTATAAATGAGTGGAGAAGAAATTTAAGAATTTAAGTAAGAAACCCTAGATTCTATGGTGAATGAAACTTTAATTTTCATTTCACACATAGTCAAGAGCCTAGAATTGGTCACCTACATGCCTAATTATAGATGGAAAACAAGTTGAGCAATAACTCTTATTTTATGGTGTATTCAAGGTGTGAAGAGTAAATTAATATTTATAAACCCCATATAAATTATTATAAATGTTGATAAGTGGGGAGAATATTGTTTGAAAGTAAAAATCTCACTCTCTCGCATAATCATGAATGTACAATTATTACCTAATGTAAAGTTCTGAGAAAGTAAGATGGCTTAGTTATGAGTGCACTTGAAAAAATATTAAGAAGGTCTAATAAAGGATTAATATCCTATGTATCATGTTTCACCATTTAATGAAGTATCAAAAATGCAACTAATAAATGAAGATGTATGTATGTCTCATTCAAGTAGACCTAATTGAGCACCTACATGAAGGGTCATAAAGAAGAGTGAAAGTATAAGGAACCATGCATGGAGGTCAAGTGTAAGGGTTAAATCAGGGTCTCTTGACTTGATTTTTAAGATTTATCATCCTCCATTTATTTATATGACCCTCTACAACAAAAGTAGAGCCTTGATAGGATAGTTAGGCCTAACAAGCCTAAACAGGCAGTTACATTCCTGCACATGGGAAATGAAGGACACTTTCTTGTTTATGAAGTGTTTGAGGATTAAATACATAAAAGGAGGATTTTATAATACATAAAATTGGTTATCATGATCATAATATCCTCAATTTTATGGAAGAAAATACTAAGCTAGGCTATTAAGGCTACACAGGTCTAATTATTCATAAGTGTTAGGCATGGGGTAGATCAAGTCTCAATATTTTTGATGGTGTAAATGCATAAAAATGAATATTTAGATATGTTAAGAGATGTTTAACACCTCATTTAGTAATTTATTATTTAAAATCATCCATTAAATTTATTATTTGCTCAGGGTCCCTCTTTACCTACACACATATTCTTATCATATCAGAAAAGCTATCTTAGGAGTTTTAGAACTCCATGGAGAATATGTATGGTGTGAAATGTATATTTGAGGAGTTGGGGCAGTTATTTTAACTCTAACCCATGGAATTAGTTTCAAGATCAAGACACTAATTTATATGAATTATCCTTAAGGATAAGAATTATCTCAAAGTCTTGTTATGCACTGTGAAGAGCCAAAAAACTTACTTTCTCACACTCATAACATCAATAAGGATTTGCATGGGATCTGAAGGACTCTACAGAAGGTAGACAGGGTTTTAAAATTTATTTTCTTATAATTAATTTATCTCATCAAAACTCCTAACTCTATGAAACATAATTAAGACCTCCAACCACCTCAGAAACACTATTTGCATTATTTTGGAGCTTTAAGAGGACATAATTTTGCTTCGTATTTGAAGGATAAGTTGTATGAGATTAAATGAAATTTGGAGATGATATAGGGGTTTTTAATGAGTGTTATTGGAATTTTTTGGTGGGTTAGGCCTCCTAACTATATGAACCATTCTTAAGACCACTAGAGCTTCTAAACCCTATCAAAACCCATATAGAACATGATGGAGGAAAACTAGAGGGAATCACATAGAAGTTACTTTAAATGGATTATGGGATACATAGAAAACCTTTTTCACTCTTATAAGGTTCTACTTATGGAATTGGTGTGTACGTGAAATTGTACAAATGTACTAAAACCCTATTTTTTGCAAGTTTTAATGATGATTTCAGGGTAAAAATCTGGATGAATAGTTATATATCATTTAAGAGGGTAGTGTGAAATGTATTACACCTTATAAAATTAAAAAAAACTCTTAAATACTCTTATAAATGCTTGCATTAAATATCTAGTCTAGAAGTGTAAGTGATAGGTGACTTAGTCACCTAAATGAACAAGAGTTATAGGTGTGCACTATTTGAAAGGAATATTTCATGGTGTGAAATGTATTTTTATACTTTAAACATACTAATTTACCTATTATTATGGTTTTATGAAAGTCTCATGGTTTTTCAAGAAAGTAGCACTACGTAACTAAGCCTAGTTGCCTATTATGCCTACTTGGTCAACTAAGGAAGATGCCTGTTGGCATAGAGGGATGTTAAGGGAGTAAATATAGGGTCATAAACATTATTTTAAATACCTCATGGATTTGATCATACACATTTCATGTCCATTATGGAGGATGGGCTAGTTTTTCAAATGTTATTGGTAGGCAAGAGAGAGGTAGGATACTTAATACCATATGGAGGCCAAAATGAACCACATTTCTACCTTCATAATTATCAAAATAAGATTTAGTTAGATAATTTTTATTGATCATGGTGTGAATGGAGTCAACCAATACTAAAGGAGCCTCCACTATACCATTTCTTACACCATACTCTCATTAAAAGACATCATCCAATTAAGGTAATGCATGGAGATAGCATGGAGTTTTTATTAATGTTTGTAACTAATGATTGAGTTAATGAGGATCATCATGACATATTATCCAAACTTACACACTAGATTATCCTATATTTCCCTTATATTATTCTATAAATTGAGGAAAAAATGTCATTATATGCATCCCTTAGCTAGGTATGAAGAAACTCTACCCAAATTGCACCTTGTAAAACTTTTGAATGAATATAAGGACTGGTTCAGATTCTCATGTTAGCCTAGTGTGCTCTATACTTTTTGATTTTAATAATTTTTGAGTTTAATCTTACTTAGCAGGTCCTTGTTCACACCTAGTTGCTAGGATATTATCATAAATAGGTCATATGATGTGTGTAAATGCTAGTGATTGTGATTAAAGTGTAATATTATTTGTAGTGTCTTGAATTATACCTCTCATCCATAACCTTCAATTTTCATCCATCTACCATAACCTTCATGTGAAGTACTAAACCTATAGAGTTTCTTGAATAACATTCTTTGGTCACTAGTCATTATTGTATTCACAAGTGTTATTGTAGGATCAATTAGATTGGACAAGATATTATTGGTACGTCACCTTATTTATATTATGTTTTGTTTTATGTATTTATTTATCCCTTTTCATCAGCAAGTTATTATATATTTGGAATAGATCCATAGATAATGCATCATTAGAGTTCACCCCAAAACTAGAGGGTCGCCTTATTAACTAGGCTACCTAAACATAGAGGTAATCTCATTGTATCAGTTAGATGAGGTAGGTTTGAAACACGTCTATGTTAAGGGTGAAATATAGACTAATAATAGGTCCCCTTAAATTTCTCACTTTGTGCCATGTTATTCCCAATGATTTAAATTATACCATGATAGTTTTCAGTCTTGTCTTGACCTATGGACCCTTAATTAACTCTCCATCTAGTGGACCACCTAGTCTGTTAGCAATATTTTATAACTTAATCATGATAAATACCCCCTCCCTAAACACATCACTTAAATAATGACCCTTTTATCCATTTTCTCATGACCCCTTGACTTTCATTGGTTAGGGTTGTTGGTATCAACTCTTGAACCTACAACCAAGGCTCTGATACCACTTGTCAGGGAAACCCCAGAACAACAAACATGCTCCTATCCCCCCTTTAGTCAGGATCTTGCTCTACCAATTAGAACACATGTGATTACTTCTTGTATTAGCAACTAGACACGGAATTATACCAGAATCAATAAGTAACTAGAAATATGAAACAACACTGGAATTAAGAGACAATACACAATTGTATTATATACATAGAAGAATATACAATAAGGAAGATGCCACTTCTTCCTCCACCTCAAAGGTCCACCACACCTCAAGACCTTCTTCCCTCTCTCTCTCGGTCCCAACAATCAACTCCAATATAGAATTGATGTTCACCTCTCCAACCAGTCAGTAACACGCTGCCAGTTCACCAAGTACGCACAACCATACTCCAAGTAGATCTCCTACTCTCTGCTGCTACCTGCAAATCATTAGACCTTACTCACCATGTAGACATCTCTACACCCCTGAAGAACCCTTGTCCTTGCCTCACCAAGTCCTTATGATTCTTCAACCAGTACTCTAGTGGATCAGCTCCTTGACCTTGCAGACCTTGCAACTCTCCCTGATCATACACACTCAGCACCCCTTTTGGAACTAGGAGGAGCTACACTAGCTCTCTCTAAAAGCTCTATGGCTTTCTAGGACACATTTACAATACAATCATGAGTCCATATATAGATCTCATCCAAACAATAATTAGACAATAATACAATAATTAAATCCGCAGCTCTCAGTCTAAGAATAGCTCTAAACATGCAAACACTTGGTTCATCAACCAACTGCCCGTAACATACTCGCAACTTGAACCACAGGTGACCGACGTCGGTCCCTGGCCGCCTGGGGGTACCGATGCCGGCCGATCCATGACCGACGTCAGTTGCCTTCCTGTCTCCCTCCTGCCATCGTCGGTTGTCCTGACCGATGCCGGTGTCTATGACACTTCGCAACACTTCCTACAACCTCCATAACTTCCCCTGTTTGCATCCTGGTGAAGCTTTTAGCTCCACAACCTAACAATCTCCCACTTGGAGATAAACAGCTGCACCTATACCTGTATCTGTAGCTCATCTAATTTGTTTCCTGGTTTGTATCCCTCTTCAAGATGAATCCTAAAGACCACCCACCACATAGCCTATGATGCTATACCTGTCATTCAAGTAACCTGCCACATCCGAACCTACACATCCATGTAGTAAAGAACTTGACTTAGCATAACAAGAATCCCTGTTGCTAGTCCCACTGAACTGCCCTCCAGTACTCCTTCCCCGAATTGGATCCATACTTTCTGACAACCCCCACTGAATTGGGAAAACTCAGATCTATAATAGATCTCATGTGATTTTGAACCCTGTTTCAAGCTAAGCTTGAACTGTCCAGCCCTTGGTGTGCTTACCAATTCTGCATTCTACATAATGAACCTCACCAACACCATCTTCACATCAGCTCCCACTGGAGATAAAATCTCCATGTCTCTTATGCCAAAGAATTTCGCTGCTCCAAATTCTTCATGACACACCTCTGAACTAACCTTACCTTTTAGCTCAGTAAATCCCTGTATGTACAAAACCTGCTAGCAAACCATCCACATACAGTAACTGGATAATGTCACGACTCATCATCCACCTGGTAAGAATAAAAAACAACACAATAGTTACACTGACATTGACTAAAGCCATGCTTAGTCATCCACCTGTCAAAACCTGTACTACTATCCTGCAACTGCTTCAAGACCATATGCCTTGGCCTTATGTCTCTTGTATCCATCCACTCTCTTCTTTAAAACGGGAATCCATCTCTCTCAGTGCTTTCTTCCAGCTGACAACTCTACCAACAAAATCCTGTTTGGTTCTTCTCCAAGGACTCACTCCTCATCCATGCTAAGCTCCCACTATATCTGGACTCTACCTGCATTGCTTCTTCACATCCTCCTGGTTCTTGACCATCAGTAAGCAATATAAAGAAGGTGAACAACGAATATGAGGTTCACTTACCCTTCTGACCTCCACATGAGCGTTTGAGACTTGCTGTCTACCCAATATCCATTCTAGTGACCGTTCTCGGCCATCTCCCAGTCTGCTCCCGACCGATGTCGGTTCCCTACACTGACCCTGACTGCGGACGTCATCTCCCTAGCCGACACTGGTATCCCTCCTGCCGACGCCGGTCCTTATGACCGACGTCGGTCTTCCTGCAGCCGACGTCGGTTACTGTCTGACTGACGTCGGTACCTGTGTTCATCTGTGAGTGACAACTTTTTACCTGCGAGCTCTCCATGGATCAAAATCCTAATCAACTCAACCCTGCTCTGCTCAGAATGATTTAGTCTCCTCACCTGATCTTTGTCTGTCATCTCCTCCATGAACACCAAGGCTTTCCAGTTCTTTAGCTTGTCAAAAATGTCTGTCTTCCGCTTCAGAACCTGCATTCTCCTTCTACATATGTAACCAAGCCTACAAAGCCACATCTCTGTAACAGAAGGTGAATCAGTAATATAAGTAGATAGATAAAGGATACCTACTTTCTTACCACCATCTAATTCAAGTGTATCTGCTGTGAGAGTTAAAGTGCATCTCTCATCACCCAAATTTCTTGAAGAAATTAGACTCATCTCCAAGACTGGTACCTGCATGACTTCCTCCAACCACTGTGAGTCATCCGTCTGCAATTTCAGCTTCACTTCCCCTTCGTCAATAATCTAACAAGGCTCTCCAAACCCTAAATAAATCTCTCCAAAGTCTCCAAAGACATACCCATGAAAAGATGCTCTATTTTGGGCTGCATGGAAAGAGGCAAAAGAATCTGTAAACAAAGATTCCACTTTATCCAGAACATCCTGTGCAATATTACCTGCAACATATGCTTCCACCAGCTGATCTGCTACTGACCAACAATCTCTTTTTACCTGCTCTTTCTTTCCATCAATCAGACCATTCGTGCTATTCAGTTTCTCCATTCGTAGCTTACTATCTTCTGCCGTTGCTATACTCCCACTCAATTTGAAACCCCTGTGAGTGACCTATAATCAAAAAACACTACCAAATCTGAAACCACCTGTTAGTCAACCCAACCTGGCTCTGATACCACTTGTTGGTATCAACTCTTAAACCTACAACCAAGGCTCTGATACCACTTGTCAGGGAAACCCCAGAACAACAAACATGCTCCTATCCCCCCTTTAGTCAGGATCTTGCTCTACCAATTAGAACACATGTGATTACTTCTTGTATTAGCAACTAGACACAGAATTATACTAGAATAAATAAGTAACTAGAAATATGAAACAACACTGGAATTAAGAGATAATACACAATTGTATTATATACATAGAAGAATATACAATAAGGAAGATGCCACTTCTTCCTCCACCTCAAAGGTTCGCCACACCTCAAGACCTTCTTCCCTCTCTCTCTCAGTCCCAACAATCAACTCCAATATAGAATTGATGTTCACCTCTCCAACCAGTCAGTAACACGCTGCCAGTTCACCAAGTACGCACAATCGTACTCTAAGTAGATCTCCTGCTCTCTGCTGCTACCTGTAAATCATTAGACCTTACTCACCATGTAGACATCTCTACACCCCTGAAGAACCCTTGTCCTTGCCTCACCAAGTCCTTATGATTCTTCAACCAGTACTCCAGTGGATCAGCTCCTTGACCTTGCAGACCTTGCAACTCTCCCTGATCATACACATTCAGCACCCCTTTTGGAACTAGGAGGAGCTACACTAGCTCTCTCTAAAATCTCTATGGCTTTCTAGGACACATTTACAATACAATCATGAGTCCATATATAGATCTCATCCAAACAATAATTAGACAATAATACAATAATTAAATCCGCAACTCTCAGTCTAAGAATAGCTCTAAACATGCAAACACTTGGTTTGTCAACCAACTGCCCGTAACATACTCACAGCTCAAACCACAGGTGACCAACGTCGGTCCCTGGCTGCCTGGGGGTGCCGACGCTGGTCGATCCATGACCCATGTTGGTTGCCTTCCTGTCTCCCTCCTGCTGTCGTCGGTTGTCCTGACCGATGCCGGTGTCTGTGACACTTCGCAACACTTCCTGCAACCTCCATAACTTCCCCTATTTGCATCCTGGTGAAGCTTTTAGCTCCACAACCTAACAAGGGTAACCATCGATGGTTGACCCTAATTGTTGACAATTGGGGTCATAAACTTGCCTTAAGCACTTCAAAGAATTTCCAACTTTGTTCAAGATTAATATCTTATAGAATGGAAACTTGCTTTAACTCCAAATTTTAAAGATGAACAAAAATAATCAACTTCATCTCCTCCCAACTTAGTAACTTTCCTTTAGGCCTCCCTCTCTTACTTAGTAGCTTTGTGTTATAAATATAGGGCTCTTGGAAGAGTTATGCATATAGTCTCTCTTATTTTCTTTGTGTAGGTACTTAGCACCCTAAAGCTATGTCCACATAAATTTTTAAGGTTCAAGCATTATTATGGTGCCCAACTCTCTTTAGGTCCTCAACTATCATTCACTTGGAATCACTCAAGTATCCTTCTTTTGTTTTTAGTGTTTTCCTTTCTTTATCAGGTTTTCTTGTTTCATTGCATTCACTTGCACACCTCCCCTCACCCAATAATCTAAAATATAACTCCTACCCCTTAGCCATTACATTTTCACCTCTATCTTATAAATCACCAAATTTTACAGGCAACTATCACTAGTTGGTAACATTTATCACCAATCATACCCAACCATTACTGGTCACCCTGACCACCGATAGTCATTGTCAAGGAAAATAATAGATTGTTATTTTATCCCATTTTACCTAATAAAATCCTTGTTTCTATTTTTGATCTACCTATAGACCCTACCCAAATCCTCTAAACCTAACCTTGGTGTATTTGTGTATGGTGTTGACCCACCATTGTAACATTTTCTATCGAATAGGTATATCATTTATTTATTTGTATATGCATTTATGTTCGTATCAGTTTATTATCTTTTAATTTTATTTTTATAACATTTCTATCATTATGGGAGTGGATTGATAGCCATCCAAGGGAGATTTTGCTTCTTGGATCTATCACTACTAGGCAGTCCACCCTTCATACCTATCTAACAAATGAGTTTGTTTAATGTGATCTTATTTTAGGTAGTACTTCCTCACCAAAAAGGATTTCTCACTATGTTTGGTCATCAATGTGTGAATTTTATCAAGTACACACCCTAATACTCATTTTATTTTATCTACTTTCAAAATTGAGAAATGAAGGAAATAAATTGAAACATTTTGGCATGTCTGGTGGGACTCTAGTTACCTTTCTTCCTTAATTATTTGCTCATTAAATGAAATCATTTCTTTTTGGGCCTAAAAAACAACCATTTGCATTCATTGATTACTTTCTAATTTTAGTTCACCTAGTGAATTAGGAGGCATAGTAATATTATCATAGCATTCACACTTGTTATCACACATAAAATCAAACCACAAATAATTTACACATCAAAACAATAATTGAGACAAGGATTTATTAGGATTTCATCACTTGGTAGCAACCTTACCCCCTCCTGGCTATCCCACTTATATTTCACCACTAAGGGGAGAACCAACTCAGTTCTCTGATTGAGTATAAACTCTAAACTCAATATATCTTAGCTAAGCACTTGATACCCTTATCTTTGTGGGATTGTGAAGTGTAGGTGTAGGCCCCAACACCAAGCCACATACTAAAGTTCAACATAGATCTTCCTTTTGAGCACCTAAACAACCTGAAACCATCCATAGACTTCCTCTTTAGTACCCATTTTTCAATCCAACCTCCCTTATCACACTCTTTAAGGCATAAGCCAAAAGTGATTTAAAAGTAATCGTAAGGTTAAAAGGAACTTCTTAGTGTATGTATTGATTGCTTTGAAATAATTTTGGGTTTGCTCTTTGTATGAGGTGTGATTATTACAATAACATTCCCTATTTTCTCATATGGTTTTAACCAGAAAACAAGTGAGAAATCAAAACAACCAATCACTACCTTCTTCATCCATGTATTATACCTTAGATGTTGATAAATATCCTCATTCTTCACCTCACCATTCTCCTTCACCACCTTCTCCTTCAATAATCCTAACCATATCTAAAGGAGATCCAAACTTTAAATCCCTTATTAGAAATAATCAATTGGTTTACAACACTACCTCAATACCTTGCCTCACTATACCCCCCCATTACTTCAGTTCCTTCTTTTGAACCTTATCTTGGTATGCCATCCCACCTTATAGCAGGGAACACTTTAACCCATCCATTGACTCAAGCCTCTTCCAACATCCCATCCAACCAAACTCAAACCAACCTTCCCCATCCTAACTAAACACCTCCTATCACACCCCATGTGGGTTCAACCTTACCATTAGTCTCCTACATCTCATCTATTATGGCATTATCTTCTACTCTAACTCCTATCTTCCCTTTGGTTGAAACCAATCCCTTGACCATAGTACCACCTCAAAACCTTCCCCCAATCAACACTAGGGTAGCTACCCAACCTCAACCTTCCCAAATTCCTCCTACCTAAACCATACCAACCACATTCTTTCCTCAACAAGTGCCTATGACAACTTACTAGTATATCCCTAACCCATAAGGGTACATACCACCCTCCACACAACCTTTCATATCAAGCAGTTCTTATGTACCACCATCTCAACCACTTGGTACCACTTATCAGTATGTGGCTTCTTTGGTACCATTTTCTACATATTCATAGATTTCCACATGCCAACCCCAATAAAATGTACCTCCTAATTATGCATCTTCTCAACCCCAACCCTATCTAATCAAAATGCTCATGGATAAAATGACTAGTTTGGATTCATCCATCTTCACCTTAACCAATCTTTTGTCTTAAAACCAATTTTTTAACGAGCCTATCCACCCCTCCATGCCCATCCATGCTTATCCTTCTCAATGGGAATTATGAAAATTTTCTAAATTCCAAGGTAAAGAGGATCCTCAGCAGTACTTAAGAGATTTTTTTCATGCTTGTTACTTAATCGCTTATGGTGATGCTCTTCTTCTCTGAACCTTTCCCATGTCATTATCTAGGGCCACCCTTGATTGGTATAGTTCCCTTCCCAATCATTCTATCTTTTCTTTCTCTCAATTGGCACAAACATTTGTATAGCACTTTTCAATAAACATATCTAAAAAGGTTTCTATTACCGACCTATAATCCATCAAATAATTTGAGGATGAATACTTTGTTGATTTCATTGCCAGATGGAGGGCCCTCATTAATCAACTCACTTTCACATTACCTCAACTCAAATTAATCAAATTATTCTCTTGGGGTGTGCTAATTACATTTTCCAACTCTTCAAGTCCAAAATTTCAAGACCTTTGATGAAGCATTCACTATGGCCCAAAAATTATAAAATTGAGATATCAATGAATGGAAGTTAAAGATTCAAAATAAAAATTCTAGTTTCAAATCCACTAAGTCATCCTCCACTAAAACCACAAACCCAACTAGTTCTAAATCAAAAGCCTCAGCACACTCAATTTTTCTCAAAACAACAACTCCTCCAACCATCAACCATACACCTTAAACCAACAATCCTTCCATTCGCTAAAATCATACCCAAAATTGGGCTCCTTCAAAACCATTTACCCTGATTAGGGAATATTATGCATCAGTGTTGGAAAAATTACTTAAATCCAATCTAATTCAACTTCCACCCATCAAGCCCCCTTAATAATTTGATACTTCTCACCCCCTTCCTGGGTGATACAATGAGAATGATCATTGTAACTATCATTAGGTTCTTAGACATGATACCAATATATGAAATAACTTTAAGAGTATTGTCTAGGACCTAATTGATAAAGGGGAGCTTATGTTTGATAACCCAAATTCTTCTTCCAACCAATCTCTTGATATTTTTCAAAAACCATTCCTAAATCATCCACCTTCAACCCAACACCATGAAATCCAACCAAAATATTCCAACTCACATGAGGCACACACAAGTAATGTCATCAAGTAATGCACCCACTACTAAAGAAGTCATCACCTCTATCACCCAAATAGAGGAAAGAAACCCACCACCTATTACTTTAGATTTCCAAGAAGTAGCTACCCCTTCCACTTCCCTAGATGAAACTACAATTCTATCTACCTCTCCTATGGTGGAAATACCCAAGGAGATAACAACTCCATTGACCATTTCATCCACTCCTCCAGACTGAATAAAAGAACCACCTGCTTATTTAGACAACCAAACCAAGGAAGAAACTATACCAATCCTTCCTTTTGAAGCCATTGCCCTTACCATACCAATTACATAATTATTTGTACCTCCCTTGGAAACCACTTCCCAAAAGACAATACCCCTACCTACCCAATCATTACCTTTGGAACCTTACACCAAGGATAACAACATTGAAACCACCCATTCTTCTTCCATAAAGGGTTTGAGATTTGAAACGAATGATCAAGGAACAAAACCCATTATAAACCTTTTTCCTTACTAGTTCAAATCTTGGAGTTCACCTTCCAACCTAACTTTGATATAGCCACCTTTTGGCATTGGCTTGGACTCCCATATCAAAATAAAACCAAACCTTCTACTTAAATTTTGTCCACTCTCAAGCCTATTATTACAACTCCACCAACTACCCCTCCTAAATTCACCACATAATCATCTTAATTACACCGACCTAAAATTGTCAAGTCACCTTATGCTTCTTTTATCAAGCCAATCAAGAACTTGGGGATACTTCTTATGCCCAACCCTGCTCACCCTCCTTTGAGATTGGATTTATCCACATCAACCCAACCAAGACCTAATCCAATTAAGCCCATTAATAAGTAAGGATTTCCTAGACTACAACCTTAAGGAAGGACCATACTAACTCCTTCACCTCTACCTTTTATTTTAGGATTACATCCCTCCACCATTACCATTACCTACTCTTCCTCCAAAAAACCATATCCTCCCCTTTCTCTACCTATAACAACCCAATCCTATAGTTCATCATCAATCCTTACCAAGATTTCTCCATCCACTTTCCCATCCATTAAACCCTCATCATCTAAACCCCCAATTCCTTAACCAATTATAACTAAGCCAATTCTTTCTAAACTATCATCTAAGCTCAATCCACCAACCACACCTCATATCAAGAAGTCCTTTCTGAATAAGGTTCCTACACCAAAAATACAAATTCCACCACCTCCAAAATATTTATCAAAAACTTATACAAATATTTTATAAAGGCTCCTGTAAGCTTATACCATTAGCCTACCGCTAATCAAGCCTTTTGACCCCACTCACCAAAACTCGACCTGGCTCAATGACAATCTAATTTGTCTTTTCCATAAGACCCATGGGCATGATAAAGAGAACTATAGAGATCTCCGAACTATCATGCATGGCCTTTTAGATGAGGATGATCTATTGGATTAACTTTATTTAAGCCCCTTGCCTCTTTTACCACCTATCCAATCTACCTACCAATCATCTGCTTCTCTACTCTTACTAAGGAGTGAAACAGAGGAATCAAAGAAAGCAATCAGTCCCCTTATCCATACCATTTATATGGTGACTTATTCTCAATTCCAATAAAAGGATAAGTGTAAATTAGTCGAATAGAATGAAAAGGTCAAAACCAAGGCCACCATTCCTTGGTCTTACCCTTCAACTCCCCAAAAAAATAACCAAACCCAAAAAATACACCTTCACCTTCACCCTCAAAAACATCTAATCTTAAACTCTCCATTTTGGGATCCCTTTCATCTTATAATGCATCTTCATTCATCTAACACTTGGTGATAAAACAACTTCACCAAATACTAGTCAAAATGAGTCTTTATGACTTAATTAGCACCTTGCCTCAACATTTTCAATCTTTAATTGAAGCACTATATTTCATAGAGGTTCAACCAGATGATCCCCAACCTCTTGCATCTTTGATCAAGGTTGTCCAACATGCTATCGTGGTCACCTTTCAAGAGTTTTAAATACCACCATATCATAGTGAAGACCTTGATCCCCTTATTTTTATCACAACATCCATCAATCATACACATGTCAAAAGAGTTATGATTGATGGGGGATCGAGTATCAATTCATCTCATCCCATGCCTATGATCAAATACAACTACCTAAAAACATCATGTTGAAAATCTTAGCAATTCTTCAATCATTTAATGATACATTGGCCACCACTCTAGGAATAGTTGTGTACATCTATTTGGGGCCTTGAACTATTCATGAATTATTTTATGTCATAGAGGGTGAATTTCAATATAATGTGTTACTCGGTTGCCCTTAGATCCATGCCATGTGATGCATCCCTTCTACCCTTCACTGGTGTGTCAAATTTGAACATGAGGGACAAGTCATTATAATCAAATACAATCCAAGTCCCTTTGCTTCTTTTAATATGACATATCGTCCCAATGATGTTCTTATTCCACCTTTATTCTCTTTACAACCAACCTCTATCCAGCCACCACATCAACCCAACCCACCAACACTTATATCTTTAACAATGATGAAACATCCACTAGTTCAACCATTCCTTCATCATAAATACCAGTTAAACACCCCTTGTAATCCATGTTCTAGTGTCTTATGCTAGATTAATTTCAAAGTTTGGCCTTATATACTCTCTCTTCTCCATATGAATTTTGGAACCTTCAAAATGATCCATCTTATGATCCTAATATAAGTACCCTTATCCACTTTAGCCTTCTTAATAATAGAACATATTTCATCTATGGGGGACTTGATAACCCACTCCTTGCTCCCATTGATATGCCTTATATCCAGCTATTCAATTCCAAATTCTCTTATATTAGAAACCTAGAATTTGCTCAAACATACCTCCATTAGTGTGCTTGGAAAGGGTTTGGTTTTGGCCTTTATGAACAAGGACCCCATAAACATCCCATTGTCAAAACCCAAAAACCTTAAAAGTTATTTGGCCTGGGATATGATTCCCTAAAAGGGCCCACATCACCCAAACCAATTCTCACCACTCTTGATGAATATCTACCCTTGCCAAACCCACTATTCTAATTTAACAAACCTTTACCTTCACCAACCTCACTTTTCCAATTTGAAAAACCTTTGCCCTCACCAACCCCACTTTTCCAAATTGATGAATCTCTACATTTACTAACTCCATCTCTCCAATTTGAAGACATCAACATCATCCCACCTATTTTTTTTTGGATCAACACCATCAGTTTGGGTCACCTAACTTATCAATAGGAAAGCCAAACCAAACCATTCCTCTTATCCACCTTGAAATGATTACACATGACTCACCCACCATTAACATTATCCAATGTCAAGACAAAAATTCTATTCTTCTCTCAAAAAATACCTCCCTCCTAAAAACCAAACAATGCTAAATGAGTCAACCACAAAAGTTAATTTGTGCACTTAGGAGGACCCTCATATTATCAAGATCAACCAATCCTTAACCCTTGAGGAACAAAGAGACTATCAATATTTTCTCTATAACCATAGCATAACATTTTCTTGGTCTTATCAAGATATACCTAACATTTACCCTTCCATCACTCTTCATAACATCATTACCCATCCTAAAGTTAAGCCTATTCATCAAAAACTTCATTGTATGCACCCTCACATATCTCTTTTTGTCAAAGAACTTCAATGCCTTCTATCTGCTAATTTCATTTAACCCATTGACTATCCAAAATGGGTCTCCAAAAAATTTCCTATTACTAAACCCACTGGGCGACCCTGCCTTTGTGTGGATTTTCGTGATCTTAACCTTACATGCCCCAAAGATGACTTTCCCTCCCTAACATAGACAAAATTATTGATCTCACTATTGGCCATGAAATGTTATCCCTTATGGATGGGTTTTTAGGATATAGCCAAATCCTGATCACATCTCAAGATTAACATAAAACATCCTTTATCACCCCATGGGGAACTTTCTACTATCATGTCATGCCCTTTAGCCTAAAGGATGCAGGAGCTATTTATCAATAGGTCATGACTTACATTATTCATGACCTTATCCACAAAATAATTGAGAATTATGTTGATGATTTGATCAATAAATCTGAGCACCACCAAGATCACCTCATTATTCTTGTTACCATCTTTGAAATACTTGGCCATTATCATGTCAGGCTCAACTAAAAGAAGTGTATCTTTAGGGTCTTATCAAGAAAACTTTTGGGCTATATTGTTTCCCTCTGTGAATTAAAAATTAACCTCATAAAAGTTTAATCCATTCTAGAAATGCCTCCCTCTACTAACCTAAAACAAATTCATAGCCTATAAGGTAAACTTTAATCAATCCACCACTTTATCTCCTAGCTATCTGATCACTATCAGCGTTTTCACCACCTCCTTAAAAATGAGACCTCCTTTAAATAGACCAAATAATGTTAGCAAGCCTTCAATGCAATCAAGGAGTATCTTCTCTCTCCACTAATCCTTATTCCTCCAAAAAAGGATCAACCTTTGTATCTATACATATCTACTATCAATCATTCCTTGGGGGCCATGTTTGCTCATCGTGATGACAAAAATAAGGAGCTAGTCATTTATTACATCAGTAACACCCTCATTGACTATGAAACCTAATACACCCATCCAAAAAAACTTTTCCTTGCCTTAGTTTTTATCACCTTTACAGTTCATCACTATCATCTTAAACATAAAAATTATGTCATTACTAACATTGATACCCTTAATTATATGCACCCTAGGCCATGTCACAACCAACATATGGGTAAGTGGATCATGCTATTAGTGGAGTTTGATCTTGAGTTTCTTCCACAAAAGTCTGTTAAGGGTAAGGTAATTATAGACTAACTAGTTGAAGCTACACTCCCTAATAATCAAACTCCCCCTCTTACATTTCCAGATGAGTCTATAACTACCCTTTCTTTAGAAGATCCCACCTGCCAAATGAATATGTATTTTGATGGCTCTAAATGTCAAAATGGTGGTGGTGTTAGCATAATCCTTATTCCTCTTAATTGTTAACCTCTTCCCTATATTCTAAACTTGATTTTGAATGTACTAATAATATAGCTGAATATGAGGCCTTGGTCATAGGTCTCCAAATCTCTCTAGCTTTAGGAATCAAAATAAATAGAATCTTTAGAGACTCTCAACTTATTATCAACCAAGTCATGGGAGCCTATCAAAGCAAAAATGATGTTCTTATAAATTACAAATATCTTGTTGAAAAACTATTAACATTATTTGACCATTATATTATCCAATCGGTCCCTTGTTCTACCAAAAAATTGTGAACAGATTGGCTTCCATTACATCCCAAATTCTATTTCAACCTACTGACTATAAAATATTTGTCACCATCCACCATTTCATCACACCATCCTACCTCAATCTTGATATTCCTACCATTTACAAAGAAACATCATCTTCAAACATTTCGTATGATCAAATCTTTGATTACCTTAACATTGGTATCCTCCCTTTAGATATTTCTAGAAATCATCATAGAGATTACATTCAAATAACCTCTCATTACTTAATATTAAGGGGCATTTTTTATAAATGAGGCTTTGATGATATCCTCCTTCATGGCAATGAGGCTTCTCACACCATCAAAGAAGCACATGATAACATCTATGGGGGGCACTTCAGTGGTCTGACCATTGCTAAGCATACCCTTTACCTAGGTTAATTTTGGCCCACACTAAATTAGGATTATTGTGACTATGTCAAGAAATGCACCAAATGTCAACAACATGCTAACCTTCATCATGCACCTCTTCATGGTCTTTAAGTATTAACTAAATATTAGCCTTTTTCATAATGGGGTCTTGATCTTATCAGATAAATCAATCTAAATTCCTCATAGTGACATCAATATATCATCATCGCTATGGAATCTTACACCAAATGGGTAAAAACCATCATGCTAATCTCAATCAAATTTGAAAAAATCATTGATTTTATCAACCACCAGATCATTTGTCACTTCAGTGTTCCTCATAAAGTCATCACTAATAATGGTATATCCTTTTAAAAAATGTTCAAGAACTTTGTGATACTTTTGGTATCAACCTAAGCTTCTCCTAGCCTTATCAACCTCAAGACAATGGACAGGCTGAGGCTTCCAACAAAACCCTCATCAAAATGCTCACTAAAGTAGTCAATGCTTTAGGAAAGGACTGACACCTCCATATCCCATTTAATTAATGGGATTATGACACTAGTATCCAAACTGCTATAGGTGCTACACCTTTTTCTCTTATCTTTGGAACCAAGGCTATCTTACCTATTACAGTCCAAATTCCATCTCTCTACATATCCTTACATGAGATTCTTTCTGAAAGTGACTATCATAAAAAATGCTTAGCACACTTAGAAGTTCTTAATGAACATCACCTTGTTTCCCTCAATAATATTTACATTTATCAAGAGAGTATTAAATGAGCATACAACAAACATATGAAAATACTAGAATTCAACATCAAAGACCTTGTCCTCAAGGAAAACCAAACATGTCACCAACATGGAAAAGACCAATAAGGGAAATTTTTATTTTAATCAGTTAGGACCCTACATTATAACCCATAAGTATAGATCAGGTGCCTATTTCATGTCCTCTCTCAAAGGTAGGCCAAAACCTGAACCCATAAATACCTCACATTTGTATCTCTTTCATTGTTAAATCAAGTTTCAAATATACTTTATTGTCTCACTTATGTCCATCCCTTGGTTCATTAACCTTCTTTTCTATCTCTTTTGATATTAATTTATTATACAAAACCATGCGATTCATCTATCATAGTAATAACCTCATTCTAAATATGGGTACCTTGGCTCTACCCATAACATGGTTCTCATGGATACTTTTCATATTTTTCATAGATGGAATCCCATTGCTAATTGTTTTCCAAACCCCTTTCTCTAACCTTCCATGTCTAGGTATTGATTCTAAATGGGTATACCCTTTATACCTAAACAAAATTATCCATGCCTAATTTTAGTCTAAAATATATCCATACCTTAAAAATAAATAGCAGACTATTCCCTTGGAGGATAGTTGCCACATAAAATCAAAAGTTATTAAAAGTAGATTGCTCCCTTGAAAGACAATTATGCCAAAATAAAATCTTAAACTACTCCCTCCAAGGATGTCCAAAACAAATATTCATTAGAAGTTTCTAGTATTGATCAACATCAAAAACTTATAAAGCATAAGCAATAAAGGAAAATCCCAAATTAGTAGGCTATAATTAGCTCTTATATCTTCTAAATATAGATTTCTCACATCAATCAGTTTACCTACTATCTAATCAAGCTATAATTGAATTTTATAGCATAAGTAGACTTCTTGCATTGATTAGTCTACACATTATTATACAACATACCACTATCATGGAATTGTCTGCTGGGGTTTTTTGGTCACCTATGGAAAAGCTAATCATTTTGTTACCCATCAATTCTATTTTCTTCTACCCACTAATTCACATCCATAACTATAACCTACATCCCCAATGAACGTAATGGAATATGAGCTTAATTGGCATGAAGTGCTCAAGATACTGGTTTTCTCAATAAAACACACTGCTACAATGTGTTTGATAGGTTTATGTTCACTAAGACATTCCAACTATGGGTACATATTATTTGGTTCTCGCTAGTAGAGTACTGCTTCCTTTCTTATCTAAAATGAGGATGTAACATTTCCTCTATGTATACCAACCTAACATCTATTAATCTAGCATTACATTTTCTTAGCATTATTTTAATCATCAACATTCACACTATCTCATAAACCTACTCATCAATCACATCAACATTAATATCATGCAAAACAATAGTATCATCAATGACCAAACAATCACACTCATCATCAATCACATAATAAATCTTAAATAAAATATATAATCCATAACATTACATCATCATATCACCATAACCATCATCTATAACATCTACACACATCATCACTCATATTCAACATCTCATCAAGACATAAGAATCCATCTCATAAAAATATAAAGCGAGAAAATATCTATGTATATCTAAAACATCATATATATATATATATTTATATAAAGAATCAATATGTGTCTATATATGAAACACACATTGCTCATAAATACATCTCACATCTTCAGCATGTAGGATGCCATAAAAATCATAAAACAAAATTCTAGCATATATGTATCATGATCTTGGGGCACCACTACCACTGGCTCCTCTTACACCTATACCTGCACCTATCCCACTACCTTTATCTATCCTAGGTGGAGCCCCTATCAACTAACTCACTACCATATCCCACTAACCTAGGGTTGCAATCACTACTCCACCTACCAATCTAATTTGATACTCGCCCCATCATGGCTCATTAGGACACTATGCTAGCACAATGTCCTTATAATAGTACAAATCTTATATGGCTACTAGATATATGGCCTAAGTAATAAATCCTATGGGGACCACTCAAAATCTACCAACTTGTCATAGGGAATCCCTCTCATGTGTCACTATCCCCAGTGAGACACTCACCTAATCTCATTATACTATCACTACAATCAAATATCCCTGTAACATGTTCATCTAACCCTATAACATAGAAACCTATCTCTAGGTCTAATCCCTCTATACTGTCACTCTCCTGGCTAACTCTAAAGAGTGGCAATTTATCTTTGAAGAATGACAATCTTCCCCTATAACATAGTAATCAAGTCATGTGATATTTCCAATGCCACTACTACATGTGGATCCCTTTGTGTTGGTAATTGTGCTAGGTCAACATCCATTGATTGTTAGTCCCCATCTCTTATACTAAAATCAATGGTTATGTACCTCCCTTAAAACTAGGTAGGATAGTTAGTTGTACAACCTATATCATACCCATCTTGTAGAGGCAACTCCTCATGATCAATCTCCTCTTTCAATGCCTATGGCTCTGGTAAATAAAACTTTGCATCCTCCCTCCTATATCATATAGACTCTTGAGGGATATCTTGCACTAGCCCAAACTAATGTTGCACCTACTCAAAGGGGATACACTTTGTCTCACCATCTTGCCTCCCATAATCCCATCTCTACCTCTATAAAGATAAGGTATGATACCTATAGCTAAAACATATTGACCACATTCAATATGGCCTCCAAATAATGTTCCCAAGAACTAAACTCTCTAGGGCTCCTCTAAACCAATCAATGTCTTTTGAACCACCACCAACACCTATCATGGACCCATCTCTCCTCCATCACTAAAATCCAACCACATAATATATCATCTAAAATCCTTCTATTGGAAGGTCCAAATGTCTCAATACCCATATATGTTCATAGACCCAATAGTGAAATATAAATCTCACACTGATGCCATAATGCCTGTGCACCTTAAACCTCTATAGCACTTTGTATATCTGCACCAATAAAGCATGTTCCCACCCAAACCCAACTACACTAAAAAATAACTCCACCAACACCCCCAAAAACATGTCAGGGTATCTCCCTCTAATAGAATCTAGTAATGTATAATAGGTAATTCTTAACTACAAAATAGTCAACAAATGTCTCTCTTCCAGAGCTCTCCAATATAGTGGCTTAATATTGAACCTTTTGGATTGGAAATTTTCATCACCTCTATTGTATCCATACAACATCTCCATGCACTCATCAATATCATCCCCATATATATGGTAGATGGGATCATCACAAATGGGTAGACATGTGGTTTAGTTGACATCCTCTAACAAGATGCTTACCTCCCTTATTAGTAACTAGAAAGTATTAGTCATCAATTCCCATCTCTCAATTATGTCAACTATCATCACAACATATCTATGCAAACATTGGTAGTGGTGAATGAATCCAAAACCCACTGCTTCCATATATCACTAGTGTTCTACTGGCATGGCATCCCTCACCTCTATAAAAATATCTAGAATTTGATCTCATCATTGAATCTGATCATGTACCTACAACCATAAACAAGGCTACTCAACCACCCTATCTAATACCTCTATATTTCAAATCTATCTCAATCTACCATTTAAATGTTTACACTATTTCTAAACACCCCCATTCTACAACTTACTACATTTCTAAGCTAACCCATCTCCTACATCTTATAATTCCCTAACCCACCTATTCATTAACACTCAATCCTACCAAACTCCTACCTTAACCAAACCCCTACACTAACCCAACTATTCCCCTACCCATCTCCCCTCCAACCTACCCCAACTCTCACAAACCTACAAACCCAGCCTCTCTCCCATCCAACCTAACTCTGACATTATTCTCCAACCACTCAACTATTACCAATTCTTCCATACCATTGATGGTCCCTTTAGGGTCATTTCCCCCCTTAGTTGATCATCATCAATTGTCTCCAACTATCAGTGATCATTATTAAGTGCCCATAGGTAGTGAACCTTGACCTCTTGAACTCCTTCTACAACCCTAAAAAACCCCTGTTCCACCTAAACCCACTCCTTAACACCCTTACCTATGTCTAGCTACCTCTCTCCAACTACACCACCTACCCCCAACATACCATTTTGTACACACCTAACACACATAACTAAAACCCTAGCTCCACAATTCCACACTCCCATAGTTCTTAAAAATTTCACATACTTTTCTATATTTTACCATTTAAATTCAACTATTTCACTTTACTACAAAATTTAAGACACCCCAACCTCATTTTGGGACTGGTGCCACCACCTTAATCCATACCCAGCCACTTGTTTGCCTACACATCTTGTATTTATCTTGACCCCACTATCACTTGCATTTACCTTTCCACCCACTCATATGGAATTTTTGTCCAAATACTCATATTGGACAAAAAATTGCTTTTCCAAATTGAAAATGGGGACAAAATGGGCCTCATTGACATTTTTACCATCACTTTAGGGGTTTTAACCTAATCATCAATAGTTGCCTAACCATTACCACTTGACCCTCACCATCATCGATTAACCCTAACCATCAAGGGTTAGGGTGATTTTTCTTATTTTTCCCTTATCCAAATACATTTTTTATACTTCTCTTATAACTATTAATGCCTATACATGCCCTCCTCCTTACCAACCTCATACTTGTATGGGAGTTCATTTCTCCCCACTCACCAAGAACTACATTAGGCCTAAAGTCCCTATTGACTCTCTTGTCCATGGGACTATGTAGGTAGTGTCCTCTTACATTGAACATCAAGATTCAACTTGGCCTTCATCTATCCAACCCACTCTACCACTTATTTTCCCATGTCCACCTCAATATTGGCCTTAAAGCTGCGTATTCACCTACTTTGTGGTGACCTTACTTTGGTCCTCTTGACTGCCTTAACCAATTTTACCCTATTAAACTTATGTATTATGCACCACCTTGTGTGTGTCTTTCCCCATTATGTTTTTCTTAAGAACACTTCCTACCCTAGATACTTGAGCAAACACTACCCTTTTCTAGGAACACATGATAAGTCTAACCTGATCAATTATGACTAATGTTGGGGACTGGTTACCTTGTCACTTATCCTTGAACTCAACCTTATTTTTACCAACATGGAAATGTTAGTATTTGCATGATGATGTACCTCAAAACTCATTTCATCTCTTATGAATACTTATCATTTCAATGCCCAACCTCATAACCTTCATTATCAAACCCTGACCCAATTCAAAATTTATCTCATTGACTCCTGATTTGAGGGGGAACACCTCCTCCCTCCCATATTTGGGGCATAGACCTAGATCTTGACCAATTTCATATTTTTGTTTTACATCATGATTAAAACTACACAACAAAAAGGGGTAAAATGTAGACACCTAAAAACTAAACCATGATAGTTTTTAGTCTTGTCTTGACCTATGGACCCTTAATTGACTCTCCATGTAGTGGACCATCTAGTTTGCTAGTAATCTTTTACAAATTAATCATGATAAATACCTCCTCCTTGAACACATCACTTAAATCATGAACTTTTTACCCATTTTCTCATGACCCCTCAACTATTGTTGGTTATGGTAATCATTGATGGTTGACCCTAACCATTGATGGTTGGGGTCATAAACTTGCCTTAAGCATTTATAGATTTGTTAGAGATTAATATCTTATAGAATGGAAACTTGATTTAATACTAGATTTTAAAGATGAAAAAAATAGCCAACTTTATCTCCTCCCAAATTAATAACTTTCCCTTAGGCTTCCCTCTCTTAGCAACTTTTTGTTATAAATACAAGGCTCTTAGGAGAGTTATGCAACCACAAAATCTACATCCAAGCTCTCTTGTTTTCTTTTTGCAAGTAATTAGCACCCTGAAGCTTTGTCCACATAACTTTTGAAGGTTCAAGTATTGTTATACTTCCCAACTCTCTTTAGGTCCTCAAATATCATTTACTTGGAATCACTTAGGTATCTTTCTTTTATTTGTGTTTTCCTTTCCTTATCAGGTTTTCTTATTTGATTCTATTTACCTACACACCTCCACTCACCCAATAATCCAGACTCTAACTCCTAACCCTTAGAAATTCCATTTTCACCTCCATCTCAAAAACCACCAAAGTTTACAGGCAACAATCATTGGTTGACAACAACTATCATTGGTTACCTAAATCATCATCGGTTACCTAACTATCACTTGTCATACCCAACCATCGCCAATCACCCTGACCACCAACGGTCACTATCAAGGAAAATAATAGATTTTTATTTTCCCCTATTTTACCCAATAAAATCCCTATTTATATTCTTCATCTACTTTTAGACCATACCTAGACCCTCTAAACCAAACCTTGGTGTATTTGTGCATGGTGTTGAACCACCATTACAACATTTTCTATTGAATAGGTAAATCATTTATTTATTTGTATACACATTTATGTTTGTATAAGTTTATTATCTTCCAATTTTATTTTCAAGACATTTATATCATTAGTGTAGTGGATTGATATACATCCAAGGGATCTTTCACTTCTTGGATCTAGAACTGCTAGGTAGTCCACCCTTTATACCTGTCTAATAAATGAGTTTATTTAGCATGGTCCTATTATTGGTAGTCCTTCCTTGCCAAAAAGGATTTATCACTTTAAATGGTCATCAATGTGTGTATTTTATCAGGAACATGCCCTAATACACACTTTCTTATATTTAAAATACTAAAGATACCATTTTAGCATATATATCTCCCTCATACTATAGAGCATAATATGAGTAGAACTCTACCTAAAGGATATAATCATAATGCTTATTGTCATTAACATTAGGGATGAGGACATTCTATGAATATATGTTTTACCTTGAAACATAAGATCCAAAATCTCATTAATGATTAAATTATTATACTTGATGATCCTCCAAAGGAATAAGGTTCACAAAAAATAAAAAATCATCCCTGCCAACAAGATTTAACAATTACATTATACATGGATGTTGCCTTTTTTTCAATAGCCATATTAATCTTACATAAGAAAAAACTACTTTTAGTGTAAGATGATTACAACAAATTGTATTTTATCTATAAATCTTACAAAATGATGTAGGTTGGAAATATTCCTTGGGAAACATAACAATACTAATTGCTTTTGGTCCTAAATAAATTAATTTTTTTTGGTTATGCCTACACATTTCCATATACATTTAAACTAATAACTCTTTGGCTATACCAAATGGATGTAAAAAATTACCATAATCAGTAAGGTATTTCCATTCCTAATAAAGAAAAATTAATACATATTCCAAATTATAACATTTCTTATTATACTACACATGGAAAATGTGAGATGAAATATGCTATGTACCTTTTCAACTTATATTATCATGATGAAAACAATGTAAAATATCCAACATAAGATTTTTAGGCACCGATTGGGGGAGATAGCTATGACCATCCATTAGATGAGATCAAAAATTAGTCTCTTCAAATATTCCAAAAATACCAAAAAAATAAAAATAAACATTAAAAAAAAAATTGGCATCTACATGTTTTATTGGATCCTTGGCATGTATGTGTTAGTTTCATGTTGATGGATGGAATATTCAATTAATTATACATACAAACATATACATCATGACTCAAATTGAGTGTGATACATGCATACCTAGATAAATGATCTATTCTTATCTCAAAGATTTGGCCTTTCCTCCACTCATCATGTAGACATTGGGGTCATCTGCTTCTTTGATCTTGATACACATAGGTTATATGGTTGGATGATCACTATAAATTATCATCTTTGAGATTAAATATGTACTTACACATTCCTTTATCCATGTTTATATTTTGCACGTGATATACTATAAACTTTAAATTTTTCATAATGAATTTGATCCATGGGATACTATGACATTTTTATATTGGTTGATTATGCTTTCCTTTTATACACTTCCTTCAGTGTCTTTCTTTTCTATTGTATTCCTTGTTTGATAATTTGAATATATTAATTTTCTTGTAGTCCCAATGCTTATGTATGATTTCTTTGACATTTTCATATGTCATTGTTGGTTGTATGAACATTTGAATATGTCATTCTTAATTTTGTGGATATTTGAATAATTCATGTTCCTTTGAATGTGCATAATTTGAACATGCCCCTTATTTTTGGTCTCCTTAGACCATTACCTTTTGAATTTATTTTGAATTATCTTGTGGGTGTGTTTGTTTACTTGTTGATCTTATACTATCACTATCTAGGTGTTGCCATGATCCTTATCATGTATTTTAGGCTTTCATGTGATCACATTAGTTATATTCACTTCAATTATATATATACATATACATGTTCCTTTTATATGATACATGTTTATATTCATATATTATAAAAACTATCTTTTTGAGGTGAGGTAACTACAAGTTCCAATATTTCTCTCACCTCAAATGGGGGGAATATTAGTAGGGGCATGTCATAGTGAAATGTTTTTCACACTTGGAATATTTTTTATATTCAATGGGGGCATGATTTAAAGTAATTTTATCCACACTTATTTAGTATGTGGTACTTATATTCCTTTTCAAATTTAGTGGGCGCATGTCATATGGGCATGGCTTCCACACCTTCACATTTTAAGATTCATTGGGAGAATGCTTTAGAAGTATGTTCTCTACACATTTTCAGTAGTTAGCATCTCCAAGTTATAGTGGAGGAATAATTTGTAAGCATGTTATCCATACTTACATAGTTTTTAAATTGGCCAAAGTACATAATTATATGATTTGGATTCATAGTTATCATAGAATTTTATACATTGTTCCATTGTTAGACACAATTTTATAATGAGACTTATTTAAGGTAATTATGTTATGAAATTTATCCATAATAGTATAAAATCCAAATAAATTTTAGATTCCAAAAATCTTTCATGGACTATTGGCACATTATATAATTTTACGTATTGATACCCTCATTAGACTTTAATGGACTTTATTGAGCTAATCTAATGGAGTACTTGGTTCAATTTTTTGTATGGTTGATATGATTAAATAGTACAATATTACCTATTTATTAGGTTTAAATTGATTTTATCATCTATTTTCCCCAATTTATAATTATTATTGGGCTTTAAAATTGACCTAATCTCAACTGCCATATGGCAACTCACCTTTGCTCCAAGGTTGGGGGCATGTTCCCTTAAAGTTGTCTCTTTATCTCTCTCCATATATCTCTATCTCCTTGGATATATGCACTTTTAGTATTTAGTTATATATTTATTAATGTCAATTTTATATTGTTATAATGATATATCATTTTCAATTCAACTTACCAATAGGCAAGGTGATTACATTGACACATAGGTGTAATACTAAAACTTGCTCTTTCAATTTCAATATACTTCAAGTAATTTCAACTACATATTATATGTATTGATTATATACTATAATATGTTCTTGGGTAGTTTAATCACTATAAAATCACTCAAGTTAGGAACACATAAAGCCAAGGCATGTTATACACACTTTGGTACGTGTTCCTTTCTTTTAAACTAGAAATTTCATTACTAGATTAAAGGGGAAATGTAATTGATATTTATGGTCTATACAACACTTCAATATTTTACAATTTTTAAACTTAGAACATGGTTTTTATCTCTTAATTATAGACCTTTCCTACCTTCTATAAGCCTCATATCTTCTTTAACTCGTGCTCTTTGGCCTGTCTCTTAGTCTAATCAATCTTATGTTGATGACCAAGGCATTCTATGTTGTTGATAATGCTAAAAATTTACTTATCTTCCACCTTTACATGTTTTAATCATGTATTTAATTTATTTATCCCTTAACACTAATGTTTGGGATAAACACTAGAATTGACGCTAGTGTCTTGATCCAGTGCAAGTGTTTAGTCACCTAAAGTCATTTATTTTACAAATGAAATGTATCCTAATAGTTTTCTTAAGTGATTTAATGCAAGTTACATCTATAAAGGATTGATATAAATATAATATCAACCCCCATATATTATTCACCTATAAAAATATCAAACATAGTAAGGCAAACTATTAAAAGTAATGTATCAGACATTTTATTGAATAAATCTTCCCTATTTACATAATAGTCATATGAACAACACATTTATAGGTCTAAATTATTGAAGGGGTAGCCCAAGAGATATTTTACATGTTAAAATCTACATAATTATTTTATTTAATTTGAAAATATTACCTAATTCAAACACAATCCAATACATAGGGGAAAACTACATGAGTCTAAGATGTTCTTTAGAGTATTGGATATATAAGTAGCACTCACTGATAAAGGGGTCTTTTGGGATAGCTCAACACTATGTTTTCACTAATTTTTTTTTAAGTCACTATGAAGATGAATAACTAGGGTTTTAAAAATTCATTAGGAAAGATACTCCATGATCTAGATCTAAATGCACTAGAGAGAAGGCAAAGTCAAACCTAAAAGCATCCAAGTATTCACATCCTTCTATAGTAGGTATTTTATATATGACACTTGCATTGAACATATATGTTAATGTCGATGAAACCATCCCAAGCTGATGTTAGTGTCCATAACTCTAGAAGCATCAAATACAAAAATTTGACGACCACTCTAGAATCATATTTTATCCTAATTTCTGCCTATTCTAGATCCAACATTATGTTAGCATCAAAACCAACTAAGTATATTACTTTTTTATCATTTCCATACATATACTATTTGTAATATATATATATATATATATATATATATATATATATATATATATATATATATGTATGTATGTATGTATCCTATTATTAACATAAGAAATGTAGTGTATGTTTTTATCTAAGTTTAGCACCGAAGTGGCCTAATATATATCTTACTATCACCCTTGTGTTTTATCATTTATATATACCCCTTTTATATTCTAGGTAACCCAACCTCAAATACATTTTAGAGTTAAATAATTTTTTGACTATATCAACTTGGGTTAATGTAGTGTTTTTTCCTCCAACCAAATTTTAGACTATGTTAGCCCAATTTGATGTAGTCCAAAAGTCACAACATATGATTTGTAACTCATTCAACCCTAACTAACCTAGTTTGAGAATAAATGTTAATTTGTGTACTACATCTAGGATATCCAATGGATTTAACCAAAATTATGGGAATGATTAGGATCATCGATGAACATAAATACAATTCTAATTAAATAAAGAGAGTAAAATTAATTTTCACACTATAATTTCATATAATTGTGCTTAAATATACATTTGGAGAAGCCATTAACTAGATCTTGTCTTGGAATAAAAATATTGTATTATGTAATCTTGAATGAAATAGGAGGGTTACTATTATCCTATATATTTATTAAACCATTATGATCTTTAAAACCACAATAATCTCTTGCAAATCATGTTTGGCCAAGGAAGAGATTGAGGCTCTATAAGGTCTACCCAAGGCAAGTATTTCTAACCCTATCTCTTTCATTTGGTATATATAAATTACATAATTAATAGTTTTAATGCATAATTCCTTATTTGAATCTCCTCTACACTTATACATAATGTGGATATAGGTTTTTTCAAAATTTTAATTTTCCACCTTAGGTAACCTAGGCTCCCATTTACCTACCATATTTTCTTACCCTGTTTAGTTTAATCATCCCTCTTTATTTATGTTTCTATCTTGACAATACTATATTAGCCTAATATTAGAAGAACCAATTAGTATTATTCCATCATATTGATTTATTAGAGGGTTTCGAACAATCTCAATTTAAGTTATGTTATAATTTATCTTTTAGTTAGGTTTATCATATCCATTTGGTCTTTCCCTAATATAAATAATTACCAATGGGATCTATGTGATTTACCTTCTCTGAGTTGATATGTCTTAGATAGTATAAATTTTAGGTTTATCTTATCTCATTGCATACACAAATGATACCTTGATCTGATGTTAACCCTAAGCTAAACTTCTCCAGGCAATTTCATATGAATCACATGCCTCCATGAGAATGATATAAAAATATTCAAGAAGAAAAAAATCATGATGCTTTAGACCAATACAAAAGTATTTGAGAAGTAATAATTACATTGCATGAAATGTCTTATCTAAAATTGTAAAAAAATTAATGCATAGAAAAATGTGTTTGTTTTATTCCATAAATACTTTCAACTAAATCTATAATCCTTCCCATCATGATAAGAACTCATAAATTAATTAAAATAATATAATGGGTGATCTTAATACATAATATTAATTAAAATATACAACTACATAAGTATAATATCCCCTATATGAATCTAAAACCATTTAATTTTAAGCAACATAAAAGTATTATTTAGATATGTTATTATTTCCATCATTAACTTTTGGAAACAACAAATCACTTTACATTTACATATTTATGTACACATTAAGTTTAAAGAAAAAAATTAATGACATATAACACAATAATGTAGATACATTCATGGTTTTGGTATAAATAAAATCACAACCCTATAATAACAACCACGTCTTTTTGTGTGATCTAAATTTTATAAGTGTGTTTTTTTATTTTGATCATTGCCTATTTATTATATGACATGGATTTTAACTCTTATTTATTTTGTGATTCACCCCTATAAATTCAAAAAAATAATCATGGGTGCTAAAAATGACTATCATAAGATAACTTACACTTGGTTTCTAGATAATATAAACTAAACACCATGGTGTATAAATCTCATATACTTATACATGAGAAAGAGTTTGATCTCAAAATTGACCTTAGTTTTCCCAAAGTGATGTGGTTTAGGAGATAATTATGAATACAATCATAGAATTATTGGGTATCCCAAAATAAAAAAATCACAAGAATGTAGTAATTAATATTTTACAATGAAAGGTAGGCATGAATCATCATCATGGGAAATGGTGTATGTGAATGAAGACATGAGATTGGACTATTAGAGTTTTACAACAAAAGATTATGAATTATTTTAAGTATATGAAAATATGAATCCTGACCATTACTTATATTTCATAGAAGACACTTAGCTAAGCTTTAGGATATAATTAATTTATGAAGTGAATTTATGAGAATTTGTGAGGAAGGCCAAGTCCTATCTAATTTATTACAATGAAATTCACAAACTAAAAAATTGAGAGGTGTAGATTATGCCAAAAAGTTATGTAAAATGGTAATAATGGAACCATATGTTTTGAAGAGATTTAAAAACCAAACTATTGTAAAAAATCCAAAAGGATTAAAGGACTAAAATTAAGAACTAAGGATAATGTGTAACGAGATAAAACTCGAGAATGCGAAAGGAAATGAAGCTAATGTTATATTGTAAAGTATAAATTTTGAGTAAGAGATAAAAGAAATGTTAGCTCTAGAGTATATATAAAATTAAATACAAACATGAGAGTAAACCAAAATAAAAGAGAAATATAGAAAGAACATGTAATCAAGAAAAAGATTTATTCAAAAATTGAGCATTGATTATTTATTTTGAGATATGTCCTTCATTAGTTTAAAATATATAAGTAATAGGTCCAATAATGTCTTTAAATAAGTAAGTATCCCACAAATTTTGAGTGTATTTTACTTATTTATCATGGGTGTAAACAAACTTAAACACAAAGTCCCAAAAATTGCAAGTATATACTTTGACTTTTTTGTAATGTTTTTTAGCGATGCAATATTTGTTTTAGTGGTTGTGTTGTAATGTACCCATGCATCACTCATCAAGGAAGTATAAGTAATCTAATGGAATTCAAGAGGATATTAATTGGGAATCATTCCATGAAGATAAATGTGAAAGGAAGGTATCTCAACTTATACTGGTTAGATAGCTTTAGAATAATAAACTAACAAGAAATAAGTTATCTAAGTAGTATTATGAATGGTAGTACAATAAGAAAAAAGTGTGTGATAAAACATAAGGTGATATTTAGAAAAATAATATCTAGTAGTATTTTTCAAAAAAAATTAGTGGATTAAGATTGATAATTACACTGAGGCTGATATGGTGTTGAAAATTTATGTGTGATTTTGAAATTTCACATATTTGTTTCATGTCTTTATGTTTGAGGTTCTCACCATTGTAAAAAATGATGGTGTGAGGAATCCAAAAACAAAATATTATTTTATTAAGAATGAATTTGGAAATGGTAATTCTAGTAACATTTAAAATAGGCTTAAATTTGTTGATATTGTTTATCATCCAACTCAGTTGGTATAACAATAAACTATCAACTATGTGTAATCTATGAAATGATGAGTCATAGAAATTGTTATTTTATGTTTTATAGGCTAAAAAATCATATGTTTGTTTTAAAAATTTATTTTAATTATGTATTTTTATTTCATTCAAAAAATAAATGAATTCAAAATAAATAGTACATCTTTTCAAGGTTGCATGCAAAGTTATGACCATTTTAAGTTAGAAGACTTAAGCTTCAAGATCTATCAATAACCGACTATTTCACTCTAAAGCTTGGACTATTAAAATATAGATCTAGTTGACACCATGGGAATTTGAAGCATTTTTTATGAATTTTATCTCCTTAATTATTCATTTTAGGTTTTGAGTGGATTCCAAGTGTGTGGGAGTATAAATATAGGTATTAGAAGGTAGATGACAAAACACACAACACACACACACACACACACACACACACACACACACACACACACACACACACACACACACACACACACACACACACACACACACACACACACACACACACACACACACACACACACACACACACACACAGAGGAAGATGAAAGGACACGAGGTGTATTACTTCAGTTTCCAATTCATGTACTTATTGAATGCATCTAAGAGATATTATTGTTCATACAAATGAAATTATATAGTTAATTTAGTGATGGGAGGAGAGGAAACACAATATCAAGTGAAATGGAATCTAGTTTACTTGGATTTACATTATGTTTGGGCATGTTTGAGTCCTTGTTATTCTTTCCTCATTGTTACTTAGTTGTAGGTGATAGAGTGAATACTATACAACTAGAAAAGGCTGAGTTCAATAGTTTTATTTCAAATATTCAAATTAATAGTACAGAAATCATTATGAGTTTATGGGGTTATTTTCTTTGTAATCCCAAGAGGTTAAAAACTTGTAAACTGCATAACTTAGTGGAGATGAGGAAGCATGGTTTCAGTCTCACTGGTGTTTTCTCACATTGGGTTTTTCTAGGGTATGTTCTATGTTATCTCTCTTTATGGTTATTTCATTTCATTTATTTTCTTGCAAATTTACATTCCTTATAACTAGGTTAATTCATAAATAATTAATAGTGATCAATATTCAACCCTTTGATTAAATAAATTCACATTTGGCATTACACCTCTATGTAATCATGTCAATTGCAGTCATGTATGAAGTAGTAACATGTTTAGAGTGTGGATGTATTATGTTGTTTGCTGTTTATGATAGTCATAACATCTAGAATACATATTTAAAAAAAATTAAGTGGTTTTATGTGACATAGAACTTGAGAGTAACAACTTGGCTTTAAAGGGTATTGTTATCCAAAATTCGCCACCATGAATGAGTATCATTAAAAAATTTGATGTACTTCATATTAACTTTGCAAATAGTCAATATGAAGTCTTGTATTAGTAATTAATGGTCTAAGATGATAAGTAGTGTATCTTCCTTGGAAACTATCAAAGCCTTCTAGGATGGTTTGTTGGTACTAAGGTCAAGTCACTTTGTCTTGTATTCAAATGGTAATTCATTATAGTTTTATTTATGTGTTTATTATTTTTTAAGGTAAGTTTGAAAAAGTTAAGGTTAAATTTGAAATCAAGTCAATGAGTAACTATTATAAATGAGGCAAGGTGGTGACCCTAACAAGAAACAAGTATGATACAAAGATGACCAAATTAGCCAAGGAGTAAAACCAATAATTTGATCACATTATGTTTTCAAGAAATTTAGAGAGATTAACGTACTTTTGGTAAGAATAATATATTTCATTAATTTAATCTCATTGTGATTTTCAATGTTGAAATGATACGTATTTATAAAAAGTAAATGTGAATGTTTTATCATGTAATATGGGTGTTTTAAAGTCATCTAACACATATGTTATTACATTGTGTTATACTTGTTCATACACATCCTCCAAATATTTTAAATAACTACTTTTAAATGTTTGACTTCTTTATAACTAATCATTAATCATTTTATAATGGCCAAATGAGGAGTTATTGAAATATTTTGATGTGGGAGCATCAATGAAAAGTTGTCAAATTTTGTGTTTGGGTCATTAGGGTTCAAATTTTCATCAATGCTGGGTGATAAGGTGTGTCAAGGGACCTATTCAAGTTCCATTCAGGTGTATGAAGTCTCTAGGAGTATTAGATTGAGTTTTGAAGATGTTTAGAGTTTCCCTCCAAAACTAATATTTTGATAATTAAAATATTCAAATGAGTTAAGAAGGGTCATTAGCATGTTTTTAATGTATAGATGAGTCAAGAAAGGTTTAAAGAGTCATGTAAGGGGTAATATTAAGTCATATATGTTAATGTATAATTGGAATTCATGTTTTAGAAATGACCATCCTTACCCATACATTATGTTCACAAGTCAAAAATTAGTTTTGTAACTACCTTATTAACCAACATTGAAGTTGGTGTAAAAAAACATATGGTACATGAGTTATTTGTATATAGTAACTTAGAGAAGAGGAAGAGATATCTAGAGAGGATAAGGAAGCTCAAAATAATGAAAAGATGTAGAAAAACCCTCCTCAAAAAGAGGCAAAGTACAAATAAAGGATTGTTTTGTAATAGATAATAAGGTTTTGAATTAAGAAAAAGAATTATCCATCTTGTAAACAAGATTATATTCATTTATTATTTTCCATGAAGGTACTTGAAACTTTGAATAGGATATCAAATATGTAAAATTATAGGAGAAAGAAATATTATAGATTTTAATCAAAGAATGACTATAGGTCTTAGTCAAGGGAGAGAGATTGAAGTAAATGTACTTATTTGGTAAGTTATGACTTTTTGTATTAATGTATTTGAGTGAAATGAATATATATAGGTCTACTCAGTTATGATTTATAATTTCAAACATCAAGAGCTTAGTAATAGGGTTTCCTGTCCATATACCCTATATAGACTAAGATAGTCTAGTCTAAAATAGATTCTTGACTCTCATAAGGTAAGTATGAAGTTGGTGTAAATAAAAATAGATATAGTTAAATTTTGGATACAAATAAAAGAGGTGTAGTTTTATTGTATTGTCACTGTAGGGTAAATCTCTCTTGAAATGTATACTCAAAGACACACACAGTCATGGCCAATCATGTCTTGCTTTTGTAGTCAATCAACAATGGAATGTAATTAGTGTATGGAAGGAGAAAAGAAGTAATGATACATATTAATATAATCGATTAAGGTTGTGTAGAAATTTAACCATGGTAAATTCTTTAAAATGAATGAACAAACACTACTATTACCCTAAACTTGTAGGTTTTCATCTTGGTGGCACAATCAAAAGAAGAAAGAACTATAGTTATTATCTAAGCATATGTGATAGTGACTCTAAGGACTTTTAGGAGTTGATATAGATGTAATAAAGTTTTAGAAGTTGAAAATTACCTTTTTAAAATATTCTTGGAACTCATAAACACACCAAACCCTTGTTTTAGAGGAATGAAATCCTATGCTTTAATTAAGCATCAAGAAGCCAAGTGGGAGAGACAAAGAGGTGAATATGGAATCAATAATTTAAATTTTTTGAAACAAAGAAGAAGATTTGGTAAGGACAAATATGAAGGAAGAGATTGAGAAAGTAGACAATAGATAACTAGCACCTATCGTAAATATCCCCTATTTTGAATGATATAATCGAATAAGGAAGTGTTGACGCATAAAGAACAAATGTTTAGAAATAATTTCCATATTGATGTATATGATTCAAGTGGAATATGACATTATTTTCATCAAGAAAACTCTCTCAGAATTATAATGATGATTATACCCATTCATAGGCAAAGAAATATATACACAGTCCCCCAAGTTTTATTGTTTGAAGTATGGAATAAAAAAGTTGAGCACTCCAAGTTGTTGGATTTAAGTATAGAGAATAAATATAGAACTTTTTATTGTATTTTTACCTCTTGGAACGTTCCCAAACTTAGGTTATTGAAATTTGTAGGCTCTCAGCCTATGTGGAGAGCAAGAAAGCCTTAGATTAGGGTTTTTCCATTTTAAAGAGTTTCTACCCTTAGAAAAACGTGAAAATTTGTAGTTTAACTATATTCAACATGATTAACATGATGAAATTGATTTTGGAAGGGAAAAATTATGGTTTGTATGGAATTTTAAGACTGTTGCAAGAGAAAAGGGCTAAAGAAGCCTAAAAGAGTGTAGTATTCCAAAGGAAATGGAAGATGATGGAAGAATTGAGTCATTAAAATTTATAAATAGTTCACATGGGATGTATTAAGCTTGAAAGTGTGATAATACATTTAAGATAAATCTTGGATTGATCACAATAAGGGAAGAGACTAACATAGGGATACTAGCCTAATGTAGCCATAATAGAGAAAAATGTGTGGAAATAAACATTGAAGGGTGAGTTAATAGTTTAAAGAAATAAATATAGGTATGAAATGATATGTAAATACATTAAAATCATTTAGGTTATTTTTTGACACCTTTGTTTAGTTTTGGGTCTTTGAGACCTAACAAGTCTTTGTTCAAAAGGACCTAGTGTATGAGGTGTAATCAAAGGAGTTAAAGGAGAACTGAATATGGGATAAGATAGTTATTTATAAAACACAATGGGATTATAAAATAATAGAGGGAAGAGTTATAAGTCTTATAAAAATAAAAAATTGTGTGGATTCTACATAGCCTAGCAAGAAACTAGGTGGATGCAAGGACAAGCAAGTATAGGCCAAAACAAGAACATGAGACAAGTTGGATTAAAAAATAAATCATTGTGCTAAAGAGGAAATCTACTTAATGCCTCTACATCATTTTATATCAGATATAGTAAGGTATGATTGGGTAAAAATTGTGTTTTGATTGCTTTATACTTTATTTATTTGAGAAGCATGCATAGTGTTATGAGTTGTGTATGAGAAGTAACTTGTAATGTGTTGAGAGAGAAGAAGAGGTTACAAGTCTAATCCATTGAGGTTAGCAAGGAAGAATATCATATTGAATATTGATAAAGTGAAGAGAGATAGCCCCAAAAGTCCTTTGAGAAAGGCAAGAAGCTAATCAAGAGAAGGCTATAAGAGATAGAGAGGAAAAGAGAGCATTGAATCTCTAAGAGAGGAGAAGAAAGAAAGAAGATAATGAACGAGAGTCAGGAAGATTCATAAGAGATCCTAGAGAGAGGAATCAAGAGAGTAAAGTCCCAAAATGGGTCTAAGAGGCAATTTTGATAGAATTTCTAAGAGGAATGTCTAAAATAGGCATAGAAAATAAGAGGTCAAACAGAGCAAGTCTATAGGTGGAAAACAAGCACAAATGTGGAAACAAAAGGCAAATATAAAAGTACATCAAGTTGGCATGATAAATGACCAAGGTATGAGGCATCAAAGAGATGAAAATAAAGGCAAGTGGTATCCCAAAAATATAAAATGTTACAAGTGGGTTGAGAATAACAAGGTAAGGTCATAAGAAGATCAAGTTTCAAGCATGGTTCAGGAAAGTATGAAGATTGAAGAAGATGACAAGCCTACAAAGCAAGTAAAGGAGATAATGCATGAAATCTAATAAATTGAAGTGAAGGTACATCCATTTAAACAATTAAAATAATTCATAAGATACGATAAGTATTTGCAATATGTGTTATCAAGTGTGATATATGATGGTATGTTTGACTTTGACTCCAATAGTGAAGATGTATTGTACATAGAAACCATGACATTGATGAATGAATGTAAAGTTTAGAAATATGAGGAAGAATAACCTTAAAGAGTGCTTGATAAACATGATATACAATAAGAGGATGGTGATATGACTCTAAAAAATAAAGGAATCCAAAGAGAAGGCAAACAATAAATTGCGCAAACAAGAGAAAAGAAAAGTTAACCAAAGTTTGATGAAGTAAAATAAGGTATTGATGCATTAAATTGGAAAGAAGAGTTATAGATGATAGAGGAAATGTTTATTCCATCAAAGGAGCTAGAAATAGGTGAGGAAGTGAAGGTAAAGATCAAGGAGAAAATCCAAGAAAACTCAAAGGAGAAGCAGGAAAAAAAAGCACAAGAAGTTGTGCCAATAGGCAAGAAAGAAATCAAATGAAATGTGAAGAAGAAAATAAGGCGAGTTACATAATGGGTCAGGTTAATTCTGAGTTTTATTTTGATAAACATGCATATTTAAGGTCTAATATGAGTCAAATAATATTATACTATGGTATGGATGAAAAGAACAAGGAATTGTTCTTGCATAGTGAGAAAGATGATGAAAAGACATCCAAAAGTGAAGAAATTTGAAGAAAAGGTAGAAAAGGAGAGAATATATGATAAAATGATAAAGGATGATATGTATGAGAGGCAATTAGAGTCTCATAAAGAATATGTTAGAAAGCATGAGGAACAAATGTCACTCTATAAATAAGAATCATGTGATAACCATGAGAAAACATGTCATGAATCAAGCATGAGGAAGACAAATGCATACAAGATGGTTGTATATGAGTTTGAGTAGGTTCAAAATTATTGGGAAAAGGTGAAATATGTATCAAATAAAGAAATAAAATTTTGGGAGTACCTCATGAAAGTGGAGGATGAAAGGGTACAAAGACTAGACAAAGCCAAAAAGAAGAAGAACAAGAGTTTGGAAAATAAAAAGGAACAAAAAAAAAGGACCAACAACATGTTGAGTGTCAATGACCCTCAAAATATCAATTGGAAAGCAAGGAAGAAATATGCAGATTAAATTTTTCTCCCTCTTTGGGAGTATGATGCAGGAGCATCAACCAAAAGTTGTCAAATTTTGTGTTTGGGTTATTAGGGGTCAAAGTTTGGTCAATCTTGGGTGATAAGGTGTGTCAAGGGACTTATTCAAGGTTCATTTACATGTATAAAGTCTTTAGGAGTCTTAGGTTGAGTTTTGAATATGTTTGGAGTTTTCCCTCTAAAATCAATGTTTTGTTAATTCAAATATTCAAATGAGTTTAAAAGGGTTATTGACATGTTTTTAATGTCTAGATAAGTCAAGAGAGGTTTAAAGAGTCATGTAAGGGGTAATTTTAAGTCCTATATTTTAATGTATAATGTAGAAGTCATGTAATAGAAATGACCATCCTTACCCATACATTGGGTTGGCAAGTCAAGAAGTAGTTTTGTAACTACCTTATTAACTAACGTTGAAGTTGGTATTAAAAATAGATGGTATGTGAGTTATTTGGAGATAGTAATGTAGAGAAGAGGAACAAATATCTAGAGAAAAGGAGGGTTAAAATAATGAAAAGATGTAGAAAAAATGTCATCAAAAGAGGCCAAGTCTAAATAATGGACCATTTTGTAATAGGTAATAACATTTTGAATTAATAGAAAGAATTATCCATCTTGTAAATGTGATTGTATTTATTTTTTGTTTCCCTTGAAGGTCCTTGAAACTTTGAATAGGCTATCATCTAAGTAAAATAATAGAAGAAAGAAATATTATAGATTGTAATCAAAGAATGACTATATGTCTTAGTCAAGGGAGAGAGATTGAATTAAATGTACTTGTTTGGTAATTTATGAGTTTTTGTATTAATGGATTTGATTGCATTGAATCAATACAGGTCTACTCAGTTATGGTTTATACTTTTAAACATCAAGAGATTAGTAATAGGGTTGTTTGTCTATATACCCTATATGAACTAAGACAATCTAGTCTAAAATAGATTATTGACTCTCATAAGGTAAGTATGAAGTTCGCGTAAAGAACAATACATATATTTAAATACTGGATACAAATGGAAGAGGTTTATTTTTAGTGTATTATCACTATAGGGTAAATCTCTCTTGAAATGTATACTTAGAGACACTTACACATAGTCATGGCCAATCATGTCTTGATTTTGCAGTCAATCAATAATGGAATGTAATTGGTGTATGGAAGGATAAAATAAGTAATGATGGATATTTATATAAGGTAATAAGGTTGTGTATCCATTAAACAATTTGGAGAATATTAAAAATGAAGGAACAAACACTACTATTACCCTAAACTTATAGCTTATCATCTTGGTGGCACAATAAAAATGAGAAGGAAGGATTGTTGTTGTCTAATCATATGTGATAGTGACTCTAAGGAATTTTATGAGTTAAGATAGATGTAATAAATCTATATAAGTTGAAAATTACCTTTTGAAAGGAGTCTCGAAACTCATAAACACACCAAACCCCTATTTTAGAGTCAATGAATCCTATGTTTTGACTAAGCATCAAGAATCCAAGTGGGAGAGACAAAGAGATTAATATGGATTTAATATTTTAAATGTTTTGAAACAAGGAATAATATTTGGTAAGGACAGATATGAAAGAAGAGACTGAGAAAGTAGACAATAGATAACTAGCACCTATAATAAGTATCCCCTGTTTTGAATGATAGAGTCTAATAAGGAAGTGTTGAGGCACACAAAACAAGTGCTTAGAAATAATTTACATATTAATGTATATGATTCAAGTATAATATGACATTTTTGGCATCAATAAAAATCTCTCAAACTTATACTGATGATTATACCCCTTCATAGTCAACGAAATGTATGCACCATCCTACAAATTTTATTATCTAAAGTATGGAACAGAAGAGATGAGCAATCCAAGCTGTTATATTTAATTATAGGTAATTGATAAAAAAAATTTAATGGTATTTTTACTTCTTGGAACCTTCCCAAATTTAGGTTATTGAAATTTATAGGCTCTTGGCCTGTGTAAAGAGTAAGAAAGCCTTAGATTAGGGTTTCTCCATTTTTGAGAGTTTCCACCCCTAGAAAAAGCTACAAATTTGTATTTTAGATATATTATACATGTTTAACATGATTAAAGTGTTCTTGGAATGGAAAATTATTTTTTGCATGGACTTCTAAGACTTTTACAAGAGAAAAGGGCTAAAGAAGCCTAAAATAGTGTAGTGTTCCAAAGGAAAAGGTAGATGATGGAAGAATTGAGTCATGAAACTTTATACATAGTTAAAATGGCATGTATTAATCATAAATTTTTTATAATACATTAAATATAAGGGATGTATTGATCAATTTAATGGAAAATACCAAAACAGGGCTACTAGCCTAGTGTAACCATAATAGAGAAAATGTGTGGAAACAAACATTGACAAGTGAGTTAATATTTTAATGAGGTAAATAATAGTATGAAATGATATTTTAAGACATTCAAAGAATTCTTTTTGGTTCTTGACACCTATTTTTATTTTTGGGTCTTTGAGATGTAACAAGTTCTTGTTCAAAAGGACCTAGTGTATGAGGTGTAACCAAAGGAGTTGAAGGATAATTGAATATGGGATGAGATAGTTATTTATAAAACACAAGGGGAGTATATCAAAATAGATGAAATATTTATAATTATTTAAAAAAAAATAAAAATGAGTGGATTCTACATAGCCTTGCAAGAAACTAGGTGGATGCAAGGACAAGCAAGTACAGGCTAAAACAAGAACATGAGACTAGTTGGATTGTAAAGCAGATCATGATGCTAAAGAAGAATTATCCATAATTATTATTCATCATATATGAAGGTAAAGAGATGTGGGAAAAAAAATTATTCACTCTTCCACCTCTGTACAAGTCAGGGGAAATTGGATAATCACTTGGTTCACCATCTTCAGTAGTTCTAAAGGGTAGAATAGACATAATCTTGGAAAAAACATGCTTTAAAAAATATTTTGAAATGGTTTTATATTTATAGTAAATTTAAAAAATCATCCAAGGGTATGCATGGTATTTTTAGACCTAAATCCATGCAAAACATATAATTATAGATCGAAACAAGGTAAAAAGCTTCTTCATTTCTACATTGAGCTTCCTGATAGCCTAGAAAGGATAACCTATTTATGGATAGTACCCTAAAGAGAGAGAAATATGGAGTAAAATATCTTGGGTATAATATGGGACCCTAATTTAATTCCACTTTGTGGCAGTAGTTGTCTTATTAGTCTCCTAAAATTTATGATCAATCATTAATAAGTTAAGGGTGCAAAAAGATGACTTAAAACCCCACTAGGGTTAGTTTTATCCAAATGTAGAGTTATAAATCTTAGTTAATGAATGAATATGATTTTAAAAGGTATAAAAAACATATTTTACCATTGAAATATCCTGTTATCTCAATTTTACTCATGTTCATGCTTGGAGTAGTATCAAATAATCCCTGGTTTTTAAGTTTTAACAAGACTATCATAATTACAAAGAGTTATGAGGTGTAATTATACATATAATTAATGAATTAAGTTGTTTTAAAAATTTTAAACCTAATAAATATACCTAAAACCTATGTAGACATCATTTTATGGATGGAAATCAAGGAAAATGGATAACTATGCATGCATTGTTAAACTATTGGAACTAGCATGCATGATGGAGATAACCCAGCTGATCAAATGTGAATGTCTTTCAATTTTACATGATATTTGAAGGAAATTAACATATAAATATATAATTTAATATAATTATTAATTATTAACTCTAGGTGATAATCCCTATAAGATAAGGATCTTTCTTTAGGCCAAGATCAAGAGAGTTTTGTGAACCTACAAGTTTGTAGACTTGTAGGTCAGCATTGGAGATAAAATGAGTATATGAAAATTATCTATGGATTAATTTAAAACATATGGTGTCCTCATTTATTTCAAGAATCTTTAAAATACTTTTTATTAAACTTTCTTATGCCAATAATGAGAGAAGAAAGTTTAGATGCATAAAATGTATGCAGCATGCATAATTTATGCTTATATACAAAATCAACATGAATTTTAATTAGTTTTACCTAAATATAATTATAAAAAGGACATATAGGATTTATTTATGCATCCAAATTTTTTATGAAAGCTTATACCTCAATTTACTTTGCCTTCAAATGGATCGTGTGAGCTAAAAAAGACCATTTAAGGCTATAGGATGACTATGAGATTTCCAAATGAATGCTTCAAGTAATTTGAATCCACTAGATTGAGTAAAATATTTGAATAAATATTTTAAATTGGATTAAATTTATATCATTGGTAATTTGAGCTTAAGAAGATAAAAAACAAGAAAAAAAGGAGGGTTTTAGGCCTAGTGATCACCTACATGCTTGTCAATAGGTAATAAGACAAAAGGAGCATGTTGATGATGGTTATTTGAGAAAAAAAGAGTGTAAGGGTCAATATAAATTGTTAATTAAGGTTAATACTATTAAATTCATCTCAATAAGGCTAAATTATTACAATAAACCTAATTTAGGAAACTATAGTTAGAAGACCTCGTGATCACCTATAGGCCTATAATATGTAGCATGATCAAAATGCCCTTTTTGTGACGTGGAATTAGGTTAGGATGTATGTATAGGATTAATTAGGATTATTATAATGATACATAATATTTATTAAGACTAAAAAGTTGCTAAAATCTAGGGGAAGAGGATCTACATTTAAAATTGCAGTCATGAAGCCTAAACATAAACCTACATGCCTACCTATATGAAGATGTAATATGTGATTTGAATATGAATATATAAGGATATTTTGAATTTTGAGAGGAAATGAGAGAGAATTTTTAATATGTATTAATCCCATATATTTAATACATAGTATCCAAGATAGATATTCTAAAATCCTAGTGAGTTAGTAGGCCTAATCGAAGACCTACATGTTTGTGCTCAAGTTATCAATAAAATATGAAATATTTACACTAAAATCAAGGTTTGATGTTTAGGAGAGGTTTTTAAGGTCATTAAATAATATACCATTGAGGATTATGACCTTTTAATAGGAATAGAAGACCAAAATAGGACTGGTAGGGTTAGATTGGCCTATTTGCTCTCAAACTCTGATCATGGGCTAGTATAGGTTATAGTGAGTTTGAAGAGTGGAATAGGTTATAAGGGAACTTTAATACCTAATATAAGGTTTTAAATACATTAATGAGGTATATTAAGACAAAAAAAAATATTTTAATGTCGTATTATGCCAAATCACCCTTCTCAAGCTCTCAAACAGGCATATCCTATTTGTGAGGTCACTTTTGGTACATGAGAACACACATGAATAGATACATTGGATAAAATGATATTATTAGGTGTTTATGGAACATATTACATCCCAATTTTTTTTTAATTCAAGATATTAGGGTCTGGATCTTTATGAACTATCATTAAGAAGGTTACATACCTAAAACCCTTTCAATGACTTGATGACTGTGTTTGCCTTCTAATTGACTTAAAATTAATTTGTTTTGTTACAAAATTATTAGGTTGTGCCTCATTACTATAGGTTATAAGTCACTCATTCCTCTAGGTTTTATGAAGTTTCTAAGTATTCTTGTGAAGGTTAAGTGAAGCAATCTTCCATTATTATATTTAAAACTCTTAAAAATTAGCCCTCCTTACCTAATCATCATCTACCACCTTCATATTTAAATAATAATGTAAGAGAATTAGATTAGGAGTAGTGTATAAATAGATCATTTATATGTTCATTGTGCATTTATAGATGTGTGGTAGTATTCAAAAATTTGGTGCATCACGTCCCTAGTTTATTTTGATTTATATTCTCTATCTTTTCCCATACAAGTTAGTAGTTTTAGTGATAGTTATTAAGTGATGCATCAAGAGAGATAATCCTATCTATAGGCTCAATACACTCTTTAGGTCACCCAAAGTATTTTTCCCATGATATCACTTAAGTGACGAGGATTGAACAACCTACTCAAGGGTGAAATTTTTTATGAAAACCATTCTGACACACTGGTGGGACAAGAAATTTCATCCATTGAAGAGTGATTAGTGATCCTTGTAGACACAAAAATTACATCACACACACATGTGTAACTCCCTATGCTCCTCTGCTGAAACCCCTTTTAACCCATTTTTAAATAATAAAAATTAACCTCCCTAACCTATGCTTTTACCCCTTGCACATTTAATTAATTTAAAATACTTAATTAAGTTAATTTAAAAACCCCCTTTTTCCACCTTAACCTCACCCTATGACTAATTCCCACCTGATGAGTCACCTCAAGACATGTTCCCATTATCCTAACTACCCAAGACTTATTCTCACTTCCAAACTAAATTCCTAATCAACTACCTCTTCATCCTCTTATTAACTACCTCTTCATCCTCTTATTTTTACCAATTTGCAATGGGTTCCACACTTGGCATGAAGAACAATATAAAATAGGCCAAAAATAAAAAGGTTTACCTATTCTAGGGTCACCGACATAGGTCAACCCACAACCGACATCGATATGATCACTGACGTTGATAATATAAGCCATACTCCAGCTTAAAGTTTAGGTTGGAAAAAATCAATAAAATTCATTCTTACTTACATTCAAGATTTCAACATTCTATTTTTGACATTTTGGCTTACTATCATCTTGTGTAATTCAATCATGATCAAGAACTAAGCTCTTAAGGACCAACAATACCCACTTGTTCTCTCTATTTAGGCATTTAGGTTTGAACTCCCTAATAGGAATCATCAATCTGGCACTTATCATTCAGTAACCACAATTAAGTACACCACTTATTCTATAGGTCTTTTAAACATTTATTTTTCTATCACTTTATATCTATTGTGTATTTCTTTAGACACTTCTGATTGAAACATTATGAGGGAGATAAAAATCTTCCTTGCTTTTTTCCCCTTAAACTAACACACCAAACCTTTGACTAGATCTACCCAAACCATACTCTCTTATAACTCTCCCCAACCTCCCAAACCTGATCAAAAACCATTTTCCTGACTTGAAAAAGCCTTTTTCAAGCTCACAAACATTTATCACCCCTACCAACCTCAGCATCATAACTGAAATTAGTCACCTTCACCATCGACCTTGGTAGTATAACCTATATCGATCACTCCCCTACCAATGTCAATGACTATGGATTCCCTAACCTTTCCAAAACTTATTCAAACAACTTATAAAACATAAACAAAATAAATCACGTGTACCCTATCCTTATTTGCTACATAGAGGTTGTTAATAATGGTAATATTATCTATCTTTCACTCTCTCTTTATCTCTTTTTTAATTACTCATTACTCTTTTGTCTCTGAAAAGTGGACTGTCATATCTAAGAAAGTTTCACACATCCTATAACAAGTGTATAGCTTGGTAGCCCACTCGTTTATTTGCTAACAAATATCTTGTGGTAGTGCTTTCTAACTTGTAGGTAGTACTCCCTATCCAAATAAGAGTGCTCAAAATGTTTGGATATAATGTGCAAACCAATCTAGGTTCATTCTAATCACTTATCCCCATCATTCTTTTCTTTTTTCCTTTAGACTTGAAGTAGACAAAATTTAGCAAAACATTTTTAGCATGCCCAATGGGACCTTGGAGTTTTCCTTGGGTTAATTTATTGTTTTAAGCATTCATATAGGTGCATTATAGTGAAAATTTATTTTATTTCACTTCCTCCTCTTTTCTCTTAAAACAAAAAATTCAATATTTTATTTTCTATTTAAAAAGCATTAAACTAAAATTTTCTTTCTTTTCTCTTTACATCTAAAATCAATTTATCATTTTCTTTTACAAGTTAAAAAAAAATCTCTTCTTTACTTCTTACATGCACATTAGGATAGTGAATTTCATACTCTATTCCTATTTCATCTCTGTTTTCATTCAAATTTAAACATTTTTTATTTGGGTTTAAAACTTACTACATTTCATTGTTTGCTTATTGCATATTAACTCACATAGTCAATTACAAACATTTTGAATAAATTTTAGTGCACCTATGTTACACAATCAAATCACATTCACATAAACAAACATCTAAACTCATGAGAAAAGGCCCATTAGGATTTCATCACCTAGTGGATCACTTTACCCTACCTGGCTGTCCTACTTGGATTCACCACCAAGGGGATAACCCACTCTATTCTCTAGCAAAGTATAAACTATAGATAGAAGGTATATTTTGGCTAAGCAGCCTAGCTCAGCTCCAAGTATATGAAGTGTAGAGATCAAGCTCCTATAACAAGCCACATCCCTAGTCTAACAAAGATTTCCTCTTGAGCATTAAAACTAACATGAAACCAGCTATAGATTACTTTCTAGTACCTTTGATAACAAAATTATCTTCTCACTATTTGATTAAGGCATAAGCCAACATGAGACTAAAAATTAATCTCTAGGACTTAATAGTTGCTAGCTATATGTTATTTTTCTACTTTTCTATTTCCTTCTATATTTTGGAGTTGGTAAGGATGTTTTCCTATTGATTCACAAAATCAATACTATTTCTAATACTCAGTTTGTATAACCTTTTAACTTAGGTTTTTTGAGAATTATTTCTTTTTACCCAAGCCTCTTACATCCACTGTTCTACTTAGTTTCAACTTCTAGTTTCTTAAAACATTAAATTTTCCATCTCCCAGGATATCACAGTGATCGACATTGGTCAAGTGACCAATGTCAGTGACTATGTAATTTCATCTACTCAAAAAAACAAGCTAATATAACCCACTTAACCTCACTCAATCTTGGTTTTTCCTTATTCTATTTCAAATATAGGGTAGTAAGACTATTTATACTTCCTCTTACATGGTATTGACATGAGCCCAAGCCAAAATTCTTGTCGATTACGTAAGCTAACAACCACTTCCACCTTCCCCTCTCACTTCCAATTTTGTCATGGATTGATTCAGATATAAATCATACTATTATCCCCAACCAAATTTCCATTGTGCTTGAGGGAGATCAAGATTTTTCTAAATTTATTGATCATAATGGGGCAGCCCTTTAGCATTACCTTGCTATGAGTTGAACCCATAATTCTTTGGGTGACCCAATCTATGGTATGATAACCTCTCTGTTGGAGAAAAAATCAATGTTAGTTGCCTCCAATATATTCCCCATGGTTACCCAAACCATCACTTCAATGAATAACCCAACTATAAATAATGTCCAAAGTATAGCATCTCCAAATGCCCAATCCCACCTAAACCCTAGTGTGACTTTCCTACTTTCACAACCACAACCAATTCAGACAAGTCACACCCCATTCTAGAATTTAGTCATAGCTTTTCCATCTACCGTTGTACCTATAATTACCTAAGTTATTACTCACCCTTCATCTAATCTAGCCATGCCAATAATCTAAATTTCAATAATAACAACCAACCAAGGCATAGTCTCCAACCCAATGGGACAAGCCCCTTTTCTTTCTGTACCCCAACCTATGACTCATTATCCTTATGTTTTTCCAACACAACCTCAACAAGCTATTTCATATGATTCCTCTACTTCCTATCAAGTTCCATATAACTTAAGGGGTATCCCCAAAACTAATCCCCCTCTAAACCTCATTAAGATGTTGATGGATAAAATATCTAATCTAGAAACATCCATTTCTGGTTGAAAGAATGTGTTATCTTATGATCAGATATGTAATGAACATATCCATCCTTTTTTTCCTATTCACCCTTAACCAAGCCAATGGGAACTCTCTAAATTTACTCATTTATAGAGTAAAGAGGACCCACAATAGCACTTGCAAGCATTTATACATGCTTTTTATTTAATAGGGCATGGTGATGCATTACTACTTCACGCTTTCCTATATCTCTTTTAGGTGTTGCCTTGAATTGGTATAGATCTATACCTTAGCACTCCCTTTTCTCATTCACCCAACTTGCACAAATCTTCCTAGACCATTTCTCTATTAACATTTCTAAGAAGTTTTTATATCAGACATTTATTCTATCAGATAATTTGATGATGATTCTATTGTAAATTTTGTCGTTGATTAGAGAAGCTTGATCAATTAACTCTCCTTCTCCTTACCCCAACCTAAGCTTATTGATCTCTTCTCAAGGGCATGTGCTAAGCACATCTCGTACACACTCTAGGTACAAACTTTTTTCACATTTGATGAGGCCTTTACAATGGCACAAAAACTTGAGGTTCATGTTATAAATGAAGGTAAAGTCAAGTTGTGCAGTAAGAATCCAAATTAAAAATCAAATATCTCCTCCTCCTCTAAAAATTCTCCCTATAACCAAAAATCTAAATGCTCCACCAACATGGTGGTCATTAAGTCAACCTATTTCACAACCATAAACCAATCTAATTACTTGACTTCCTAAATTTTGACAAAGCAATTCCAACAATGGTATGAACAAAGACAATACACTCCCATTGGGGAGTCATATACATCCATCTTGGAGAAACTATTGCAACAAGGAGTCATAACCCTTCCTAAGATCAAACCTCCTATACAGTTTGACCCTTCCCATCTAATCCCAACTTGGTATAAGTAAGATGATTTGTGTAATTACCATCAAGTTAAAGGCTAGAATTCTAATAAATGTAAGACACTCAAGAACATTTTTCAATATATGTTTGATAGAGGTGATCTCATCTTGGATAATCCTAATGTACCACCTAATCAAAGAATGGATGTGTTCAAACACCCTTTTCATAACCATTCACTTAATCAAAATATTATTTATACCATAACTAACTCAAGTGATCATATTATCCATACAAATAATATGGTCATTCCTTTACCTATAGTTCAACCTTCCCCTCAATAGGAGACATCTAATTCATCGACTCCTCCCACACCTTTAGTAGCATTTGTTTCTCCCATTCTTCCTCCTTAGGTAGAAGAACCTATTTCACTCATTCCACTCCATGAGGAAGATCCTCCTTTACCACTTCTTTTACCACTTGAGGAGCCTATACTGCCAATTCCTTTTTCATCAATATTACCTATCCTCTTACCACTTAAAGACCACACCCTACCCATTATTCAACCACATGTTGAAGGGAACATCATTCCTGCATTATACCCTCTAGAGGGACCTTCTTCACCTACCTCTCCTCCACCTATATAAATAAGTAATACCCAATCCACTTCACCTTTACACTTAGAAGAGTCAATATTATCTACTCCCATAATAGATGAGAGACCTATTGTACCACTCTTACCCCTTTTCTTACCTATGGAGGATCATAATTTACCTATGCCTCACCCACATGTTGAGGGATCCATAATACCTATACACTACCCTCTTGAGGAACCTTCTTTGCCTACCTCTCCCCCATCCTTGGAAAACCATGTCTCTTCTCATATCTTTTTCGAAGAGGACCTAGTTATGATTCTTTCTCATATTTGGTCCAAATTAGAAGAAACTAACAATTTCCCTCTTTCCCAAACACTATATCATTCTAAAAACACAATCGTAAGGCCTATGTCAACTTTGTACAAACCCTTCTCATGTTTGGTAAAAATTCTAAAATTTCTTGACTCCACAAAGCTAGATCATGCGGCATTTTGGGACTAGTTTAAAACTCCTTATCCAACACAATGAATGTCAATCTTTACTGCCAACCCTCTCACTACCCTTTACCCCAAAGTCTATGACAAAGCTAGAGATTCTTCACCAAAATGACCTAAATTTTATCCATCTATGTTAAAATCCCCACCCTCCTAGGAATCTACCACATTAAAGCTAATCAAGCTCTTAGGCGTATGCCCCATCTCTAATTTAATTCATCTAAAGGTGAAATTAGATTTAATTCCACCATAATTTGGATTTTTATGGGCTAAATTATAGAAAAATATTAAGCTCCCTAGATCTCATTTATCCCTTCTTCAACCCTCAACTTTACCATCCATTTTGGGACCACAGCCCTCTACCTTAGTTGGAATATTACCTAACCAAGCAAAACAAAAGGTTAAGCTACCTCCACTCTTGCTTTTTCCATCTGGTAGACCTTTCACATTTAACACTAGGAAAGTAATAGTAAAACATGTAGCTCCATCATCACCGAAAAAATCACCATGTAAAATTACCTCTCCAACACTAAAATAAAAGGTATCCACTCCTATTATCACAACAAGTGTGAGCCCACTTGCAAGCTCTCAAATCTTTTCCCTACATCAATTATTTCAATCTTCCATAATAATTCTTCCTCTAATTAAGCCTTATAGTCCTTTTGGAATGAAGCCATCTTGGTTTAATGATACACAATTGTGTTTATATCATCATTCACTTAGGCACAATACTGAAAGTTGTAAAGCCCTCATAGTAATCATTCAAAAACACTTCGATGTCAACACTCTCTTCAATGATACTCTTGTTAACCTTCTTGTTATTCCACCTTTGGAATCCATAGTTCCTCATACCATTCCACCTAAATTCAAACCCAAAGATGTGGTCATAAACCTTTTACCACCTTCTTCATCGACATTTTAGATCAACACAGTTAATGTGGCCACACGGTCACAAAACCAAAAGGATAAATCTAAGGAAAAAGTCACTCCACAAAAGACATTCCTTGTAATCCTAAGATTTCTATCTTGGTTGTTCTTAAAACAAAATCTTCGGATGTTATTCAAAGCTCAATGGTGAAATAACTTCACTAAACTCCTGTGAAAATGTCTTTCTATGAGTTAATAAAAAACTTGCTCAACACTGCTAAGCTTTGATTAGTACGCTGTAAGTGATTGAGGTATAATCATATGATCCGTAACCTCTTACATCTATGGTCAGCTCCCTTAATTCTGTCTCCCTGATTTCTTTTAGTGATTCAAAAATTCCACTTCAACACCTTGAAGATCAAGATTCTACCCTTGTTATTACCACATATATTGATCAAACTCATGTCAAAAGAGTCATGATCAATGGGGAAGATAGTATTAATATTATTTCCACCCATTACTACAAATAGCTAGCCCTTCTCAATAATTTCATGTCTCAAACTGATGTAGTACTCCACTCCTTTAATGATACTACAGCTACTATGGTGGGCATTATTATCTTACATATACATGTAGTCCCTGCACTATTCCTGAGCTCTTTTATGTTGTGAAAGGAGAGTTATAATATAACATACTATTTAGATGACCTTAGATATGTGTTATGGCATGTATACCCTCAACTTTGAATTACTATGTCATGTTTGAACATGATGGACAAGTACATGTCATACCTACTGACCCACCTTCGTTTAAAACATGAAACATGACTTATAGTCCCAATGATGTTCTCATTCCATTAAAAACATCATTTTATTGACATGATACTTCTGAATCTTCCACAAGATCCACTCCCATGGTTACTCAAATAATGGCAACATAAATTCCTAACAAAGATCCCATAGAGGGGACGTTTCAATGTTTGTCACTCAAATAATATCATTTATTGATGCTCAACATGTTCTATACTCCACAATATTATGGAAGGCTTCACATGCAGCCAAACTATGATCCCCTTTATCAGGATGTTCATCCCTTATGGGCACCCTAACCTTTGAACTAATTCTACATATGGGGGAATTGATCAAGCTCCCACTGTCAGTAATCCATCTTCTTTGCCACAACCATTTATTTGTGACTTCTCTTTCCTGAGTAACCCTTGAGTCACTCACACCTATCTCTATATGTGTGCCTAGAAAGTATTTGGTTTGGTTTGTTATGAACAAGGTGTCCATACACCTATTGAATATCCTACTATCAACACCATTGAAAATGCCAAAAAGAGGCATGGAGTGGGATATGACAAACCAAATAAACTCATTAAGACTTCATATGTACCAATTATCGAAGAACCAATCTCTCCTTCTCCACCATCACCTACCAAATTAGAGGTATCTATACCTCCTAATTTTATTTTATTTCAATAAATGCCACCCATTTGAGGCCTCTCACCTATTGTTAGGGTAAAGAAATAAGGTCCCTTCCTCTCATTCATCTTGATATAATTGATGAGGACTCTCCCACTATTAAAACTATCCAATGTCAATATGATGTTGTAATTCTCATATATATAGGTTTGGTTGATTCTTATATCTAATTATCACTCCCATCCAAAACATAATCTATGTTAATAAATCAACCATTAACATCAACATACACTCTCATGATAACCCTCACATCCTCAATATTGGCCAATCTTTAGATTCCTCTAAGCAAGTTGATTATGCCACATTTCTTATTGACCATGTCAAATCCTTTACTTGGTCTTACAATGACATCCCTAGTATTTACCCCTCTATCATCACCCATAACATTGTCACCAATAGAGATGCTAAACCTATTAAGTAAAAGCTTTGTAAGATATATCCTTGTATTTCTCTCCTTGTCAAATAAGAGCTCCAATGCCTCCTTTCTACTAACTTTATCCAACCCATTGACTATCCTTAATGTATTTCCAATATTGTTCCTATCAAAAAAGTAATTGGGGGAATCCGTATTTGCATTGACTATCATGATTTAAACCTTACTTGTCTAAAAGATGACTTCTCATTGCCAAGTATCAACCAACTTGTTAATCTGATGGCCGGCCATGAGATGCTATCACTTATGGAAAGATTATCTAGATATAATCAAATCCTAGTTGCTCCTAAGGATCAACACAAGACAACCTTCATTACCCCATGGGGAACCTTCTATTATCAAGTCATGCCTTTTGGTTTGAAGAACACTACTGCCACTTATCAACGTGTCATGAATTAAATTTTCCATGATCTCCTATAAAAAATTATGGAATATTACATGGATGACTTACTCAACAAGTCTAAAATTTGTCAAGACCACTTGACAATTCTTGAAACCATATTTACTCATCTCCTCCAATACAACATTTGACTAAACCCAATCAAATGTGTCTTTGGTGTTCTTTTCGATAAGCTCTTAGTTTTATCATTTCTCTCTATGGTATTGAGGTCGATCCTAATAAGGTTAGAGAGATCCTAGATATGCGTCCACCTACTCATATCAAACAACTCCATAGCCCATAAGGAAAACTTTAGTTAATTCACCACTTCATTTCCTAGTTATCAGATCACTACCAACCCTTTCACCATCTCCTCAAAGAGAATGTTTCCTTAAATTGGAATATAGATTACCAAGAATATTTTGACACACTTGAATAATACCTCCTTTCCCCACTAGTTCTTATTCCACCTAAGGAAAATTAACCTTTCTACCTATATATCTTCACAATAGACCATTCTCTAGGTGTTATGATTTCAAATTGAGATGACCAACATTAAGAGTAAGTGGTTTACTACATAATCCACACACTTATTGGTTATGAAACTTGATATACCCATACTAAAAAACATTGCCTTACATTAGTTTTTTCTGCCTCCAAGCTTCATCATTATCTCTTAAATCACAAAAACTATGTGGTCACCCATATTCATCCCCTTAAATACATGTATTCCAAACCATATCATAACCAAAGTGTAGCTTGGTGGCTCATGTTTCTTGATGAATTCAACTTAGATTTTATTCAACAAAATTCTATTAAGGGGAAAAAAATCACTGACTAGTTAGTTGCTGCCCCTTTACTTGATAATCAACCTTCAAACCTTGAATTCCCTGATGAATCCATTACAATGCTCTCCACTGATGACATCTCCTACCAAATTATGATTTTGTTTGATGGATCTAAATGTCAACATAGTGGGGGTGTAGGGGTCATTCTTATTCCTCTAGATGGTGATCTTATGCCTTTGTCATTTAAACTATATTTTGAATGCACTAACAATATGGCCAAATATGAGGCTTTGATCCTAGGACTTCAAATAGCTCTCTTCTTGGGTATCAAATCCATAACCATTTTTTGTGAGTCTCAGTTAGTGATTAACCAGGTTAATGGTTCCTACTTATGTACAAACCAATTTTTTTAGTAGTATAAACATCATGTAGATACACTATTGGTATCATTTGACTCTTATCTCTTAAAATTTATTTGTCAATTTATAAACAAGTTTGTTGACATGATGGCTTCACTTGCTTCACACATACCCTCTTCATCCTCTTCATTGAGAATTGATGTCACTGTGCATCACTTAACATTACCCTCCTATGTATTAGCTAACATCCTCTTTGTCTGAAATATAACATCTAATCCACATGACTTATGGTATAAGAAACTCATAGATTATCTTTCCTTCTATATTACCCCTTCTGATCTCTCCAATAATGGGAAATAGGCCTTCATAAAATGTGCCACTCATTACACTATACTATGGGGACTTCTCTACAAGCAAGGTTTTGATGGTCTTCTCCTTAGATGCCTGACTAGTACTGAGACTCCCTTCGCTATTAAGGAAGTCCATGATGGGATTTGTGGTGGGTATTTTAATGGTCACATAGTAACCAAGTGTATCCTTCAACTTGGCTATTATTTGCCTATGCTCCATCAAGACTATGTTGATTATGTTCAGTGTTACATCAAGTGTCAACAAGATAACCTCCTTCATGTTCCTATTCATGCATTACAAGTTGCCAAAGACTTTTAGACGTTCTCCCAAAGGGTCTTAGATCTAATTAGAGAAATTAACCCTCATTCATCCCTTCATCATCATTCTATCATTACTGCCACTGAATACTTCATCAAGTGGGTCGAGGCCATCCCTCTCATCTCCACTAAAGTTGACAAAATTGTTGACTTCATCAACCATCACATCATCTACCATTTTGGTGTCCATCATAAAATTATAATAGATAATAACAAATCTTTCAAAAATAAGACTATTCAAAGTCTCTGTGATACATTTGGAATCAAATTGAGCTTCTCATCACCATACTATCCACAAGCTAATGGATAGGTAGAAACTTCTAACAAAACATTGACTAAAATTCTAATGAAGGCAGTCAATGATATAGGCAAGGATTGACACACACACATTTATTTTTCTTTATGGGCTTACCACACTAGCATTTAAACCTCTACGAGAGCTACACCTTTTTCATTAGTATATGGGATGAAGGCTATTTTGCCTCTTGAAGTCCAAATTTGTTCTCTTCACATTTCTTTATAAGATATACTTATTAATGATGACTTTCACTAGGAATGTTTGACTCAACTTGAATTTCTTGATGAGTGTCATCTCATAGCCCTCAACCACCTCCAAATATATCAATAACTTATCAAACATACTTATAACAAAAACCTCAAAGTGTGAGATTTTAATATAGTAGATCTCATCTTAAAATAAAATCAACACATGACGAACATGAAGAAAAGCAAATGGGGTAAATTTTCTCCTAATATATCATAACTCACAAGTATGGCTCAGGAGCTTATCACTTGTCTTCTCTTGAAGGGAGGCCATAGCCCAAGCCTTTAAATGCCTTACACCTAAGACCATTTTCTTGTTAAACAAGCGTTGCTTCACCTCATGTTTAAATTAAACTCTTCCCTTGAGCATCCCTATTACATTCATTATCCTTCCTCTTCACCCTTACTCCTATACACTTAGTTAACTTACATAGTGTTATGGTTTTGCCCTCACAGTGGAA